>VYXB01005998.1:179248-208039 GCA_013397135.1 Pachyramphus minor
TTTTTTTTTCTTTGTACTTTTTTTGGTTGTTAATTCTCCTTTAACTCAGTCCTTTCTCCTCTTAAAAGGACTGTAGTCTTTAAACTTGACTATCAGTGTATCTGAGCTCAGCCTCAACCTGAGCATTATTCTCCTTATCCAACACAACTCAGCACCCTTCCCTCTGGAAACTCTGACCTGGAAATGTGCCTCACAACACATTTTGTGTTCAGCAACCTGTCAAAGTTTTCCTATTTCTGGGTAGTTTTCAGAAGCACAATTCTGTTGACACAATGCAGTGAAAGACCTGGTGACCTTCCATTGTTTAATGTTTTTTTAATTAGCTATATGAGAAATTCAATTTTTTTTTTTAACCTGTCCTCCCTTGCTCACTGGAGGAATCTGGGATGTCAGAAGTGTGGCATATTCAAGGGGTTTATAAAACAGTGAAAGTGTTGTGAAAGGCAGAAGAGGCTGGAGAGGGAAGTACTGAAAGAGTGAGTTATAGGAGAAAGGGCAGAGAAGAAGCTACTGAACCTAAGAAACCTGTCAGGCTGATTTGAGCCATGGTATAATTCACTCTAGGACTCTTTTACAGTGATGAATTAGAGAGGTAACCCTGCAAATTCACCTGGGTGCTGGAGAGAATGGTTTATTGTTGAACCAGAACCCATCTAGCTTTGTGACTTTGCTTCCTCCAGCCCCATGGGAACAGCATCAGCATCCACATGATGTTATTCTCACCGTGACCATTCCCGGAGTCCATATCTTTTGATGGAGTTGTTTTTAACAGCCAGATGGACTTTTTCCTCCCTTAAGAGGGGGGCACCTGACATAAGTTGTCAGCGTTGCTGCATGAGCAAGGCTTCCTCTGACCAGACAAGCACTAGCACTTGTGAGTGAGCCAGACACTGTCATCCTCTGAATTTGCAGCCAGCAGTACATATTATGTGAAATTTTGTGGGGGAAGCTGCATCACACCAGTGCAGTAAAATTTTTTCCCTTTACTGTTAATTTCTCCTGAGGTTGCCTTTGCTTTCTCAGTGGTAAAATGAATCTTGCATCTCAAAAGAAGGGAAATGCACTGGGTAATTTGGATGGGAGAGCCTCATAGAGAGCCTGTTTGGATTGAGTTTTAGGCTTCACATGTCTCCTGTTTCAGGGATGCTCAGGCCAACTTCTTTTCAGCTCTTTGTCCATGGGTGCAGCACAGGGGACAGGCAGGATTTGTTGCTGCCTGCAACAACTGCCTCCATCTGCAGAACTGTGTGGTTGTTCTTTTGCCCAGGGAATCAGAGTCATAGAATAGTTTGGGTTGGAAGGGACCTTAAAGCTCATCCTGTTACAACTTCCCTGCCATGGGGGGGCTGTGCAACCTTCCAGTAGACCAGGTCACTCCAAACAACCTTCTGCTAGACCAGGTTGCTTCAAGCCCTGTCCAACCTGGCCTTGGACACTTCCAGGGCTGGGGCAGCCACAGCTTCTCTGGGCAATCTGTGCCAGGGCCTTGTCCTATCACCACATGTGCTTGTACAAAGGAACCAGATTTAGGACTGCTCTGTCTGATTCAGGGGCCTTAATGAGGTATTTGACAGGTTCCAGTGACACACAGAAAAGCCACTGGCTGGCGGGTCAGTGATGGATATCTTGGAGTGATGCATTGTTCAGATTATCAGGGCTGGTTAATAAGTAACAGGATCACAGTCTGCTGATTCCTGCGTGGGAATGAGGTCCCTGGCATCACCATGCCCTGGGAGATGGAGTCAGAGCAGTGGAGATCTCCACTGCCATGTGACGGGCTCACTGGGTCCTGGGTTCAACCGGCTGTTGGAGGGTTTTATTAATGTGCTAACTGCCTTAGGGAATCCCTACATTTCCAGACATTTACCTTCTGGAAAGGTCCAGATGATATCCCATCTTGAGTGCTGGAGTCAGGTGCAGGAACACAGCCTGAGGCTGTGTGCTTTAGGCAGGAAAAGCACTCCTGTTTGTCTGAGGACTGAGATACCCTACAGGATTGATGTAGAAAGGTGGCAATGACATAAAACCTCCCATTTATAACTCAAACCATGCCAATTCAGGTGCTCATCACTAACCTTCAGTGCTGGGCACTCAAGGGTGTAGGTATCTCCTGTCATTGGACTTTGGGATTCAGAGGTGGAAGGCCAGACCAGCAGTGGCAACTCCTTGCCAAAAGGGTCAAGATGTGCCACGTGCCTGTTATGTCAGGTGATACCTGACAGCTCTGGGTGACCATGTCGTTAATGAATGATGTGCAAACTGATCTTTCAGGTAACACTTACAGGTGAATGAGGAGTTGTCTCTTGATTTTAGGCATCAGTGTGAAGACCAGTCGGTGCTGAGGACAAGGCTGCTGGTGTTGGTGTCTGACAGCTAAGTTCTGTGTGGTTTAGGATGTCTGAATCTATGAGTTACCTCACCAGCTCTCTGCTGGCAAAGCTGGTTGACGGGTTTCTTCTGCACTCTATGCTCTGTGGGAAGGTGGCTCTGAGAACACCCCTTGGACCAAGTCCAGTGCTTGACATGGTGAGAACAGGGGTTGGTCATTGGATCTCAACCAAACAGAGCACCTGAAGAATGCCTGAACGATCCCTGACTGGTTTAGCTCACCAGGCAGGAGCTGTCTGGTTGCATTAGCTGGGTAAGTGCCTGAACAGGTCAGCTGTGCCAGAAAAGACTCTAAGGGCCCTAATCCAGCTTCACACACTCTGGCTTCACGCCTCTCTCAAGGCTCAGTGGCCTTCAAGAGGTGCCTTGAAACCCACTTGGGAGCAGATTACCTTTTACTGCTGGTTTTGGCTACGCTCCTCGGCTCAGGTTGTACTGCAGGGATTAGGTCTGCACTGGGAGCTGCATCAGCTCTTGGACTCCAGCAAGTGCTTTAGTAAGTCCTGGTATGGAGCTCTGCAGATTGCTAAAACTCAGGCCTTAGTCTGCCTTTGCTGGGTTAGGCTGTGGAAATGTGATATGTGTACAATGTTTTTGGGCTCCTTGTCATCCCATCTTGGTAGCCCTTTGCTGGTTGTTCTTGGTATGACCCTGCCCTGTGCTGAGGAGCTCCAAACTGGACACTACACACCAAATGTGTCTCACCAGTGCTGAGTGAAAGGGAAGGATCACCTCCCTTGATGTGCTGATGTTTCTCCTAATGCAGCCGAAGAAGCTGTTGGCTTTCTTGCTGCAAGGACACATTTCTGGATTATGGTCATCTTGGTGACCACCAGGACTTCCAGGGCCTTTTCTGCCATGATCATTTCCAGCTGGATGGCCTCAGTCATGTACTGATGCATGGAATTTTTCCTCCCCAGATTTAGGACTTCGCACTTCTCTTTCCCGAACTTCACAAGCTCCTTGTCAGCCCTTTTTTCCAGCTTGCTGAGGGCCCTCTGGATGGCAACACAACCCTATGGTGTATCCAACACTACTCCCAGTGTTATATTTGCCCCAAATTTGGCAAGGGTGCACTCTGCTCCAACACCTTGGTAATTAATTAAGATGTTAAACTTATTAGCCCTGAGTTACAGCACTAATGACTGGCTTCTACTTGTAATATTTGCCACTGATTATAACCCTTGGAACCCAACCATTCAATCAGCTTTCAGTCCAACTTTCTATCCACTTATGCAGCTCATACTCCGTTAACTTGTCCATGAGGGTGTTATGGGAGAGAGTGTCAGAACCAGGTGATGCTCTGGTAATTGCTCTGGTAAAATAAGGAACATTTGAAGCCCATCTAGTATAGTCTCTTATTGTAAGACTGACTAGGACCCAACCCACCATTTCACTTCCAGAATTTTTCACAGTCTGTGGTTCCTCTGGAGGTGTGGAGAGAGGTGGCAGTGGCAGTGGAGGTATGGCAGGAGTGGGAGATAACCACAGGGCATATTGAGGGACAGTGATGCTCAGCCCATGTGCTGGCTAAGGAGACAGCGCCTCTGGCCAGGAAAGGACTGACCTGTCCCACGGGCAGGGTGCCTGGAGGAGCAAGTCTGTCCCCATCAACATCTGTGGCCATGCTGCTTTTCATCATCTTGTTTTTCTGAGTGAATGCAGACTGAAAAAATCTGTTTCAGGACAGAGCATTGCAGGGTCTGTCACAACCTTGTCCTTGTTTGCTGAGGAAAATACTTCTGGGTTTATACTGTGTGGGCAGCTTCTATCCCTGCATTTTGGCCTGCAAAAAATCTTCAGAGAAAGCTGCTATGTGACATTCCTGTGTGTGACAGTGGGATGGGGTTTAGCAAGTGGCTGTGGCGATGGCTGGAGCAGAGCACTCTCTGCTCGGGTGTCCGTCTCCCTCTTGTGGTGTGTCTCCAGGACAGCCACATGTGCAGCTACGGAAATCACAGCAAATACTTATGTCTCCATCTTCAGAGGGCTCCCTGACGCTGGCCCAGTTCAAACTCCTCATGCTCTGGATTTCTGTACTGCTCTGTATACTGCTGCTGATGTGTGCTCCCAAAATTAACAGTTCCCCTAATGCACACACATCACTTCCCTCCTCTGCCTTCCTGCTCTGGAGACCCATTGACTTTTCTGACCACCTTGACATGCTCTCATGACTCACCTACTCAATCCACACGGCTCCAAGAGTGCCTAAGTGAAACCTGGAAACAAGGTTATTGACTAAGAGCAACAGTCTCTGTCTCCTGGGACAGGAGCGGGGCAGGAATTGGTAGACCGGGTTGTAGATGTTTCACTGCCAGAGTAGGGTGTAAAAAAGCTCTCTACACTTATGGCAAAGAGGTGCCAGCTTTAGGCAGAGGTTCAGGCTCCCTTCCTGTAGGCTGATGCTCTGAACACAGGAGTGCTGGGGTAGCAAACAACACATCTATTTCAACTGCAGATTTTTCAAGGTGTTTGTTCAAAACACTACTGCCAGTGGGAGCGGAGAAAGAAAAGCCAAGTGCATTCATCTGGCTGGCTCCCCTTGTCTGGTTTTGTGCTCCCAGTCCTCTTTCCAGGCAGCACTATCACTTTTCTTATCAGCAATGGGCATTTCTCTAGGCTGGCCTGGATACCTGTGGAAATGAGACTGAGCTGGAAACATCTATTGGACCTCCACTGAAAATCATTCTTCCTCCCGACCATGATCCTAACTCCAACTATATAGTGTGGCACACTGGCTCCCAAGAGAAGATAATATTCACTTGGGCTGGAAGACACTGGTCTCTTGTTTGGTCACCTTCTGATCCTCTCCTCTCTCCCTGCCCTGTGCATCTGTTCTGCAGGATGCCTGGCACTTGGCGTTATCCTTTGTGCTTCTTTGCCCTGGGACCCACGAGCTGGTAGGGAGAAAAGCTCCCTGATTCATGCATGAACCTTAAGGCTTGTGATCATTGCAGGCTTGATCACCCATATTAGAATCACAGCATTATAGAGTTGTGTGGGTCAGAGAAGACCTTTGACATAATTGAGTCCAACCACTACATTGAAACAAACCGAAATACTAAAGCGGTTTGGAAGCCTGAGGTTGACTGTACTGTTGTATTTCAGTACAGAGTGGGAACCAAAACCCAAACAATTCTAAATTTCATCTTCAACCCCCTCTCCTGTTCTCCTGGCTCCAGGGAAATACCCAAATCCAAAGGGGCTCTTTTTCCAAACCTGCCTCAAGGCAGCAGGATCCCCATAAGAATGACAAAGCTGGCCAGACTTGCCTCATTTCTGTGGCACTAGTCAAAGTGTTTTTCTGCTTCTGCGTTCACTTTTGCATATTCAGAGTCAATTTCCTCAACTTCCCTGCATCTATTCTCAGCCTAAAAAGATTTTCTGCCCTTTCTGTATCCTTTGGCCTGGTGGTAGGGTTGTGACTCTCACCCAGGGCATTCCTGCTGTTGAGGAAATAATCCGTTCTCATAAGCCTATACATTGTAGGAGATTAATGTGTTGGGCCTTAACAGAGAGCAGAATACTATAATACTTCCAACAAGAAGCTGTTTCAGCCTATAAATCCCAGTGATTACTATTTTCTTGCCAAGTAGTTCTTAGCAGAAGTGGATGATGCTGTACATAAGCATGGGTTGCAGATCTTACCAACGAGAGAAAGAGGACTGCTGGAATCCAGAAATGAACCATCAAACAGTGGAAAAAACTGAAAATGAATAGTTGAAATTTCTTATTGTAAATAATAGGATAGAAGAATAGGATGCACTGGCTATGCATGATTATGGGATTTTGCAAGCAGTACTACAGAGCAACATTTTCATGCACATGCACAGCCGGGCATAAATCCATTTTCAGTAAAGATGCACATTTTGCAGTAGACACAAGAAAATAAAAAGTCATGTGTAGGATAACTCCGTTTCTGGGAAAGCAAAATGGCCTAAACATGATTTAATTTGCACAAGTGAAATAAACTCACTTGTACTACAGTACAGTAAGAAACCATTGTTGGCTGACAGTTTGTCATCACCTTTGCCTTTTTGGTTTTCTCCACAGCCAGGAAGTGTCTGCCTGATTTCTGGCTGAGTGGTTTTGCAGGGCAGAGATTTGTGGATGATAGAGCAACAGAGCTGTCAGCACTTAGCTGAAGTGAGGGGAGTGTGAAGGAGGGTCAGGTGCAGGCTGGGGTGTGCAGGGCGGAAAAAGACTGCAGATCCTCCTAAGTTACACAGCTCAAGGATGTCTCTGTCTCTCTGTCTTTCCCATTTGCAATTCAGTGCACAACACAGTTTAATTTGAAGATGCTGAGACATGCTAAGCAGCCTGAACTCCCGTGCATTTTGGGTGGGTGATGTAGTTGGATGGTTTTGGAAGAGCGTCTGTGCATCCTTGGTGCTTCAACCCTGTTGTGCTATGTGAAGCTGCACATTTTGGGAGCAGGGATTTAGGTCTGCCTCAACTGTCTGTGCAAAGGGCTGTCCCTGGAGAAGGATGTGAGGATGCAGTTCCATGAGAGCTTGAGCTACTTAAAGTCATTGAGGTAATTGGGTGTGCTCAGGAGCTGCTGAGTGAGCAGTAAAAGATTCCCAAACTCATTCCCAGGCAAAAAGTGGTGGAAGAAACCTTTGCTTCCCAGAGAGCTATCCCAGGTCGTCTTATCCCACCCCTGGGATGTGTGAATTCCAGCTGTGGCAACAGCTGTAGGAGTCTGTAAAAAACCCCCTGAGAGCTGCAAAATCAGCTGCAACCAAGGGCTTGTTTCCTGTTTGAACTCTTTTCATCTTCCAAATTAAAACTGTTGTGGGGCAGGTGAGGGGATAGTGTTCAGCAAATAGATCTCACTCTCAGAGTGGTGGTATTTCTGTAACCCTGGTAAAAGTGATTGACAGGAAACCTGGGTCAGTCTGCAGCGTTGGTCAATGTGTCTGTTGTTGCAGACTGGAGATATCTGGCATGGACAGAACACAGAGCAGCTACCCAGCAGCTGGAAATTTTAGGGATTTGTCTTATTCAGACAATCTTAGAGTGTTTTTTGTTTGTTTGTTTGTTTGTTTTTTGTTTTTGTTTGTTGGTTTGGGTTTTTTTGTTTGTTTTGTTTTTGTTTTTGAACTTGTAGTGAGGCCCTGTGTTGCTGGAGTGCCCCTCTGGAAACATTTTAGATTGTATATTAGGAAAAATTTCATTATGGAAAGGGTTGTCCAGCCCTGCCACAGGTTGCCCTGGGTTGTGGTGGAGTCCCTATCCCTCTGTAGGGATTTAAAACGCATGTAGATGTGGCACTTGGGGATGTGGGTTGCTGGTGGCCTTGGCAGTGCTGGGAAAACGATGATGATCTTAGAGGGCTTTTCCAACTTAAATGATTCTATGAATCAGGAGGGAAACATCATGCTCCAGCAAATAGGATGCTCCAGTAAGGACGGCAGCATGGCTCTGACCTCTGCTACAAATAATGGCCACTGAGAAATCCCTTCCCTCCACATTCCCTCAGCGCAGCTTTGCTAATTATTCATGAGGAGTGATTAACAGATAAGTCGTCCTGGAGCCACCAATACTAAGCCAGGACATCTAAAGGCCTTGCCCCATGTTTTTCTGTGTGAGTTCTGTGACTGATCTTTTGAACAGAAGCCTGTGTGTCTGTGGGAGAAGAGCTGTGAACCTCCTCTCAGAGAGAGAAAAAAGCATTTTTTTTTCCCTTTACTTTTAGGGGGTATAGAGCGAATACAAGAGTAAGAAACATTGCATTTGGAGCAATAAAGTAAGCATTCTTGTTAGAACCACATAGCATATGTACTGCATTTATATTGGACTCCAGTTATAACAGATTTGTCTTCTCTGTTCCCTGGGGGCGTCTCCTGCAATGCCTTCATGTTGGTTAGTCTGCTTCCACTTGCCTCTGCTTTTTAATTTTTGAAGGCAAGTTTTCAGGGGGCTGCTTTTATATATGCTACTGCCAGTCCAGGTGTTAGTTTCTACAGGAGCATTTGTTTAATTTTCTGTGAGGGTGACCTGGATGGAGTGACCCTTGCAGCTACAGAAGAGGCTTTTATTTTTTCTTTAATGGGCCTGCTTGTTTTATGTTAGATCTCTGGAAACTGTCTCAAAATTATTAGTCTCCCTGAAGACTGTACATTTTATTTCTCTTAATGAAAAATTTTATAGAACTGAATAGGTAGCAGGCTGCTGGGCCTATCATTGAAACTTCAGTTAGTGCTTTTGTTGTCTGCTGCTCCCTTTACAGGAGACACTTGATTTGTCTTGCCTGTTTTCAAGAATTATTAGTACTGGCTATAGTTACTCAAATCTTTTGATTAGCTAGAGACTTAATAAAGCTGTTTATACCCTATTTTTTATGGAAGACTTCAACCCTAGAAATTGCTTTACTAATTGATTTCAGGATGGATTTGCTTGTGGCTGAGGAATTAATGCCTGCAGTGGCAATTACATGACAAATTCTTTCCAATAGCCAATATTGTCCTTGGACTTCACTCTTATTTTTAAGCAAACAAATAATATGCTGGGCATAACTAACCACAGTTGAGATTTTTCTTCAAAAATATGGTTCTAGTATTTTTGCTAAGTTTGTGTTGCTACCATTCAAATCTTTCTGTAATACTTCACTGTGTATGAACTAAATTAAACTGGGCAGAGCAGATGCCTAGATACAAGAAAGAGCTGTTTTTTGATGAAAGTGATGAGGCCCTGGCACAGGCTGCCCAGAGAAGCTGTGGATGCCCCTTGCCTGGAAACATTTAAGATCAGATTGAATGGGGCTTGGACCAACGTGGTCTAGTGGAAGATTTCCCTACCCAGGGCAGGGGGGTTGGAGCCGGATAACCTTGAAATGTCCCTTCAACTCTAAACCATTCCACGATTCTGTAACTATATGAAGGGGTTCCACTACTTTCTATGTCCTTCACGCTTCATTGACAGCTATAGGAGGATGGTGTTCAAACAGTTGTGTATCACCTCATGTCTTATTCTGCCTTTGTTTCTCTATAGCAGCAGAAACATGGGGACACCCCTGATCTTGCAGTTTGTAGTGACCATACCAGACTGCCCCATTGTTTTGCTGGCATCCTGGCTCAGAGGGTATCTTGGCAGAGAGGGGAGGAAGCTTAAATTTTATCACGGTCCCTGGAATGTTTTCACCTGTTCAAAAAGCACCTGAACATAAATGAGACTACGGTTTTGTTCACTGGGTCGAATTGCATCTTGGATGCTGCTTCTAGGGGACATTTAGAGGGGCTGGTAGATGCTGTTGCTTCTTCTTTTTGGTGACAAATGCATAAGTAGAAGAGAATGAGAAGCACCCAGGATAATGTTTTTAAAAAAGTGATGTTTGGTGTTGGGATCCCACCTTGTCAAAGCCCCCGCCGTGCATCTCCAAAACAGCCCTACATCATTAGGCAGGGAGGACAATGTCTGATCTGAATGTTTCTGGTTGCACAGATTTTTTGGATTTTAAATTTTCATGTGCTTTGGGTGTGTGGTTTTAAACTCATCATTTAAAACAACTGTCGGAAGAGGAAGCATTTTCTGGCAGGCTTCCTCTGCAGAGGCTTTGGAAAAGGTTCCCAAGAAAAACCCTCCTTATGGCAACTGTGCTCCCCTGTTTTAAGGACTTAGAGGAGGCATAAACTGGCAGTGTCAAGACTCTGAAGATGCACTGAAGACCCCAGTCTGAGACCCAACAAACATCAAGGGGAACCTTTGACTTGTTAATTTCTCATGGTTTAATGGAAAGGATCTGCTCCCACAGGAAAGGGAGAGAATGAACTGCAGTAACTGCCACCAGCAGTAAATGTTTATCTCACTTTTTACGTGGAGTTCTCCTATTTCCCACTGGGTGCATGTAGGGATTCCATCTTGCTGTCCTGCAAATCAGCAGGAAAGAGATCTATTTGTAAGACAGGAAATTATTCAAGGAAAAGAAGAATGTTTGATCATTTCTAGCTAGTCTCTTTCCCAGTCTGATTAAAGCATATATATTCATACCTTCACTTAACAAGGAGCCAGGAGATGGCACCAAAAATGCTATGCAAGCTGTAGGAATATGTACTTGTGTGTGTTGCAGTTCTTAAGAGGTACTAAAAGGGTTAGACATTGATGGGACACATAAGAGGAAGAGATCAGTCTGTTTATTCCACTTTCAAATACACATGTTCTTAATTTGAAGTGCAGCTCTTGACATAGCTCTTACATTATTTATTATTATTAGACACCAATGCCTTCTCAGCATACTTATTTTTTTAAATTACACCTCTGAAATTAAATACAGCCTCCTGTCATCTTTAATGTTCTTGTGACTATTCTTGTAATTATTATTGATAAGAGGTGACTTTCAAGTCAACAGCATGTGGATTGATAAGGCAGCTGTTATTATGTCACCTGAGTGCTTTTTGGAAAGCTTAGCTCAAGGGCAAAACCATATTTCCTCTGGAAACATGCTGAATCCCCAGCCTGCAGACTGCTGGCAAAGGTGGTGTTTGTGGCTGTGTTTTGTGCCTGGATGACATTTGGAAAGCTGCCCCAAAACTGTGCAGTTGTGGACACGTGGAATCAGTGAGCGTGGCGGCTCTTGGGGGTGCACAGGGGGGTGCCTCCCGTGCCTATTTTTGAGTTGTCAAGGGGTTTCTCCTTCCGTTTCTGCTCCAATCTCCTGCTCTCCGAGGCCCTTCTCCTCATCCTCAGGTAGTAGATCCGGTTGGCTTCTGGGTAGGTGACTTTGGAGAGGGGGATTTTGTAGATGGCTGGGTTTTCTGAGTTGATCAGCAGGAAGAGGAGCGCGGAGAAGCAAAAAGGCCAGGTGCAGACTGGCAGCCCCAGCTGGGGGGAGAGAAAACAGAGAGAGGTGACTTGAGTGCTGCTTTTTGCTTTCCCCCTCTGCTTATGTCTGACTGTGGCTAAATTCTTGAGGAGCTGGGAGAGCCTGTGCTTTCCCTGAGGACAGGGAATATGTCTTCCTGAACGCCCCACATGCAGAATCCTCCTGTCTGGATCCAGAGATGCAGGTGGTGGGGGCTACATGTGATCACGGTTCCTTCTACTCAGTGGAGGTCTGGGAGGCTCCTGTGCTACCAAATATCAATAGGGCTGCTCACACAGAGGTATCTAATTTATCTGAAGTTTGTGGGTCTATACAAAGCACCTGACACTGAAGACCTCAATCCTTTTGGAGGTGCAGCTCTTGGTACTGGGTGGCACCTGACAACAATATTGAAGCAACTGAATCAGACTCCAGAGCTCTGATGGCTGTGATGAAAGCCAGGACACCCAGCTCACTGGTGGACATTTAAATTCTCTAATAAAAGAGCCAAAATCTACCCTCTACGCCCTGTAAAATGTCATATATTGAAAGTGTTATTCACTCACCCTCCTCAACAACTGTGTGTCACTAGCATACATCCAACTCTAAATCCTCCTCTGTTTCCCCACCTCTTGACCTGACCTGGGTTCTGCCAAAAGCAAGATCACAGGGAGAAAAAGTGGATGTCCCTTTTTTCTGATGCATCCCAAAAGAAGGTGTGCTTAAAGCAGCCCATCTGCAGGGACCTACATGGTACTGAGTGGGTGCCAGATGAATACATTTAATGCACAAAGTGGCTAGTTTTATTCTTTCTTTTCTTTTAAGTTAGTAAATCAATTTTATTAAAATATGGTTTTGCTTTAATCTCTCAGATCTTAAAGAAGAAACAAAGCCTGGCATTTCTGGCTTCACCCCTGTCTTGATTTGTCCAAATATAATAACTTTGTACTTAAGAGAACAGTCTCTCCCTCATTTTAGTTCTTACATCCAGTTCAAACTTTAATAATATCTGTGGGTGTAGTTGGAGGAAGACCTTGGAAGAAGAAAGTGAAAATTTAGACCACTGGGAATTGCTGAAAGATATTGTTCAACTAAGCATTTAATCTCAAACCACATGCTGTTGCTGGAACTCACATACACATGCACAACCCTGCTGTGAATAACATGCTACAAAGGTCTTTGAAATCTTATTATCAGCTATAGAGTCTCCAAGGGCACAATTCAGCTGACACAGAGTTTGTACAAGACCTGTCACTGGCTGCAACATTCTCATTTCAATGCTGTCAAAGGTGACATGGAGAATTTTGTGGAATTTTCTCAACATTATATCAGAAAAAACCCAAAATATGGTTAAAACAAACAAATAAAAAACCCCAATTATAAAACAAGGACCCAAACTTACCACAGAGAGGGCATTAGCAAGAGCTGCTCCAGAGTAGGCACAAAATAATGCTGAGAAAAGAAGACCAAAGAGAGCTCAGGATGCAGAAAATATTGTTCAAGTCTCCAAAGAAATTATCACACACAGTAGCACTGTCCAAATGCACAGTAAAATATCCTGCCAGCTACCTGGTGTGAGGATTGGTGCTGCAATTCAACAAGCAGTTGAAATGTCCCACTGTTGCAATCTCTTCTCCCAGGTAACAAGTGACAGGACAAGAGGAAATATCCTCAAGATGGACTGGGGGGAGGTTTAGATTGGATATTAGGGAAATTTTCTTCCCAGAAAGGGCTGTCCAGCCCTGGCCCAGCTGCCCAGGGCAGTGGTTGAGTCCCCATCTCTGGAGGGATTTAAAAGCTGTGTGGATGTGTCACCTGGGGACATAAGTGAGTGGTGGCCTTGGCAGTGATGGGGGAATGGTTGGACTCAGTGATCTTAAAGGTAGGTTTCAGCCCAAACAATTCTGAGACTACATTTCATCCTCTGTGCTCTGTGGAGGTGGATGGCAAATGAAGAACTCAGTTTTGTCATCACTTTACATGTGATGGTGGCATTTCTTTTATCTTTAGTTGTTTTTTACTTGACATGGTGTGACCCATATGCAGAGGGAATTGCAGAAATTCTCCAGAAGTGTGGGACTGCAGAAGTTCTCTGCCCTGTGCCTTCACACCACAGGGAGTCAGCACTGGGTCTCCTTGTCCCTGGATGCCAGAGGTGGGAAAACAGCAACAAAAGTCAGGCAACCAAGGACTAAGTCAAGGAAGGAAAAGCTACTGACCAATCTAGAAACTGTGCTCAGGCCAGAAAACTACTGAAATGAAGATAACTGGAGGCTGGGTGAATCTAAGGAATCCCTTAAATGTGAAATTTCTTCTGTTAAGTTCTCCCCATAGCGGCTGGTTTTGGCTTCTGTTGGAGATGGGGTGCTTATGCCCGGCTGCATAAATTTTTGGTTTCCCTTTATGCAGGAGGTACTTACCACAGGCAAGTGACAGCAGATGTGTCTGCCAGGTCAGGGCGTAGAACATGCCCCCGATCGCGATGCAGGCCAGGGCACAGTTGTAGTTGTGTAAGCCAAGGTAGATGCTGTCGAACGGGGATGCAATGCTCAGTGCTGCAAGACAAAAGGCAAGGCTGGGAGGTCAGGTCAGGCATGAGAAGGATCTGCAGGAGGAGCTGTCCCTTGATAGGAATCCGTCGTCTCTTCCCTCTGATGGATTTATCTGTGCTCGCACATCTGCATGATATGCACGTGCAGGGAAAGGAAGCTCGTTAGTTTGGAGCTCTGATATTGTCCCTCAGGTTGGTGTTTGGCCCAGTCTCAAAGGTTTCTTTCAGGCAGAACATTCTGTGCATGCACTGAGCGTGCTGTAGTTGGTCCCCCAGATGACTGGGTGGAGGGTCCAGCCACGAGAACCTTCTCCCCCCTCCATGCAGAAAGCTGTGCTCACACATACTGCTTAAACCTCCTAAACCATCCTTAAACCCTGATCATGGGTATCAGAGACACAGCTGCATGTCTTTTGTGGGAGTAAGCAGGGGTTTCATCTCTTCCTAGTGACCTTTGCTAGATGTGGTCTGGCTGCTAAGAGATGGTCAGTGCTGCAGAAACTCTCCACGGAGATGAGAGCTGAGGGTCTGCTCCAGATCTGACCTCACTGAAACTTTTGCAGGATTCCTCATGGGCTTCAGCAGTCCCAGCCAAAAGGAGAACGCAATATGTAGTGCACAGGCCACCTCCATGCCACTTGTAGGATTAATGCATTTCCTGCTCTTTTGTCCTAATCTGTCTTCTGTTTCATCACCATGTTTATGCCCAGATACTTTCCCCTGACCTCTCTCTTCTAGGTTAAATGTCAGACCTGTATAAGACCTGCCATATGCTCCTAGGCATACAAATTTTGGACAGTTTTGTTTAAAAACATGGATTTAAGGCAGCTCCAGTCTTGTACAAAATGCTTCAAAGCACAGAGAACTTTTTGGATGACTGTGCCTATTCCAAAGTTGTTGCTACAGACTACACTTATTCCATCCTCTGTTTTTATTACAATTGATCATTTGAGTGGCATTAATGTTGTCTAACTTCAAAGGTTCATGTCTCATAACTTACTATTGTTCTCTGGTTAGCGGAGGCACAGGCCATTTTTAGTAGCATTCTTTTAGCTATTTTTACAAATCCACAGCAGGATAGAGCAAATTGCAACTAGGAAAGCATTTTTCTTTTCCTTGGCTAATCAGCTCTGAGGCAGACATCTGCTTATGGTGGTAATTTAAAACAATTGTGGTGGCAAGAGATCAGCTCTGAAACTACTCTTCTAGGTTGCTTTAAGATCATCTCCATGGGATTCATCACACCCAATGGCTGGAGGGTTAAGCAAGGTGGAACAAATCACCTGCCTGAGTTACAAATCTACTAGCAAATTCAAAGCTCAAAGAAAATCTTATTCTGGTCTTGCCTTCACTATGTTGTGTGACCTTCACTAAGAGCTTCCAGATTTAGAGACAGTTGAAAAATGAGAGTGCTGCCCCAATTACCTACAAGCACACACAACTGTAAAGCCTGGATAGAGTCGTTTGATGGCTTGAGTCAAGATATCTTGGTTGTAAAAATGTCTTTGGTGAAAGTTTCTTACCTGCAAACATCCCCACTGTTGATCCAATTGCAGCATGTAAACAAATCAGTGGGGAGGAGATAAGCAAAGCCACAAGGAAAATGCCTCCAGTCCAGGGGTTTCCACATCCGTACACTTGACCAACTCCAACTGGGATGGACTGTAGGAGCTGCAGCAGATGGTAGAAAAGGGCATGTTATTGTCCCTCTGTACCCTGAATGACACAGCAGTTATTTTTTCCAAGATATTGGCTGAAATGGAAAGGAAGGAACCCTGGCTCTGAGTTGGACTGTGAGTAAATCATGGAGTTGTAAAATAGTTTGGGTTGGAAGGCACCTTAAAGATCATCTCATTCCAATCCCTTGCCATGGGCAGGGACACCTTCCACAGTCACACGTTGCTCTAAGCCCTCTTCAACCTGACCTTGAACACTTCCAGGGTGGGACAGCAGGCAACCTGTTCCAGTGCTTCACCAGTCTCACAGTCAAGAAGTTTTTTCTAATACCTGATCTACTCTCTTTCAGTGTGAAGCCATCGCCCCTTGTCCTGTCATCACCTGTTCTTCAAAGTCTCTCTCCATCTTACTTGCAGGCTCCCTTAAGTTACTGGAAGGCCACAATTAGGTCACCCCAAAGCCTTCTCTTCTCCAGGCTGAACAATCTCAGTTCTCTCACAGCCCTTTCTTGTATAAGAAGTGCTCCATCCTTCTAATTAACTTGGTGTCTCTCCTCTGGACTTGCTCCAATGTCCATGTCCTTCCTGTACTGGGTCCCCAGGGCTGGAGGCAGCTCGGCAGGGGGGTCTCACCTGAGGGGGCAGAGGGGCAGAATCCCCCCCTCCCCTGCTGGCCACACTGTAGGATTGGCCCCAGAGCAGGGAGCTTTCTGGACTGGGTCACGTCCAGCCTCTCACCCACCAGCACCCCCAAGTCCTTCTCCTCAGGGCTTGGCTCTATCTGTTTCGTTCCCAGCCTGGATTGATCCCGGGGGTTACCCTGACCCAGGTGCAGCACCAGCACTTGGTCTTGTTTAACTTCATGGGCCACTTCTCAAGCTTCTCCAGGTCCGTCTGGATGTGGTCCTGTCCTTCAGATGTGTCACCTGCACCCTCAGGTTGGTGCTGTCAGCAAGTGTGCTGAGGGTGCACTCGATCCCTCTGTCTGTGTCATTAATGAAGATATTGAAAACATTGGTCACCACTTGCCTCTAATGTCCACAGGGACTCTGAGCTGTTGATCACTACCCTCTGGGTCAGTTACCCTTGTGCTGTTTTGGGAAGGTGACCCTCCAGATTGATACCTACACCTGGGTATAAATGAGTTTCTGTCGCTTTGGAATCCTGGTGTTTCCTCTGAATTTTCATGTTGCCACTTACTGTCTTGCTGATGTTTTCTTAACCCGAACTGGACAGCAGGAGGGGCTGTCCACATGTGCTTTTGCACTGACAGCACATGAGAGACTTGTTTTGGGGCCAGTCCCAAGTTTAGGTGGAGTGAAAGGCTCAGGATCTCTGTCCCCTCAGGCTCCACCAGCCTTTCTGCTGGATCAGCCAGGACTGTCCCTGGGGATTTTATAGCAATGCTCTCTTTACACTGAATGAAGCCACATGTTTCTGTGAATTGTCCTGGCTGTACAAACCACAGTCATTCTGACCCACATGAAAGTGTCGTCCAGAGATGAATGCCTTCATACCCAACTTTTCATTAAATATCATGAATCTGTTGGTGGGAAGCTTACCAATGGAACACTGATTGCAGACCAGGTGATGTTGGGCACTGCAGCTACAGGCTTGATGAGGGTTGTGGGGAAGAAGGGGTTGTAGTGTCCTGTGGCTGCCAGGTAGAGAGTCACCGCAATATTGAAGGGCAGAGTGAAAACAGGAAGGTCCCATTTACTGAAGATGGATCCCAAAGCACTGGACAGGACAGGGCTGAGAACAGGAGAAGAGACATGAATATAACTTTTTCATAACAATTATAGTGGTGGAACAGGTGGAACAATTATAATGGTGGCACATTTAGAAACATCAGGTAGTAAATACCTCAATATGTTAGTCTGCATCAGACAAAGAGTTACAGAATGCTGTTCTTCTTTCTGAGAAAGCTAGCTAATCCATTCATGGATGGTGCAAACTCCATACCCTCCTCTCAGGATAGCTACTCTGGTAGCTCTGCTGAGCTCAGGGAATCAGTAAAGAAATGCATCTGGTATGGCATTGAGGCATGGGCCGAGACAGGTAGTCTGACTTCTTGTTCGGGAGATAATTTCAACAAGAAACAGAAGAGCAAATTTTGGAAATGCCATGTGAAAAACAGTGGAGAACTTTAGATGGTCTAAAAAAGCTACTGTCTTGAGGAGGCAAGAGAGAGCTGGAAATTACCTAATTTGCCTTTGTTTGTTTGTTTTGTTTGTTTTGGTTTTGTTTAAACCACGTGAAGGATGTGAGAAGGTGGCTCTGGAAGAGAAATAAAGCAGAAGAGGTGACCAAGGAGGGTGGAAAATCTTCCACTAAGGAACATAAAATTATTTATTAGGTTAGACATTGTTTTAGGGGAAGGAGGAGTCCTCAGGATCCTCAGAGTCTTACACAGACTGTAAGATGAAGCTGCCAGTGTAACAGAGCTGTGAAAGGTGTTGGTGCCAGACATCACCCAGACCTTGACTGATGTTTGAGTGTGTGTCAAAGACAGTGATGTTACTGTGTGCTGCCCAGGTGCTATCCAAAATCACATGGCATTTTCTGAAAGCTGAGATTCGTCTTTAAAAAAAGCTTGATTGAATGTATTTAACATTAAAATGTTTGGGGTGACCCTCGACCTATTATGGACAGAACACTAAAAAGCATTCAAACCTTGGAATGCCATGACCTTTTCCAAAGTTCTTGTCTGTAGGACCTGGAATACAAGCTTTGCCAGATCTTGGGATCATTTTCAGGACTGCCAGATTTCCGCTTGAAGTGTGTGTCCTACATGAAAGACATTATGGGAGCATATTGGCGAGGTAAAATGTGATTTTTATGGGGCCTAGAAATCTTGTGGAAGGGAGCAAATGGCCAGGTCCTGTCCTTGATGGCAATGGCCTGGGTTCTGCTGCTTTCAGCTGAGCTCCTCTCATACAAGTGAGCTGAATAGCTTTTATGGTCCACTCCAAGCAGAAGTAGACATTGCATAGTTTGCAAAAAATCAATTTAAAGACTTAAATTTTTCAAGAAGCGGTATTTGAGACCCAGAAGGTCATTAAGCTGGTTATAATTAAAAAAAAACCCCACCCCACCCAAACTATTTGGCATTTCAAAAGCAACATCTTGTGTCCTGCTGTGTAGATGCTATCAGTGGAAAAAATGCTTTGTTCTCCTTGTATAATCTCAGATGAAGCCTATTTTATTTTTTTTTGACAAATTTGGTTCCCAAAAGACTTTACAGATTTATTGCTTCTAGCTGTAGGAAAAAAAAAAATCAGTACTTCAGTGAAAATGGTGTCCTAATTTCTGTGCTGAAATACAAAGCTTCTGCCACTTATACATCTTGTCAGGAAAAAAGGAAACAATTAAAGAAATGCTGACTTCTAAAGCTGAAATTCAGAATATCAGTTAAAACATCACTGAACTGTCTAATTTTAAAATCTTTCAGCTCTACCCTCGAGTCTTGTGAACTAAAAGAGAAGAAAAGTTTGAACAAAAAGCCTCAAGGAATCCTGATAGATAAGACAAGCTAAACATTCTTGCAGCATGCACTGGGTTTTGAGAGATTGCTATAAAATGACCTTTGCTGAGAGAGACTAAAGAAATTAAATATATATATATATAAAATCTGATGTTAAAAGCAGTGAAATCCAATAATGACTTGCATCTTATTGCTTACAGTGATTAAAATGTGACAAATTAATTTCAGTTGAGGCTGTTAAATAGATTCTGCAATGCTGTTAGGGTCCATGTTTAAAAATGGCAAATTTAATCCTGGAAGAATGAAATCTGGCGTTTGGAGTTACTCGGAGGAATTAATTTTGCTCATGGCTGGTTGCATGTGTGAAAAGGGGAATACTGAATTCAGCCTGAGGGAGAGCACAGGGTTGGTTCAGCACCTGGGTGTGGAGGAATTGTTGTGGTGTCAGGCACGGTGACCTCCACCCCGAATGTATCCGGTTGCTGAGGGATATTTTTTGAGAATTGGAGTGGGGCTGCTTTGTCAATGTGCTGTAATTAGTGTTGCCTGTGCCCTCAACTCCTACCACATCCCTCAGGAGCTCTGCACGTGGATGAGCACATCATTCCACTGCCACCCATTGCAGGAGTTAGTGGTGTAGAGGGGACTTCAGTGTGTTTAAGCTGTTTATAGCCAGACTCACTCCTTGAGAATTGTCCTTAGGAGCAGGGGTACTTACCAGGCCATGGATATAACTACCACAGGAGGGAGAAGCCACCAGTAGTAATCCCCTTTGCTGGAGTAGACGGCCATGAGCAGTCCCACCAGCATCCCGTTGTAGCCGTGCAGCCCAGCTCTGATGGCTGATCTGTGATGGAAATAAATGTCTGCAAGGTAGCAAGGCATGCTGGAGATGCAACTTATAAGTGCCCTGCTCCCAGTGAAGGGAGAGGTAAAAAAAGCAGTGAGATTACTGATGTCCCTCACTGGTGTGTGGAATGGGAGAGTTTGGGGATTTTTGGATGATGGCGGCTTAGGGGGCTCCCTAATGACCTGTAGGAGGTGCATGGTTGTGACAATAGCTATCAGAGAGAGTTAATCATCTGTTTTCACGAAGGCAGACAGTTGTGGGGACAATTGTGTTTCCTGGACCACGGCTCTGTCCTCACCCAAGTGCTTCCAAATCTTCTGTAAGGAAAGCTGGTCTGCTGTCCGTAACGAGTGGCTACAAGCCATCAGTGGGCTCCAGATATTGCAACAAACCAGTTCTTATTAAGTGCATGAGGACTTGAGGTACCACCTACCTGTCCTGACTGAGAGCCAGCGCAGTCAGTGTGGACACAGCGGTTCCAGTGCAGCCCGTGAGCATCCACCAGGGACTCTGGATGAAAAGCCCCCCCAAAATGATCAGCCCGCTGAGGGGGTTGTTGACAAACATCACCTGAGAGGTCCCTCTCAAGATCCAGTCCACCAGCTGAACCATTAAGGGCTTGTCTGGAGGAGATCAAAGGAGAATGTTGTTGATAAAACATCATTTTAGCAAAGCACCCTCATCCCTGCAGCTGCTTTCTTGCCACAGAACAGAGGTGATGTATTGATGGGAGAAACTGTAAAGCCACTCTCTAATTCGTTGCTGTTTCAGTGTATTTTGCATCTGGCACTTGAAAACTAATAGGGATGGACTGGCCACGGATATGAGGTTCGTGGAGGGATTGATAAAAAAGTGATTTATTTAGGGTGGTCAAAGAATAGTCAAACAATTACTTGCATGGTAGATCACATTAGATTCTGCTGTAAATTTAATGAGGAAACAGACCCTTTTTGGTGTATAATTCAGATGCAGAGAGGGACTCTGAAACTGGTTTGTATGTAGACAGGGAAATATGAAAAGGAAACAATTTTACTGTTTTAGGGAGCAAATCAGCAACTGAGAATGTGGAGGTACACTGTGTATAGGAGATGGGGGTCAAAGGTGCCTAAAAAGTATTTTGAGAGCTAAAGAACCTAAATTAAGAAAATAGTTATTATATCTTGGACTGTATTCAGGGCAAAGAGGCATTTTCAAAGGAGAAAGAGTTGTTGCTCTTTAGGGAAGGCTATTTAACCTGGACAGAGCACACAGGCACCAAGATCAGGTGCCTCAGGCGAGTGCAAGGGGAAGGTGGGATGAGGGAGACCTGTCTGATCTATGTACAGTATGATCTCCTTGGGCAGAGGAGGGACTTGTAGCATGCAATAAATGTTGCTGCTGGTTCTTGGCTTGAATGTTTTTTTCTTTATCTCTTCTGAGAAGACTGTAACTATTTCTGAACTGCTGTGTGTTATGAAACACACTGGAAGAGAATAGGTGTAAGGAGAGTAGGTGAGAAAGAGGAGCTTGCATGTACAAAATGTTGATGCAATACGTGTATGCATGAAGGTAAACTCTCACCTTCCCAAAGATTTGAAATGAATTCTGTTAGCTTAGATTGTTCATTAGATGCAGCATAAAGTGTCAGGCTACTTTTTGAATATTATTCCTAAAAAAACTCTTTCCCAGGCAGGGTTAAGGAGGAGGAATGAGGAGGAGTAGGAATGAGTTCCTTGGAGAAAAATGACCAGCCTTGTCTGAATTAATTTTAACTCATATTTGGTATTGAGATGTGAAACAAGTATCAGCAATGTGCTCAGATTCAGACACAAGTATTAACTGCAAAAATTCAAATATAACCAGAGGACAGTGACCAAAGGTTTTCAAAACATTGAGTAAGAAAAGCTGTCTATAAAGTATGGATGCTGGAGCAAAGAGAAACAGGAGATGTTTCCCTGCATCTGGGGATCACATACACTGCAGCCTGATGAGCCTGTCTGGAGCATTTCATCCCAACTTCTCCACCAGTGATAGCTGCTGCACAGCCTGTCTCTGCACTTATTTCTCTCCCATTGCTGCAGTTCTTCTGCTGAGAAACCTGGCCTTGACAGGGGGACCCACAGTCTTACACAGGCTCTCAAAACCCCACATTCCTGGTAATTCTGCGTAAAGGGGACCATCTGCCCATGCATTGCTCCTGTCTGGACAGCAAACCTTTGAGATCAGCCACAGTTTGCATTTTATAGCATCATAACACCCTGAGTGCCTGTTGCTGCCCCACAGCTGGTAACACAGGAGCCTTTGCCCACACGATTCCCATTGTCAGTGCACATGTGGATGAGGAACAGTGGCTGATCCAAAGCAGTTACAAATGAGACTCGATCCCTGGCCCTGACGTGTGATTCTGGGCACTGCTATAAGGAAAGTGACACTAATGACACATAACTGATTAAGTGTAAAAGATGTCTTTGGCCTGTGCCGAATTTTGCGTGCAGCCATGGTGGTGGAAAGAGGACGCAGTGGGATTTCCTCCCTGAGATAATTAAAGAGCCAGAAGTTTGCAATGAGCTTGGACCATGAGCTGCAATGAGCTGCTTCTGCTCTGCCTCAGGGAGTGAAACAGACTCTCACGTTGTGCCCCAGCACTGAAACTACTGTTGGCAACAGAGATATCCCCAGCCAGAGAGCCCCAAACACATCCCTGTGCTTACTTGTCATCCACTCTCCATATTCTTTCATTTCTCCTGTGAGATACCCAAAACCTTGGTGGATCCAATTTCCACTTCTCCACAGCAGGTCCTGGGCTCTTGGCACCCTCCTCTTGTACATCTGCCTCTCACTGGAATGTTCAGTCACAACAATCTCACCGAGATCCATGTTTTTTGGGTGAAGGTGAAGGACAGCTGTAAATCACAGAGATGATGTGTTAGAAAAACCTTTTGGGTTGGGCCCTGACAACCTTCATAACCCCGTGGTGATATATTTTTTTCCAAGGATGGGATGTTTATGGAGAAGGGAGTCTGCCTGATCCATTGCTGAGAGCGGTGTGTGCTGCTGCTGCCCAGGGCAGTGGCATCTCCTCTTGGGGACGAGGTCCAGGCAGTGACCCACTGCTGTCACAGAGCTGTGGCACAGAGCTGCAGGAGAAAAGAGGGATGTGGCCCCGGTGCCCTGCAGCATCCCACCATCTCTCCAGCCCCTTCTGCAGCCCATGACAAGCTGCTGGTTTGACAGAGGACATGACATTTGCCAAGTAACCAAGAGGTACCTGTATGCTCACCATGCTTGGCTGAGCACAGAAGCTCTGACAGCTACTGAGGAGGGAGACTGCTGATGTTTGGCCAGCAGAGAGCTGGAGGGAAGCAATGCAAATTGCCAGTACAGTAGCAGAGAACAGAGGACAAGAAAATACTAGAGGAGAGGTTGAAGTCTGTATCCCTTTTGATGTTTTGAGGTGGTGCCTTCATATATCACCTCTCATTGCACACCTGCCTTTGATGGATTATCAAGAGCAACCCGGGGTAGCATCAAAGTATTGCACAGAAATCAACATACACATCTGGCTTTAGACAAAGATAAGCATCCTGTCTCAGGGCTGTGTGTACTTTAGTTAGCAGGTTCATATTCATCAGGAGTAGGGCTTTATTAACCTCACAATTACAGTTGCAGTACTTTGTTCATTAAAAAGTCCATTACAATATAAACTCTGAGGAGCAAATACACTGCACTTCAGAACCTTAACCTATGATTCTATTCCACGTTGCCTATTTTGTTTGTTCATAAAATACTGCTACACTGCAAAACTGCCTCCCTGCTGCCTGAGGGAGTCTGGCATCAGCTGTGGGTTTTGCTCTAACAGTTTTGGAAAAGTGTGACTGGGTTTCTTCTAGGTGTTGCCTCAAACCGGACGGCATTGTGAAGGGCTTGCCCCCTTGTTCCGCGGAAGATGGGCACCATCTTCTGGTGGGAGCCTGTTTTCGGGTAGCTGACAGGCTGCCAGCGTGAACGCCTGCGGGCTGGGAAAGGATGCTCGGCTGCAGGGAAGGCTGTCCTGCAGAGAGGAATACCGACAGGCGGGTGGTAAAAAGATGTGTGGCTCGGAAGGCCCTCCTTAGAAGGGCCTCGGGCACCG
The DNA here is from genome assembly GCA_013397135.1 of Pachyramphus minor. Classification (NCBI taxonomy): domain Eukaryota; kingdom Metazoa; phylum Chordata; class Aves; order Passeriformes; family Tyrannidae; genus Pachyramphus; species Pachyramphus minor. The sequence goes on from VYXB01005998.1 coordinate 203,115, forward strand.
AAAGCTGTTTTCCCATCACCCCCGGCAGCGCGTTGCCTGTTCCCCGGAGCTCTGGCTCTCTCTGCCGGCAGCTCGTCCCCCCGGCAGCGGGAGGCTTCGGGATCACCTCAGCACCAGCCTCGGGAGGGATGCGCCGGCAAGAAGTGTTGCTGTGTGGAGCTGTGTAAACTAAGCCTAAGACTCACTCAGTTTGCGTGATCCTGACGGAGGAGAATCATGGAAGGTTTTGAGTGGTCTAAAAGGAAGAAATGCAGTAGTGCAAGGAGCCTCCAAACCTTGAGCCCCATCCAACCTGGACTTGGACATTTCCAGGGATGGGGCAGCCACAGATTCTCTGGACAACCTGTGCCAGGGCCTCACCATCCTCACAGGGAAGCATTTCTTCCTTATATCAAACCTAAACCTCTCCTCTTTTAGTTTAAAATCACTCCTCCTGGTCCTGCCACTCCAGGCTCTTGCTCAAAGTCCTCCTCCAGCTCTCTCGAGCTCTAAGGTCTCCCCAGAGTCTTCTCCAGGCTGAACAGCCCCAACCCTCCTTGACTCCTTCTCCTTGAAAGGAGAATTGATCCAGTCCTTGCTTGTGAGTGTCTCAGGGGTTGTAAACAGTGGGGTTCCCACGTTCTGCCAAGCTGCACTCAATGCAGGAACAAGCAAGGAGCAGCAGAAGAGAGGTGCAGTCGTTTTATTGTCCCTCTTGGTTTTCTTCTATCTGTAATCTGATTCTGCCAGAAGCTGAGTCCAATCCCTTGTTTCAATTTAAGGCAGCCTTGGTGACTGTCAGTTTTGTCTACTTCCTTGTGGCTAGGCAGGAAGACACTGGTGTAGGGAACACTGAGTAGGAGTTACGCTTTTCCTCTTCTGTGTCTTTTAGGCTGGGGGAATATGCAATGGTCAGATATTGGGAATATGCATCCCTCTGAGGTAGGAAGATTTTCCAGGTCCTACTGGAAAATCAGATATTTTTGTGTAGATACATCCCTTGAAGACTGGGCCTCTGTAAGATGCATCATTGCTCTGGGTTTCCTGACAGTCAATGTAACTCTGGGCACCTTCAGATGAAAATCAGCCCACTTCACCTCACAACTGCCATTGGGAAGTTCCTGCTGTTCCCATGGATGGCTCAACCTGGATGCTCTAGATGGGTACCCAGTAATTTTTGGGAGGGACACAAAGTCTGAGGTCAACAGCACAAGCAGGGTAGAGACTCCAGAACAATGCCAGGCTGCCATTGAGGTTGCTTTCCCTCCAGAGCTTAATAGTCATATTTAGCAATTGTGTCTGGTATCAGACATGGTTCTTTGGTCAACATTGAAACAGTCTTCCCAGGGCAGTGGTGGAATTACCATCCCTAGAAGTGATCAAAGGGCTTGTGTATATTGCACTTGGGAACATGGGTCAGTGGTGGGACGGCAGTGCTGGGTTAATTGTTGGGCTCGATGATCCTAGAGGTCTTTTCCAGCCTTAACAATTCCATCATTCTATTCCATGTTGTCTGTTTTGTTTGTTTGCTCATGTCCTTCCAGAAGTCTGCTTGAAAGAATTCCAAGGGTTGAGGTGGGCTCAGATAGCTGCAGTGGGTCCATGTAAAGGAGACTGGAACACCTCTTATGGCCTGGGATTCTCAAGGATCCATTAAAAAAGAAAGGTCAGTGGTCCCTTTGCTGTGAGCAGTAACCACCATGAGCAGTGCAGTACAGCTTTAACCAGCAGGGAAGATAAAGACTGAGTAGTTGTGTCTATTCATCATAGCACCTGAAAAACTTATGGTTGTTTGAAACGTCACCAGGAGAAACTACCTGTGGGTTTTACAAACAGAAGCATGACTGCAGAGCTCCTAAACCCTGTATTTACAAGGCTGCATAGCTCAATTGCCTCTGCAACTGAGATGTGGGACCTGTAAAATTCTAAAATTCTTGTCTTTGCTCACATCATTTAACTATTAGGGGTCAAGGGCAAAGTTGCAGTGTTAGACCCCTTCACAGTAATTTCTTTTCTGTGGAGAAAAACTACATCCCCAGAGAGCAACTCATATCCCATTTTTCTTACATACCTATCTGAGATGTGAAAAAAAGGGTGTCTGCCTCTCTTTTTCCACTGGCTGCAGAGGGAGCCTGGTGGATGAGCTTTTGGAGGGCTGTTTTCAGGCAAGAAAAACTCCAGCCTAAGAGATTTTGCCAAGGCCAACCTTGAAGTTTCTGGAAGTGGGATCTGTAGTCCCAAGCTAGTGCTTTTGAATAACTGAACCATCTGTAACAGGCCTGTAATCCACATCAAGAAGGGCATCAGAGTTCTGGGGCTAAGAAAAAAATCAGTGGCTCTTTATGATTCCTGTTTGCTTTCTTCCTTTGAATTAGAGGGAACTAAATCTCTGCTTGAAGGGAGCACACACCCTCCTCAGCTGGGAAGGCAGCTTGGAACATGACTAGAGGAGGTGGCTGAGGACTTACCAAGTTTTGGTGGAAAGAAGTAGTGCAAAAAAAGAGATTTGGGGATGCTGAAAGCCTCTACACAGCTGAATCGTGGGGCTTTACATGAGATAAGCCCGAGGGGCTGCAACAGCTTGGTGAGATCCTGGAGGGCTGTGATGGGCACAGGGATCCCTGCAGGAGCATCACCCTGGAAAAACACCATTTCTTTGCAGGAAGTGCCTGTCAGTCTGTGGATAGGCTGGTACGGGCCTCAGTGGTACGGGCTCCATGAATAATAGAGAAATCATTTGAACAATTATCTAATTAGGGCTAATGAGAGCCTGAATCACTTATGGCACACCTAGGGCTGATGAGGAATTCCCTGAGAAAAGGGCCGTTTTGTCAGCAAACACTGATTCATCAGTGTGGTAATGAGCAGTCCTGCTCATTAAGGACATTTATCAGACTGCAGGGTAGTGCTGGGTGATTAGGAGTCACCTCCAGGCCTGCCTGTGCCCACTCATCCCCAAACAGACCCCTGCTGTAGCCTGCTTTTGGGGCGCAGGGTGCTGACAGCGCTGAGATGTGTATTTTTCAAGCCTCCCGGAGTAAGCTCTATGTTTCTCTTTGTGCTGTTAGAGGAAATGTTCCCAGCATAGCACCCTCACACAGCCTGCAGTGATCTGGTTGTCTCATGAAAAGAAAAAAAACACCTTTATTTTTTTTGGTCAGAATAGTGGGATGGTGCATGACTAGGGTGGTGGGTGATGAACAACACTTGAGCCAACTTTTTTACAGGGCTGCTGTTTGTGTTGGGAGCTTAGCCTTGTGCTAAGGTACCTGAAGCCAAGCCCGGGTAATTTATCTTTTCACCTCTGTGCTGAAAGCAGAGTGATCAGAAACGCATTGGCTTCGAGGGATATGGCCACACAAGGGCCTTGAAAAGAAGCAGTTTGCAAAAGCACATTTTTCTCCTAAGAAGCCATAAAGGAATAAAAAAGAAAAACTGCGTACAGATAGAGGGAAAAGCTTTGGGATGGTGACAGAATGCTTGGCTGAGTCGTAATGACTTTACCAATCGAGGGATCGACCAGTGGTGTTGAAAGCAAATGAATAAAGCAGGGCATTTTGGAACAGCTGCTGAGGGTGAATGCAGCACAGTCTCCGAGAACAGGTATGAAATCCTTAGCCACAGGCCTTTAAAGTAAAAACAAATGAAACAAAACCAAGCAAACAAACAAAGAAACAAACCTACCCAAAAAGAAAAAAAATTCTCAAGTGACCTAGTTTCCTATCACAGGCATTAAATGAAGCCACGTTCCAGAGCAGCTCTGTCATTTCTGTACAAGTAGAACTACCGCAGGACAGTTAGCAATCAGGATAGTTTAACTTAGGGGGCTAAATATGACTCTTACATCCTTATTTAGATAATTGGCTTTTACGTTGTGGTCTTGGAGTCTTTCCGTGTCTTCCTTTCCCAGCCTCTGTACTGTGTAATGCAATACTTTTCTTTGCTCCAAGGCAAAACTTCACTGTTTCTCCTTTCCCCTCTGTTGCAGCAGTATGTCCCAATTTGCCTGTGGAGGCACAGAGTTTATTTGATGGATTGTACTGGTGTCTGGGGTAGAAGCTCTGCTGATACCATTTGTACATGTGACCTGTGTGTATGTAACTGTGAAAAAGTAGGGTTTGACTTCCTTGCTACTCCTGAACAGTGTTTGTAGAGAAGTGGTTTGTGTTGAAAGGGACATTAAAAATCATCCTTTTCCACGCCCCTGCCATGGGAAGGGTCACCTTCCACTATCCCAGGTTGCTCCAAGCACCATCCAACCTGGCCTTGAACACTACTGGGGATGAGGCAGCCACAGCTTCTCTGGGTAGTTCCTGTTCCAGTGCTTCACCACCCTCACAGGGAAGCATTTCTTCCTAATATATTATCGGAATCCAGGTCTATTCTTCTTGACTCCCTATAACCATTTAAAGGCTTACAGTTACGTAGGATTGACACAAACTGATGGATATAATCTCCAGGCAGATCACCCAGGCATGTCAGACATCACCGTAGGATGGGATGGATTTCCTTCCAGAGGGGTCTACCTCATCCTTTTAGTGTCACAGGGAGACTAAAGTGGGGCTTATGAAGGTAACTGTGGGTATCTGCAGTGTGAATGTTTGTACCTGAGCACCTTGATTTGGCTTCCCGTGAAGAGCTGGACAATATGGATCTAGAGCATGACTCATCCCCTCCCATCCTACACAGATGAATCATGTCTCAAATGCTATTACGTTTTCTCTTTATAATGAGAAAGACAGACAGCTTAGATACACACATCTGCACCACGTGTACATGGGGAGAGAGGTGATGAATCTCAGCAAAGTGACTATCCCAAGGTTATTTAGGAAACCTGTAGCTGACTTGAGTATCAAACAAGGACATGTTCATGTTTGAACCAAGTGCCTAATACGCGAAGAATTTTCAAAATGCTGGTGGTTTTTTTTTTTATTATTAATAAAAGC
>VYXB01005998.1:208259-262405 GCA_013397135.1 Pachyramphus minor
AATAAAAGCAGTCAGATCAGGTAGATATTTTAAGACACAAAAATCCTGTTTTCCTGCATATGGTTTCAGTTATAAAACCAGAGGGGAAAACAAATAGAGAAAATATGAAATATAAAAACCGTTGCTTCTAAACAGAATGTTTTTCAAAGGTTTCCATGAGGTGTTGGCTGCTCGGCAAAGCAGACTGTAAAACAATTTTACAAGCCACATTTATTCTAAGAGCTCCACTTATTGAAGTACAATTCAAACTCTTGTTCTGCCAGCCAAGTTCCATAAATTAAACACTTGTCCAATAACACATACCTCTTCACTTGGATTCTCTGTTTCTTTTTGGCTTTTTGTGTATGTGTGTCTCTCTCACTCATTTTTTTTCTTTTCTTTTTTTTTTTTTTTTATCCTTTGCAAATGGAAACAAAAAGGGTTTGCTTGTTTTAGGAATAAATTTAAGAAGCAGAGCAGTAAAAGTAAAAATAAGATGAGGAGAAAGAAAACAGGTCAACTGACTAAAATGAAACTTTTGTTCTGTCATTTTGCATCTTCGTGACACTGATTTAAGTCCATGTGTGAACCTGTGTGATCTCAAATTTCTAACTAAATTAGTGCCTCTGGGTATTTAGAGAAACCAGCCAGGTAAGAGAGGTTGCATGTGCCTTCTGCCTTCAAAGAGAACCCAATCTCCCTCCCTTCTCTAGAATATTATGGCTTCAGAGATGCGACCACCACCAGGACCAGATTTTTCTGGCAAGAGAAGGGGTAGGGAAGGTGTGAAACATTTTCAGATGGCCATCCTGTCTGACCTGGAGCAGGAATTGGTCCACAGATATGTCAAGGAAAAAGTCCTGCCAGTAGAGCTCCTGGGTTCACTGTGCCTTCCCTTTCCCACCTTTTTTCCTGTTTTTCTCTGCCCTGATTCCTACCTACATGCAGCTCTCAGAAAAGACCTCCAAGTTCATCAGGTTCAAACTCTGACCTATGCCCACCTTGTCCCCCAGCTCAGAGCATGGAGTGCCACATCCAATTGTTCCTTGGACATGTCCAGGGATGGTGACTGGTGACTATACCACCTTCCTGGGCAGCCCCTTCCAATGCTTGACAACCCCTTTAGTGAAGATTTGTTTTGTCTTTTTGTCCTGTCCCTTGTTCCCTGGTAGCAGAGCCTGACCCTCTACCCCACCTTCTTCCCCCTCCTGTCAGGGAGTTGCAGAGCCAGAAGCTCCCCCCTGAGCCTCCTTTTCTCCAGGATGAGCCCCCCCAGCTCCCTCAGCTGCTCCTGCTGCTCCAGCCCCTTCCCAGCTCCGTTCCCTTCCCTGCACACGCTCCAGCCCCTCAGTGTCTCTCTTGTCTGAGGGGCCCAGAGCTGCCCCAGCACTGGAGGTGCCTCAGCAGTGCCAGCACAGGGACGGGCACTGCCCTGGTCCTGCTGCCACACCATGGCTGGGACAGCCCCGGGGCCATTGGCCTCCTGTCCCCCTGGGCACCCCTGGGCTCACGTTTAGCCACTGCTAAACACATCACTTTGATGTGACCCTGTGTCTTTCCCCTGCACATTGACCATGAGCTGCATGTCTTCATTTTCAAAACCAGTCACTGCTCTGTCACACCAGGAGGGGAAAAAATAACTTCTACATCCCATAACACTTCTGGCAAGATTTACTTGCCAGAAATCTTCTAAAGATCCTCTCCTGTGGAACAAAGCTTAAATGTCCTAACACGAGCTCCAATGAAATTAATGCCTTCTTTAATCCAGAGAGGGAATAATACAGTAAGAAAGTGGACAATATCTCTGCTTTCTTGTTAATTCACAGTGGAAACTTGAGGAAGTCATCAACTGAATGTCTCTCATCAATTCAGAGGTGACCTCTTAAATGAGAATAAATCCTTTTAACTCACTACAGAGGTTCAGGGTCTTACTCTGTAAGGCTTGAGTGTGACAGACATGGGCAGTCAAATGTGAATCAGTTTGGAGGTGCCAGTGAAATTACTGTTCTTTGTTGAAAGCTGCCTTCTGCTGGGGTGAGATACAGTAACTGATGGGTGCGAAAGAGAGGACAGGGAAGGAAATGTGCTTTTAGGACATTTTAGTGTGGGAGAAGCCATATTTAATTTAGCTTCTGCTGAAGGTGGTTTTAGGCAGTTCATGTTGCAGTAAGGTCAGAGCAGCCCTTGTGGTCAGTCTCAAAGGCTGGAGACCAACCAGAAGACAGTAGGGACATTAACTCCCTCTGAGAGGTGCTGTTTGAGGGTGATGATTCCTTCTCAAACTGCCCATATGATCTGCAAGTGCTTGCAGAGGGCTTTGAATCAGGAAGCTTTGTTGTTTTTCTATGTGGCTGCTTAGGTGATGCCATGTGGTGTTCTTTGTCCCTGGGGCAAGGCAAGATTGGAGCATCCCTGTCTCCATCAGTGATCTATAGGGCCAGGTGACTGGTGATTTGCAACACTTGTGCTCCAAGTCGAAAAAAACTAATGTCAACATACGTTATAAACCTTGTCTACACTATGCAAAATTATTTGGTTGCTACAACTGTAAACTCTTCATCTGGGATTGGATACCATGAACAAGGTATGGGGAGTTGACAAAAAGACTTCATTTTGGTGTGAAATACACTACTGGTTTTTCTAGCCTAGCTTAGCAAAGCTTTCCCTGAAAATATTTTAACGGCAGGAGCAATCTTATGTTGTCTGCTGTTCCTGGGCTGACCCAGCTGAATACTGGACTGTCTTTAACAATGCATGGTAAACCACAGACTGTAAAATGCTGGGCAGTGTTCACAGCGAATACAAATGTCAGAGCTTGGCCAGTATTTGGTTAAATCTTGAAACAAAACATACAGCATTTTAATATGGTAACTGTAAAGCCATTTCTCCATATAGTTCACATCGCTTGCTCTTTAATAGAAAGTTAATGGGGATTTTCTTTTTTAGATAGCAACAATTTATCATGTGTTTCCCTGGTAACTACAATACTGCGAACCTTCCTTGAAAACTCTGCTGGGATTCCTGCAATGTTTGCGAGCAATAATGAATGGTAAGTGAAAGGCAAACCCATTGAATCACTTTATTTTAAATTCTGGCAGAGACATAATTTCCCACAGTTCATAAACATTTACAAAAAAGGGAGTTTACACGGAGAAAAACAGTTGTTTCTATCGCTCAGATCAAAGAATACGTTTATCTGCATGTATGGAGGCGTTTTCAGCCAGCTTGTGAGAAACTCAGGTGACAATCTTTAAGAAGCTTCACAGACTTAATGCGGAACCTTTGAAGTCTGCAGCTCTGCTCACCTGAAAACACAGACATCACTCCTGCTCTCTGCTCTGCACGAGCCCGACGTTTGCACTTCAAAGATTACAGACAAGAGGACAAATTTCCCGAGCTGGTAACAGCGTTGGGAATTATCGACTGGAGTAAAATGGAGAAGTGGGGCATGTTTCAGGGTACTCTGGGCCAGGCAGGGCAGGGCAATGAGCAAGCTGTTCTAGTGAAAAGTGTCCCCTTGTTCAGGGGAGTTGGAACTAAAAAACCTTTAAGGTCCCTTCCAACTCAAACCGTTCCAGGATTATGTGATTTGGGGGTTTGTGTCCACCCCCAATTCAGCTGTTCATGTGCCAGGTGACTGGCGTTTGTGTGCTGGAGAAATGGCCTTGTGAATTTTGGAAATGCAATGGAAGGTTTCCTCTAGTGTTAATGGTCTCTTTGTCACACCTAAGATGGAAGAGATGCAGAGGAGGGAGGGCTGCAGATAACAACTTTGTGGTTGCTGGGACTCCTGGCAGCCCCTGGCACCACTCCACAGCCTGTCCTCCCCTTTCTTGCAGCAGCTCTAGCCCAGAGTGATGGAGTCTGGCTGTCATCTCAGGTTTTTTTCCTCTCTAGTTAATAGAATATCACTTATAAAAGCAAGAGAAGGGTCATATCCATCAATCTCGTTGGAGCTGCTCAGGATTAGTGTTGTTGTACATGAAAAATGTTTCTGATGCTGCTTGCAAGTGGAGACTTGTTTACTGCGGGATGGAGCAAGGCTTTTCTTGCTCTTCCTTTTGTAGGTGTGTGCAGAACAACCCCACTCCCTTAAAAAAGTCTCTAACAAGAAAAAAAAATAAAATTACTATTTTATTTAAATTTAGATATTTCAAAATGTTTAATTTGGCTTTAATATTTTTAAAAAAATGCAATACCATGTTCCTGCAATATCAGACATTGAAGTGTTCCCTGTGTGCTGTTGGGGCACTGGGGACATTGCTTGATCATGCTGAGGCTGCCTTGAGTTGTGTCAAGTGTTGTCTGACATTAATGCAGAAGGTGTTATCTCCTTGTTCCAAATATGTCCTTGGTCAAGGACTTCAACTAACAATAGAACCTGCCTTTTGTTTTCTGGAGACTGACTGAGTTACAGATTAAAAACAGTCTCGGGATTAAGATTTGTGAAGTTCAGCATAGCACATCCCAGTTTATTGATTTCTTTTCTTTTATACTGAGGGCACTTTTTATCAGTTTCTCTTGGGTCTGGGAGTTGGGGTCAGTGGGTGTCTAGTCCATAGCTAACACTGGGGATGAGGCTAGTACCCATGGTACAGGGGATAAATGAGACTACAGTCTGTGCCACATATATTTGAGCTGAAACATCGATGTTTGTGAGGAAAAGGAAGGGCGAGAAAAAAGAAAGAGCATTTTGCCAGACCTCCTTATGTGTGTCATTTGCAAGTGTGAGTAGCGAGAATAAACCAGCCAGGGCTTGGAGAGGTATTCAGGTGTTCCAGAGAAAAACGTTTGGACATCCAGGATTAGGTCAATGTTGGATTCAACCAGAGGAAAGGAAAGGAAGGAGTGGGATATAGGCAGCAGATTAGAGCTAGGGTCTCTGAAACAGGGAAGCAGAAACACAGTGACAGCCAATTTCTGCAATGGGCACTTAGTTCTTCAGGTGGAAAGAGGTGAAAATGAGGTATTGGTGTCTCCGTGCGAGGAACCCCCAGTTTCACCCTGTGTGTCTGAGTAACACACTGGGTTCACTCTCACAGCTGGGTGGGTGAACCAGTTTGGGGATCCCTTTTAGGCCAAGGAGAGTGCACTGCCTGAGGCGGAGGGATAGTGGCAGGGGCAGAAGTGATTTGGAAGAATGCGGAGGCAGGTATTGGTGAATTTAAAATTCAAAATTCAAACTTGTCTGTTGAGGAATTTTTAAAATTAAAAAAAAAAATCAGGATTTTAGAATCTGCTCAGGCCAGATATGTTCATGATTTGTATAATTTTACGGGTTTTAAAAAATGTTTTATTACTCATTTTTGTTTAGCAGTGTGAGCACGTTAAGAAGATACTGTTCAGATGGGGTTATGAACATTAAATTAATTGCTGCAGAATGATGATTAGGGTTGAATTTTGTTGACCCCATGGAGGAAAACTGTATTGCTCTCAGTTGATTTGGTAGCCTTATTCTGAATTTTTCTTTGGTATGTGTTTCTGGCATAGGCTGGCCTGAGATCAGGGATAACCTCCATGAAAATGGTGACTAGAGAGCTACAGTTATTTCCAAATTTACAAGTCTTATGATGGAGAATATTGACATCCCTTTATTTGAACACTTTAAGCTCAAGTCTCTTGATGTACATGATGCCTTTCTCATTCCCTATATTATTGTTCAAGTTGTTTTTACAGCACTTGAAAGATGCATTGCAGACCCTTACGGCTGAACTTTGGCGCGTTGGTGGAGGAAAATACAGAGTTTGCCTCAGCTTGTTTTACTCACAGTAAATTTTCACATGGAGGAATATGCCTTATCTATAGCCAAGGTTAGGTCTAGCACTGTGTTCCATTGTAATGCTCAAAATGCAACATTTTGTTTCAATGAAGGCTTCCAGTTATGCGTAGGAAACATCTAACTAGTGTGAGCTTATTTATATGCAATACTCTTAGGCTTGTGCTTCCTTCATGGCCAGTGTTTGGGAAATATAGGATTTATGAGACCAGAGGATGCTTAATGAGCCCTACGATACGAATTTGCCAGTTGTACTGAGTCCAGGGCAAAGGTTGGGATTAGTTTGGAGGGTCACGAAAAGTTGATTTGGAAAGCCAGAGGTCTGGCTGAAGTTTGCCAGCTGCAAAGAGGAGAGCCAAGGGCTGCTTCCACTTGCTTTGAATCCCTCAGACTGAACCTCATCTGGAGCCAAAGGTGGGGTTAGACTTGGGGTCAAGGACTCAGGGGTCCTTGCTATGGACCAAAATACCTGCTCTGGGATCTTCTGTGTTTCTAGCAAGAGATGAAATGTTATAGTGACAAGTCAGTGAAAGAAACACACTTTAAATAATGTTGCCCTTGACATTAGATATGTCATCTCTGTGCCATGGTTATGTTTTCCGTGGCTATGGTATAAGCCAAGTCCCATGGCTGATCCCCATGCAGGAATAAATACTGCTTTCTAGGCAGGATTATGGATGGTAAAGCAGAAGCTACCTCAGAAGCGACTAGAGAGATTTTATTCAATATTTCCGAGTGCCTTAGCCAAAAAAAAGCCCCAAAAAACCCCAACCCAGAACAAAATGAAGAATAATGTATCATCTAGTTTTGTGCTCTAAGAGAGGAAAAGGTTAGATCTGTTTCCCTTTCTGGATACAAAAGAATAATTTTAGAGAGAAAGATGCATTTTATTGCTAAAAAAGCAGTTTCAGGTCACTCCACATCTAGCAGTAACAGCTGTATTTAGCAGAGTATTCTGTCAGAAGAAAATAAAAAAAGATCAAATGCAGAAAGGGAAAATCAAAGAGTTACAGTCTGCATGTTTTAAAGCCTAGTTTAGCTAAATTCAGTGATAATTTTTCAAAGGAGAAAAGTACTGCAATAAAACATTTATTGTGCTATTGTGCTTGTTTTCATTCCTTTGAGAAAAATGAAACAGTTTTAAGACTCATCCAATACTATATTTTTTCTTAGTTTTTCAGTTCAAGCACTAAAGACAAAAAAAAATCAGTTGTTCACACAGTTCTCATTATAAATTTTACTAGAGGAAAAAGTTGTAGCTTTCTGGATGGCCTGACCCAGTACCACTCAAGAAGGCATCATTTGTTTTAAATGGACATTGGCAAGGTCCTTAGTAAGTATGTGAATGATTAAAGAAAACCAGATATTTGGAACTTAAATGAGGGGATAAAAAACCCCCAAACAACCCAAGATCTGAGTGTGAAAAGCCCTAAAATACATGTGTGAGGACTAACTCATCTAAATGGCTTGGGCTCAGACGCATTTTGTGGAGAATTGTTGAGGCCTGAGGCACAAAAAAAGATGTTTGGGCAGCAGAAGCCAACTTGGAGGCTGTAAAGTGATTTGTTTCTATTTCCTTGTATCATTTTAAACAGTCAACTCAGCTTTACAGCTCCGAAATAAACACAGTTGGGAGTTTATGTGAGTTCAGGATGGCGTAACTGTATGTTTTGGACACAGCAGGGAGAGGAGAAGAAACATTTGCAGCCAATTTGCCAACGTGTTCCTCAACTGACATATCAACATGTTGGTTGAGGTAATGGGAGAGATAAGTATTTTAAGTAGTAAAAGGAGCTGAGAATCTGGAAAAGGGCGCTAGTTTTGATGGTCAGTAGTCATTTGTAGCCAGACACATGGAGTGGTGTGAGGGGATCTTGGGCACTGCTGTTGCTGCCTTGTACCTTGACTCATGGTGGAGCTTTCTGCTCCTGAGACATGAACGCAGGTCGTGGCTTGGTGCAAGGGTTTGACTCGTTGGAGAATGGACATGCACAAGGCAGAGGGCAGGTGACCTGTGGGTTGCATTCAGCCTGCCAAAAATATTCATCCAATCTGGCAGCTGCCTCTCCCTTACTCCTGTCCCAGGGCGCAGTGAGCTGCAGCTGGATGAGCTGCTCCACCTCTGCTGGCAGCTGGCTCCTGGCTGCTCTTGTCCTGGGATGAGACCTGCTTAGAAAGTACTTCCTCTGTGTGGTTTTCCTGCCAAAGATGGAAGAATGCCTAGTTTTTTTAACTGAGATGAAAATGAGGGAGACAGAAGGAAGAATGATGTTATCAAACCTGGATTAAGCTCATGCTGTCCTGCAGAAATGTTGAGTGCCTAAATACTCTGGTCCCCCCAGGGTTGGTTGGAGATCAGGATCTGTCCAAAGCTCCAGCATTTGTGACTCCAAGATATGTAGTTCCCGCTCAGGCCCCGTTCAAGAGGACACATGGATTGCCCCATGCTCCTCTCTGGATCAGGCACTGGAACAAGGCCACCTACTGAGCTGAAGCTTTTGGCTTTTCATCAGTTTTAAAACTGATTGATATGAATCATGATAATGATTAATTTATAGATCTTGCCTTTGGCTACCAACAAAGCTGGTTAGACAGTTGCAATCTTTTTATGACTGTAGATATCTCTGCTGTATCACTGAACTCAAGGGCTGCAAAACCTTCAGGGATTTTTTTAGTACAGAGCAACTTTCCCTGCTTCTGAAAGCCTCTTAATAATATTTTATGCAGCATATACTCTCTCTTATCTCTGGACTTTCTGAACATGGTTCTTCATTGCCTAAGGCCTCAGTCAGCTCTAGCAGTAACCCAGTCCTAGCCTTGGAAAGGTGTGTGAAGGGCCTTGTTTCTTATTTTACAGGTGGGGAGCCCAAGAGTAGGACCATGTGAGGTTGACATATTTGCTTGTGATTATGGAAATGTCTGTAATCACACATTTTAACAGTCAGTGCTATTTTCTAATCTGTGTGTGTGCAGTCTGATGTCTTTTGAAGGCAGCATGAGGCAAAAAGGCCTCACAACAGGGAAAATTAAGCCATATATCTCTGAGTAGATGCAAGGACTAATGCCCCAATTTTAACCTACCCACTTCAATATCTCTGCAGTGAAGTGGGAATCACAGTGCTGGAAGCTTGGGACAGGACCTCAGGGAGGTGAGGGTTTAAAGAGGTTTTCAACCCTTTGCCTCTGTTCTGAAAACCCCTTCATAGAACCCTGTGAGCTGACTTCTGCCTGACCTCACATGGCTGGCATGATCATTGGGCATCCCAACAGGGGCTCTGTCACAGGATCACAGGATGGTTTGGGCTGGAAGGGACCTTAAAAACCATCCAGTCCTACGCCCCTGCCATGGACAGGGGAACCTTCCACTAGACCTGGTTGCTCCAAGCCCTGTACAGCCTGGCCTTGAACACTCCCAGGGGTGGGGTCGGGGTTGTGGTATGAGCTGCCACAGCTACACCCTCTGCTGTGGGTGATGCTACCACGGGTAGGCTGATGAGTGTTGGTCCTTTCTTCTCTATCCATTCAAACTGGGAGCCAGAGCTCCTCTCCATCGTTACTGGCTGTTTGTCTGACAGCATTCTTTAACCATAAGTCCTGTCCCTCCTGCAAGACTGCTGCTGCATATAGAGCTTATTTCTGTATCATGGCTAAAGCACCTAAGAGATTTATAGAGGCCAGTACAGATAAGTATCCTACAAAAGCCCTGTTTTAGAAGTTTAAGCGGGTTTAAGCATCCAAGCAGTCTCATGTGAAAAATAGAGTTTTAGGGATTTCAGTGCTGCCATTGGTTAAATGGGTTTCAGGCCTTTATTATGCTATTGAAATACTTGAATCACCACTTGAACTAAATGAAAGCTTACTGTGTGTTCCTATAATTGTTTTTCTTGCTACCTATTACTTGATTGGGGTTGAGTAAGGTTAGCAAAAGCATTACATTAATTTTCTTGTAAAGTTATGCATTATGAAGTAAGAGGTATAAAAGTTGCATTATACATGGCAAATGTCTTGAGGGTTTGGTTTATAGACTTGTTTATATTTTTACTTTAATGGTTATTACTTTCTTCGTGTCATTTCCACTTTTGAATCTCCATACTCATTACATTTTTATTATCTCTTTTATAAAATAAATGGCAGCAAACCAGACAATTTTGCTCTTGAAATAAATAGATCCAAATATATCTCTCAATAAATTAAATGTTGTGGCTGCAAGAGGGACTTTTCCAAAGTCACTAAGCTGAAAGTGAAGCCAATTAATAGCTGACCTTTCATTTTTATGGACCACGGCATTCAGTGCATCCATCTGACTTGGCAGATTTGAAATTATCCAAGCGATAGCTGAACTGCTTTGAAAAACATATCAGTAAAATTAGTGCTCATGGAAGGCAACAGATCAACAGCCTGAGAAATCAAATCCCTGTGGGCTACGTGCAGACCACACTGAAGTAATTTTTAAGTCTTTCTCCTGACTTCAGTGGCTTCTGGGTGAGGGTCTTTGTCACCCTACACTTACAACCTTTTCAGGAGCTAAGCAAACTTTAGCCAGTGATTGTCACTGTGGATCTCAACTGATGGACATTCCCAAATGTGTGAACCCTGTAGGTGGAAAGTGCTGTCACGAAGCAAGAGAAATCTGTTTACAAAGCCCAGCAAATTGAACTGGTGAGATGACAAAATGAAGGGACAAAAGAAAGTCACCAAGTGACCTGGAGGTCACAACTTTTAGGGAAGAAAACCCTGCCTTGGCTGGCAGTCACCCATACCAGCATTAGGGAAATTTCATGCCTAGTGAAGCTGTGAATAGTTATTATCACCTCCATCACAAGATTCACTGGCTAGAAAGACAAATGGAGTGAGAAAAATGTGCTCATGGATAACTCTGTGATTTGGGAGCTGTTGTACCATTGTTAAATGAGGGATTTATGTTTTTTTAATTGCCAGAAAAACTGCTGTCAACATCTAGCTGAAGTGGGCTTGAGCTAATGAGAGTAGGAAAAGCCACGCCTTTTTCTCAAAACTGTAACATCACACCTATGCAGACAACTGATCTAAACATGAGGATTTGTGGGGATGCAGAGTTCACTTATCCTGATATCTACTACGTTCAGAGAGGACTGGTCTGTGACAAGAGAGGGACAGAGCACAAGCCCTGTGAGAGCTCAGCCCACAATGAACATGGGAAGAAGTCAGGTATGAGGGACAGGCACTGGCTGTTCCTTCATGTATCTCCAGTCTCTCCAAACCTGGATGATTCTCTTTGCTCTTGAAGACCTGTAGATTTTGCCTAACTAAATATTGGACAGAAATTTCTGCTGCTTTGAACCACTGGAAAAAATAAGATAGTCCGATTCCTTCTTCACTCATGAGGTGAGTTTGGGCCATGTGACTTACAGTTTCACAAATGCCAGTGATGACTGTGATTGTGGGTACATTAACTCTATTATTTATTTATGGAAACTTCTAAATGCTTCAGGAAGTTTGAGATGTCTCACTGGGAACAGGTGACTTGACTTTTCTGGTGTGCTGAAGAGACATCTGTGTCTGAGTTCCCTGTGAAAGGACACCTGGAAGGGAAGTGTG
Organism: Pachyramphus minor; assembly: GCA_013397135.1. NCBI lineage: Eukaryota > Metazoa > Chordata > Aves > Passeriformes > Tyrannidae > Pachyramphus > Pachyramphus minor. The sequence goes on from VYXB01005998.1 coordinate 219,592, forward strand.
GTGGTCCTGCTTCTCTCTGTTCTGGTCCTGGTTCTAGAGAAGGCTCCATTTTGAACACAGACCAGCAATAATCCCTTGTACTTTGTAAATAGTGTAAATGAGTGAATTCTGAACAGAAAGTGTAATCAGTGTAACCTCAGGACATGTTCAGCAAATCCCACCTTACCCGAAGTGCTCTCTTTGAGAACAGAAGCAACCTCTTTAGCTAGTATGGCAAGAAATATTTGGGCCAGAAGTAACCTGGCTGCAATAGTACAGAGTTCTGGACAGATTAAATTACTCTTTTGAGGGATAGGGAAAGAGATGATAGTGTATTCTTATCAGGAATCTTTCAAAGAACCAAACAAAAAGTGTGTCTGTTGCAGAATCATAGTATCACAGAACGGTTGGGGTTGGAAGCAACATTAAAGATCATCTCATTCCACCCCCCTGCCATGGGCAGGGACACCTTCTGCTAGACCAGGCTGCTGATCAATCCAACATGGCCTTGAACACTTCCAGGGATGGGCCACAGATAATGGGAGTTTAACTTGGATATCTGCAGTACAAATGTGATTACTTTTCATAATCTTGCTGGTGATGGGGCTAGAAAAAATGTCTTATGAGGGAGCTGGAAATTTTTAGTCTGGAGAAAAGGAAATTCGGGGGGACCTCATTGCTGTCTACAACTACCTGGCAGGAGCTTGTAGTGAGGTGCTGGTCAGTTTCTTTTGCTGTGTCTCACATGACAAGAGGAAATGTCCTTATGTTGTGCCTGGGGAGGTTCTGATTAGATATGACAAAAAATTTTTCTCACCACAACAGTGGTCAGGCATTGGAATAAGTTACCCAGAGAGGTGGTGGAGACACTGTCTCTGAATTATTCAATAGATATCTGGATTTTAGGGGTAATTATGGTGATGCTGGGTTGATGGTGGGACTAGATGATCTTGAAGATGTCTTCCAGCCTCGATGATTCTGTGGTACTGTGATAAAATTAAACACCACTTTTCAGTTATATATGGCCTCTGTTCTCTGTAAAAAGATTTTTCTTTGGTATATATACATTCTGTTTTTAATAGCCTTTATTCATATTATTTTGGTGTTCTGAAACATATCTCTATGTATTTTTCCGTAGAGTCTAAAACTGAAACCCCCGCCATATATACACAACTCATCCTGGGTTATCAATTCCTCCTCCTGGTTGCCACCAGGCAACCCATTTCATAACCCCATAACCAGATCCATCTTTATGCATCTGAGAACCAGCCAGATTTCTCCCTGGGTGTTTCCATGTTCAAGAGCTTTGTCAAATTTAGTGTTAGTCGGTTCCTTCCTATTTTCTCTGGTTCTATCACTCTTCTCCAGGCTCACTGGGAAAATGGGGAGGTGGTGCTAGAGAGACTGATTGCCTTGTTTGACATAAGGGAATTGAATGAAATTAGCCTAAAGGTGTGAATACAAAAATGGTTGTGATCAGGCTTCTGGTGTGTTGCCTGCTCACCTGACCAGGTTTGCCTCGTGTTGTGCTCGTGCTTTCCCAGGTTTGTCTGTATCAATCTTTTCTCTTGTTTCATCTTTCAACCCAAAACTATCCTGGAGCAGGACCATCCTTTAGAATGGAGCATGAACAACGTGTAGCCCAGTGGGATTTGTGATTAAGGCTTCCATAAGGAGCACAATATGAATAATAAGAATAATATGAGTAACACTAGAGAATATAAGCTTGCTATAGAACATATAAATAGAACACCACAAGCAAGAGAGAAGTTCAAATTAATTTGAAGTGATTTTTTTTTTTTTTTGTCACTGGGAATTGCAACTGGATGGGGAGCTGCATTTGAACAAAGTAGCATTTGCCCTTATAAATTTTCTAAACAGGATTTTTAGGAAATAACTGTTAAACTGTGCCCATCCCTGCTACTTCACAACAAACCCCCATGCATGTTAAGCAGGATTATCAGTAATTATGTGGTCGTTTTGGATTGTCTTACTGGAATTTTGCCTGGGGCAGAAGGGAAGGCTTGTGTGCTGGACAATACAATTTCATTACATTTAAGCAGTGAGCACAAAGTTTCTTTTTAACAGTCCTATTGCTGTTGGGGAAGGAGAAGGGAGGTTGTGATCCAAAAACCCCCGAATGGGATTTGAAGTGACAAATAGCTGTGGTTATGGGAAGTGAGAATTTATGGAGACGCTGGCTATTGCTGCCAACCCTAATGAGAAGTGTTCCACCAGGTAGTGTTATTTGCATGGTGGCAGCAACTTCTCTGTGTTGACCATGGAGCTGGATGCACTGTAATACACTGCATGAGAAAATGTATCAAGACACCCTCTTTTCAGAGGTAAGTAGGATTGTGAATTCAAAAAGAGACTTTGATCCAAGTTCAAACCACACTGAAACGAGGAGAGAGCTGAGTTACAGAAGTGTGTTATGCCATTCTTTTTCAGGGCTTTCTGTTTATTTTAGAAGGCTTTGGGTTGGAAGGGACCTTAAAAGACCATCTAGTCTTCCCTGGGTAGGGACACCTTCCATTAGACCAGGTTGCTCCAGGCCCTGTCCAACCTGGCCTTGAACACTTCCAGGGATGGGGCAGCTTCTCTGGGCAACCTGTGCCAGGGCCTCACCACCCTCACAGTTAAGAATTTCTTCCTAATCTCTAATGTAAATAGGTCATCTCTCAGTTTGGAATTATTCTCCCTTGCCATAGAATCACAGAATGGTTTGAGTCGGAAGGGATCTTAAAGATCATTTTGTTCCACCCCCCTGCCATGGACAGTGACACCTTCCACTATCCCAGGTTACTCAGAACCCAACCCAGCCTGGCCTTGAATACCTCCAGAGAACTGGGAGTCTGCAACCTCTCTGTCCTGTCCCTCCAGACCTTTCTCCAAAGTCCTTCTCCAGCTCTCCTGGAGCCCCTTTATGTACTCTAAGAATCTCCCAGGTCTCCCTGGAGCCCTCACTTGTCCAGGTTGAACTCCCCCAGCTCTCCCAGCCTCCAGAGCAGAGGGGTTCCAGGAGCATCTTTGTGGCCTCCTCTGGACTTGATCCATCAACTCCATTTCCTTTTGTATGTTTTATTGTGTAAGTAAAGAGCATTAGGGTTGGGTGAGTCCCTGTCAAAAGGGTTGTGCACTCCGTGCTATAAACATCAAGGGCTGGGGTTGGAGTGGGGGGGATAGGACAGTGCCATGGGTATTCCAAATTTTCTTGTCCCTCGACTTGCTCATTGGATATCCAGTAAAATATTCCCAGGTCATTTTTGCTTGTTCCTTTTGAACAGTCTTCCTTGCTGCGATGCAGGGAGCAGTAAACACATGCTTCCTGTAGGTGCCACTTTTATATATTGAATTAGTAAAGCTTGTTAAGTCCATTATTTTGTTGCACAGTGGAGAATACAGGTGCTTTTCCACATAAAATGTTCACATGACACAGCAGGAGTAGCACTTTAAGCCTAAATGGCATGCACTTCGTTATCTAATTTTTGTACATTAATCCTCTCAAGATGTCTGTTAACATAAACCTCACTAATTAATGTTCTTTTAGCATCTGCAGATGTATGATTCAGATTTTTAAAGGAAATTGGAAGACCACAGAGTATTGTATTAGGAATCATAATATCAATGGCATTTAAAGACATGGAAGGCAATTTAGCTGGTACATGTTAGAGAATTATACTACCCTATAACCTCATCAACAAAAAAGTCTTCTATCGGCTATATCCATTTTTGTTTATGTTCTTAGACAGTTATGGGTGTAGCAAGACTTTGGCAAATGTCTTTATTTCAATGTGTTTTCCTAAAGGATTCTTACCCAAAATAAATGCCTAGAAAGACATGGAGGTCCAAATAAGAGACTCTAGATCTCCTTTTTAGCCAATAGAGATACATAGGCAGCTCCAGAAGGTAAATCATCTAATAATAACCAAAGAGAATTCATGCCTCACCCTTATGGAAACAGCAACATTGAAACAATCTCAAGTTCAAAACTATTTATACCAAAAAAGTGTGTACTTAAGGGACTTCGGGCATTTCTTTTCCCTTCTTATTTTGAATGGGAAATTGCAGACAGCCTATTGTCTCTCTTTTGACATTTATGAGGCCAGTGAATGTGTCAAACTTGCACTGTGGTCCTGAAATTCAAGCCTTTATTTCCATTCCAAAGGTATCTGGAATTTTAAAGTGAATGGAAAAATTTTTGGATATTTGTCTTACAAAGAGACTTCTAGTCTTGAATTGATTTATTACTCGCAATAGCACTGTTAATCAAAAGATATGAACCAAATTAATAGATATCAAGCCTCCACTGATTGAAAATGTACTCAACAGAGATGGGAAATATTGTACCAAAAGTATAAAGAGATATTCATATATCACCACCATGCATTTCTTGACAAAATCTTAAAAATTATCTGTGGATATGGTGGAGCAGAACTTGATAGAGAGCATGGACAGAGAAGGAGGAACATTATCATAATTTTTGCTCAAAACTGTTGGAATTAAGACTCCCCCGGACAGTTTTAACCACAAACATACAACTTAAATCCTCCTATTAGCAATATTATCTTAACCCTCATGGGTTATTTATGGCTGGTAATGTTTTTAGCAGAAGGACTGATTAGCTGTTGTCGCAAATTGCCAGGGAAAGCAGTGGATCCCTCTCCTCTTGAAGTCTTCACCTCCAAACTGGAAGTCAAAGTTGCTGCGCTCAACACAGCAGCTACAGGATGAAATTTACAGTCAGTATTACACGGGCTGAATTGCTGAAATGTCCCGTCTGGCCTGAGCATTTATGAATTTCAGTGGTCCTTAAGTACCTACAGATCCTTGAATAAAAGACACAATTGGAAGTACGGCGTATTTTATGGGAGAGCTCCATCTGCCTTATGCGGAGGTAAAGAAAACCTCACACAGTTGCACAGTGAGCTCAGGTACATGCACATTTTATTAAACTTATTACAACTTTCAGCCAAGTGGGTGCCTAGACATAAATAAGAGAGGGCAGGCCAGCTTTACTAAAATACATATTTTTCTCACTCTGACAGGCATGCAAGGGGCCACAATCGCCTGTGTCTCCAGGATAATTTTAACAGCAAGACCTTTCTCCTCAGGGGACTGCTCTCACTTTTTCATTTAAAAGAGGGGAACAGAAACCCAATCCTAAACATATGATGATTTTATTATGTGAAACCCAATAGGAAATGAAGTAAGAATATCAGGCTGCTTTCAGCTGGGCAGTTTCCTAGCAAGGGGATTTTGTTTTAAGTTGGAAGAGGGGCAGCTGTGTTGGACGCTCACTTTCCTCCTCCTAAACATCAGGACCTCTGTAATTGCTGGAGGTCGTTGGGTGAGCTGGGTGGTGCAAGAGGTAGAGCAGGCTTAATGGGAACTCCTGAGCTTTAATCCAGGCTGTGCTGGTTTGGAGAGGAAGATTCATTTGCAGAAGTAGTGGAAAAAGATCCTTCTGAATGACTGTGGCAGCTCCTGGTTGTGTCTCCTGGTTGGTGTGCACACAGAGACAGACCCCTGAGAGTGTGTGTGTGTGTGTGTGTGTGAACACTATAAGCAAGACAGCCAAATTCCATCTTCATGGACAGTTCAATGGAAAGTTAGCAAGAAAACGCAGTATATCATATTTCATGAATTTAATAGGGTTTTCATGATTTTACAAAGTGCCTCAACCAGACACTCATGGCTGGAGGCTGCACAGCAGGGGACCTAAAACACTGCATCTGTGTTTTTCAACTCTTGCCAGAATCCATTGAATTTGATCCGGAATGACTATGCATCTTTGGAATGTACATTCACTTTTCTCTTGCCTTATCCAAATAAAAAAGGGAGATGGAGAGGGGGAGGGAGAAAAGAGTCCTATGAGAATTCCATATGGAAACACTAAACTAGCATTATAAAGGATTTCCTATAAACAAAATTACGGTCACAAATTTTGGACTCAGACCACATTTGAAACAAAGAGCCCTTTGTCTCCCTCCTTTTAATATATTATTTTATCTGTGTTAACACACACATTTTTATTTTTTTATGGATATAGATAAACAGATGTACACGTATACACTCATGCAAAAATGAATGTATATATTAGTTCGAGGTCCATTTTAAATCTCTCTTAATTTTTTTTTTTTTTGATTGCTGAACTCCTAACAAGAGCAAACTTTAATCGTTCTGTGCACTAAATCCCTGGAAAATAAATATCCAGGGCAACTTCAAAAGCCCTTAATTAGAAGCACATGTGTGGTGTTACAAATTTCTGGCTGAGGCGGCTGAGTTGTAATTTAACGTTATGATCTGCCATAAATATTATCCATAATGAGCAGACTTCATGTTACACTTCTGTACGTCAGATAACTGCAATATTTTGTGTCTGCTTTTGTTCAATCACTGAACCTTAAGTGAAGTTTAAAATTAGAAAGAAAGGAAGAAAGAAAGAACCAGTTTTCCCACCAGGGAGCTGAATATTTCTGTCCTCCTAGCTGTAAAGAGAGCTATTGATTTTATTCTGTTTTCTTTGTTACAGTTTAAAAATGTGGTAAACAGATAATAACTTGGAGCTGATGGGGGAAGGGGAATAATAAGGATTGGAGGATGATGGGTTGTTTTGCACAACTTTCTCAAAGCAGCTTCCAGGAATACAGCCTGTGTTCCTTGCTCCCCAAAAAACCTTCAGACCCTCATGGCTCATTTCTACATGAGAATCTGAACCATTTCTGCCCCCGTGTTATACCTGACGTAAGTCTGTCATACTGCAAAAGTGTGATGGTCGAGGACAACATTTTCTATGTCAATTTTAGGCAGCTTGTGAATTGGTTTTGCAGCCTTGGCATGGACTGTGCATGATTGATTATATGTACGTGTGTCTGTGTGTGTAAGGAGCGGGTAATGAACCAGCCAGTAAATTTACAGTTCAAATATGCAGCTGTAAGGATTATGCACTGGTTGCCTAAATGTGTGTGAAACAAGGCAAAAATAGCGTGGTGCCATGGAACAAGTCAGGAGCCTCATGACTGATGTATAAGGAGGCAGTTTGTTTTGGACTTGGACCAGCCACATGGGCTGCATGCTCTTTCTCTTGCAGAGTGCCCAGGGTCCCTATACCCATCTAAAATGACAAGCTTCATCTTCTGTTTTTGCCTTGGCAGGCTGTCCATGCAGCCACAGCCATATCTGATTGTTCAGCCTGGAGAAGAGATGGCTCCAGGGAGAGTTTATTGAGACCTTCAAGTACTTAAAGGGGCTACAGGAGGGCTGGGGAGGGACTTTGGATAAGGACCTGGAGGGACAGGACAGTGGAGAATGGCTTCACACTGACAAAAGGTAGGGTTAGATGGGATATTGGGAGGGAATTGTTGGCAGTGAGAGTGGTGAAGCCCTGGCACAGATTGTCCAGAGAAGCTCTAGATGTGTTATCTCTGGAAGGATTCAAAGCCATGTTGGATGGGGCTTGGAGCAACNTGGATCTTTGAGTGACCTGGTCCAGTGGGAGGTGTCCCTTCCCATGGCAGTGGGGTGGAAATCAGTGGTTTCACTTTCAACCCAAACCTTTCCTTGATTCCATGGTTCTTTTAGCCTGAGTGCAGGGCGCAGGGGTGCTGCTGCATCCTGAGATATCTCTCCTCGACAGAAGTTGTTGTGTGACCTCAGCCTATGCTCCGTCCATTAGAACAGGCATCTCCTGCCTCTTCTCCCACCCACACCAGCCTTTTGCTTGGAACTGCTTTTATGCTAGTTCAAAAAAAAAAAAAAAAAAAAAAAAAAAAAAAANNAAATACTGCAAGAGTGAGGAAAAAGTCTTTTTCCAAGTGCCCGGGGTGGGAACCTGTCTCTACTGACTGCAGCGGCTCGACATAAAGCCAGGGTCCTGCAGCTACATGCCTACAGAGCAATTCAAAGCAGGGAAGCAGTGATCAGAGGCACAACACTTCCAAGCTGCAGGCACCACAGGGCCAGATATAAAGAAAATAGACAGCTGGAAACAGCATGCTCTGTGGGCATGGTAACAAGCGGTCAGGTTGCTGTGTGGTATTGGTACCTGTCTGCTTGGTTTTGGACAGACTCCCTGGCTGCTGGCACTGCTGCTTGGGAGGGACTGGGGTGCCTGGGATTATATCTCCTCCCAGGAGATGTCAGGCCCTCATAGGAACAGCAGACAATTTTTGTGGCAGCAGGAGGAGCTGCAAATACAGCTCTCAGGGGTTCCCTCTACAAGACTTTCTATCTCAACTCTGTCTCTTCTTCTGAGATGCCTGTATGCAATTTTTGCCCGTGCTGTTGCAAAACCTTGAGCTGGATCACATCCTTTCAGTTCTCATAACTCATATCAGAGAACAGCAACCTGCAAACCAGGTTCATTCCCTGTGCTAACTCCTCTCAGCCCAGCTGAGTTACATGGGGATGGATTTGTTCACTTCCTTCCCCACTTTAGATAGAATAGAGCAGAAGCAGTGTTGTAAACATTCCAGTCGACAGGTTATCTCCAGAAAGGTTTGCCAAGCTACTTTGTAAACTTCAGATATGTAGGAGAGAAGATAAAAGCTGTAATGTTGCCCTTCACTCCCCATGATGGATCAATCCCTGACTGTCTTGGATGTCTCCGACCAAACCTTTCATTACAGCCATGGAAATAAAATACTTCTAACCTCCCTCTCCCCTTCCATCTCCAGTTGTTGCAACTAGAAGTGCCAAGATATGAAGAGTCCATTGTCAAGATATTTCTACCAGAGATGATGTAAAAGCCCATTTTTCTGCGACTGCCAGCATCAATTTTTAGTCTGGGAAGGTTTAGATAATATGTGGAGACCTTCAGAGTTGTGAGTGCATCGCTGAATACAATCAGCACTCAGAGTCATCTCCAGTAATGCTTTTAGAGGCACATCCAGTAGTTTTGGCCACTTACCAAGCCAACCTTAAACCAAATATATCACTGGAGAAAATGTTCCTGGTGTTTGGTTCAAAATGATATTCAAAACTGGACAATTTCCTTCCAACAAAGTTATTTAGAAGTATAAACCATTTCAGTGTTTCAAAGCAACTCCCTGAAGTCCCCCACTGCCACCACCACCTCTGTCTGACCACTGAGCTGTAGGTGATTTCTGCAGCAGGGACTGGAGTGGTGTAACTTCGCTGGAACTTGAACCTCTCTCCATTGTGACCTTATTTGCCATCAATTATTTGTGGGCATGCCATTCCAGGTAAGCTGGGGATTATCTGACACACCCCTTTAAATAGGAGCATAGAAAAGCTACCGGTGAAAGATGCCAGGAGAGACATAAAGTGAAAAATTACTTTGTAATCAAGGTCAAACACTAGTAGTGAGTTCAAGCCAAATAGGAGCTCAGATTTCATGTGGCTACTTTCTCTTTCATCTTCATTTCTTCACCTTGCTGTAGTTTCTCCTGATTGCCTCCAGTTACTTAACAGGCTTTGGGACAGTCTTGAAACCAAATGGTCTGGTAATGATGGTAATGATAATTGTTCTTCCGTTTGGTGGCTTGTATTCAGATTTTCTGAACTAAGGCACAGTTTCCTGTCACAGCTCAAAGAACAATTGCCAGTTAAACATGGCAGAGTGCAGCTTGTCAGATCAGCTGTCCTGAACCCACAGAGGGCAAGCCATGGCCCTCAGACTGCTAAACCACAGTGCTGTGAGGGGCGTGGGGTCACCTGTGTGCATACACAAGGCTGTGCAGTGTGCTCAGGGCACACGGAAGGGACTTGCTGCCCCAAGCACTCATTTTTCGGGACGTCAATAGGTGGAGCTGAAGGAACAACGCAGAGAACATGAGTGAATGTATATATGGGTTTGTTTGCCTTTTTTTTTTTNGCTAGGAAGGGATTGTGCTTGTGAAACAACAGAAGTGTAGCTGTGCAGTGAAGGGAAGGCATGAGGGAGACCAGACTGCTGCGGAGAATGATGGAAAAGGAATGGAGAGCATAGAAATGTACATCTGGAGCAAAATAGCTTTTCTCTCTATATAGGCCCCTCCAGACTATACTCTGTATTTGCTTCAACTTCCACACATACAGCATTAGAATAGCCTTTGCTTTTCTTGGTAAATTTCCCACAGAATGAATTCTAGCATATGATTTTGTGTATCTAGCTTAGATTGGACTATCAGTCTCGTCCTTTGTGCATCAGAGATGTCCACCTTGAGATGATCTAGAGTTCAGTTAAGGCAGGTCAGGTACACTTAAATTGTCCCTCTGGCTAAATAAATCACTTTGTAAAAGAATCCTTAGTATTTCATGTAAATAAGGATTCTCATGTCATGGTTTGCTTAGTCTGCTAATCAAAACATGTAGCTCTGAGCACTTCCCATTTAGTGCAGCTTATGAAAATCAAGCATCATTATTGCTGTCTGATACATTATCACCAGCAGCCATATAATGGGCAAAATGTTCCTGGGTTGGAACGAGTGCAATTTATGATTCTAAATTATTATGTGTAAAGAAAGAAGAGTGCAGCTGGATATTCATTAGACACATTCAATGTAATGTATTGAAAACAGTAAAGAATGTGTTTTAATTAATAAGCCAAGTGCACATGGCATAGAATCTGTAAAGGAAGCCCACAGAGCTCTGCAGTGCTCCTAAATTTACTGGGAAGTGTAATGGCAAGGCTGCTCCTCTCTCTAGAGTTCACCTGCTGACCATAGTTCACCTGCTTTGGTTGTTTCTACTTTGTTGCCACAGTTAGAGAATTTTGCCCTTCAGGCCCATCAGCGATACAAAAGGCACTGGATGTTTTTATGCACCTCACTATTTGGACTTCCAATCCACAAATCAGTTTCAGGAGGAAGATAGCTTGCATATTCCAAAAACCGGGATCTTTGGTCGAATGGCCTTCAGAAAGAGCACTTAAGAATGGTAAAAAAGACGTTAAAAACATTGCAAGTGTTGCCTCTGTGTTGCAGGATTGGAAGGAACGAATAGGAAAAAGCAGCACATCTTCAACAACTGTAAAGTTCATGTCCCTAGATGACCTTCAAAATCAAAACCGCATGACTGACATTTCCCCTAAGAGTTTGAAAATGTGCTGAAGATATCGGCTAAAGGATCTATTTCTTGTGAGGTGCTCTTATGAAGAACGAAAATAGAAAAGCAGTAGCATGAACAATTATTAAAGTTACTCTTGGGACTGGAACTTTTATTTGAGCTCAAAAATCTTGTTGAAGAGATTCTTGGCACCTGGCATTAACCACGGTTTGTTAGAAGCCAGAGAGTGAATCACCTTGGAAAATCTGAACAAAATTTCCTTGGCTGCCATCATGCAAAGGCAGATGATTTGTATTTCCAAAATATGAGAATTTTTAATGTGATTTTTAGTTAATATCAACTAGCTCAAAATAAGCCTGTAGTTGCAGTTTGTTATTTAGGTAGAACCTCCTTGACTGTTATTGACTTGATAATTTGCTATTTGGCAGAAATGGAGAGGGATGGGTTACATGGTTATACTATTTGTATTCACATTAACACTCGGAATACGTTCACTGGGCATTGCTTTCCCTAAAAAAACCCCCACAAGTCAGGTGTGACCATTACTATCCACAAACTGGGACCTCGCACTACCCGGGCTCACTAAGTGGGGTCATTTGGAGTCCCTTAGGGACTGACTGCACAAGGTGAAGCCATTTCTTCTGAAAGACTGTGGATTATACCATTCATGGAATCTGAGCTGAAGGGAATAAACTCAATGCCCATGCCCTGTTTAACCTTTAAGAGACTAAACCGTGTCGAGAGAAGCTCAGCATGACCATTAATGTGTACTTGAGCCCCTTCCAAGGGGCTCCAAGAGAACTGTAGAGGGACTTAGGATGTGGGCCTGGAAGGACAGGACAAGGGGGAATGGCTTCCCACTGTCAGAGGGCAAGGTTAGATCAGATACTGGGAAAGAAATCTTAACTGTGAGTGTGGTGAGGCCCTGGAACAGATTGCCCAGAGAAGCTGTGGCTGCCCCTGGATCCCTGGAAGTGTTCAAGGCCAGGCTGGACAGCACTTGGAGCAACCTGGTGTAGTGGAAGTTGTCCCTACCCATGGCAGGGGGGTGGAACTAGATGGTCTTTAAGTTCTCTTCCAACCCAAACTATTCTGTGAGGAGAGTCCCAACCAGAAGCTCTGCTGCCACAGGCAGTGGATATTCACAACCCTCCCTTCTCCATGCAGCAATCTTAGTGAGGAAGTGGTGCCTTTTTACTTACAGTGTAGTTCTTGTGCCACCCTATCTTCACACACAACCTTCAATGAACTAAACAGGTTTTCATTTGGAGAAGTAGCTGCTCCTGAAAGTGACCCTTGAGGGTCTCTGAACTACAGGGTGTACTGAGTGCCTTACTACAGGCTGGATGTGTTCATAGTGCTGCAAAGATCCTCCACCTGGCGTGTTGTCTGCCCTTCAATACAGCTGCATGGTTGGTTGTGCTTCCCCTGGGCAGTTGAGCAACTACTTTGAAAGGCAGCTGTGAAGAAATTGCCTTCTCTGCATATTAAGAGAGCTTCTGGCCTGAATGAAAGTGCCTGGCTTCATTAAAGAGGTGAACAGCATACTCAGATGAGAGACTTTCATGGTTAGGAAGGAGCACCCGCACACACACTCAGGGAGCCTGAACTCACCAGGGGAATGTGGAGTGATTGTTTTCCCTTGCAGAATTGAGCCTGTCTGCTCCAGCCTGCAGTGTGTTTGGAAGAGGGGATGGCTCCTGGTCACGTCTGCCTGAAACAAAGCGATAGATACAAGAATCTGTTTCAGACTGGAGAGGTGTAGAGCACGACTGACCATAGGGTTATGGAGGGTTTGGGTTGGAAGGGGTCTTTAAAGATCATTCAGTTCCAACTCCCCTGTCAGTTTTGGGCAGGGACACCTTCCACTATCCCAGGTTACTCCAGGCCCCCTCCAAACTGGCCTTGGACACTTCCAGGGATGGGGCAGACACAGTTTCTCTGGGCAACCTGGGCCAGGGCCTCACCACCCTCACAGTAAAGAATTTCTTCCCAATATTCCATCTAACTCTGCCCTCTGTCAGTGGGAAGCCATTCCCTCCAGACCTTTGTAAATAGTCTCTCTCCATCTTCCTTGTAGGCTTCCTTCAGGTACTAGAAGTTCACAGTAAGGTAAGCCCAAAGTCTTTTCTCTTCTGGTCTGAACATCTCTACTTTTCTCAGTCTTTCCTTGTAGGAAACATGCTCCATTCCTATAATTAACCTGGTGTCCCTCCTCTGGACTCACTCCAGCAATTCCACGTCCTTCCTGTGTTGTTCCTCAGGGCTGGAGGCAGCTCTGCAGGGGGGTCTCACCTGAGGGGGCGGAGGGGCAGAATCCCTCCTGTCCCCGATCCCACACTGTGGGATCAACCCAGCCCATGTGGGGTTTCTGGGCTGGGTCATGTCCAGCACCCCCAAGTCCTTCTCCCTAGGGCTGCTCCATCTGTTCATCCCCAGCCTGGATTGATCCTGGGGATTGCCCTGACCCAAGTGCAGCACCAGCACTTGGTCTTGTTAAACTGTATGAGATTCCCATGGGCTTGTCCAGGCCCCTCTGGATGGCCCCATCCTTCAGGTGTGTCACCTTCACCCTCAGCTTGGTGCCATCTGCAAATTTGCTGAAGCTGCCCTCAATCCCTCTCTCTATGTCATTAATGAAGATATTAAATAACACTGGTTCCAATAGGGACTGCTGATGGACACCACTGGTCACTGGTGTCCATCAGGACTCTCAGCCATTGTCCACAACCCTCTGGATGTGACCATCCAACCGCTTTTTTATCCATGTAACATTTCACCCATTGAATCCATCTCAATTTAGAAAGGAGGATGGTGTGGGGGACAGTGTCAAAGACTTCACAGACAATCAGTAAATAAAAGTTGAATGTACATACAGGGCAACACGCCAACAACATGTCTGGGTGTAAAGGAGCTTGGAGTAGCCCCAAGGGCCCATGGTGTCAAGGAACCAGTTGGTGGAACCACTGTGATGGTGCAGCAGGTCCAACCCCAGGTGGTGAGCAGAAAGTAGGTCCTTTCTGCTGTGATTTTAAAAGATCTTCCAGCATCAACACAAGGACAGAACCTCGATGGCTCTCCTTGTGTACAAGACACCTCGACTGCACTCAGAAGAACTCTGAATTGTTGCTGACCTACAAGATCACCACTCATATTTCAACACAACGAAACAGAGACATGCTTGTGTAAGGAATTTGAATTTGCTTGCACACATGATCTAGAAGAGCCACCAGCCCAAAAACATTTCTTTTTTTTTTTGCTGTCAACACCTAATGATTACTGAAAACTACAGTGTTAGTGGGAGAAGTGACATCTTTGCTAATATCTTCAACCAAACATGTTAGTGAGAACAAGCTGTTCCATGAGCAGCCAAATAATGAAACCATGTTTATTGTAGATGTGTATCTTAGTCTTGAACTTTCTGGTTAAATAAGGGTGCCAGCTTAAGATTTTCCCATAGTTGTGATATGAATAATGTCTCTGCCCAGCACAGATTCTCCTCTCTCTGATAAAGGGTAACTGGAGCCTCCCTTACTATGTCTGGTGCAACTAATCAAGTCCCTGTCTTCCCCCAGGCTGTAAATTTTCATGAAACGTGTACAATTCTAACAAATTTTATTGAAACAGGTTCAAAAGTTCTCAGGGGGACACAAAGAGATGAGATGATATACACATAACTTGGATCATGTAAGTCCTTATTTTGTTTGGAATATAGGATAGAAACATTTCTCCACAGGCAGCTTTTAATGCAGAAAATGGCTATTTATGGAAATCATTACATTCTTTTCTATCTTATAAATCGATGCGATAGAAAGGGATGCAACTTGGCTTCTCTCTTCTGTAGGATTTATGACCTATAGGGGAAGGAGTGTTTAAAGGTAACCTACCAGTTTTTTTCAGCAATTGTCTTCCTCTTATTCTAAGTTCTTGTTGTGCATCCTTTTGATAAACAGAACCTCAGCAAAAGGCTTTTACATTTTCAATTCTAGTATTTCACTGTTTGTTCTTGCTGAGACTTTTAGTGAACAATCTTTGAGTTGTTTCACAGAGAGAGTGTGAATCAATTCTAGTGCTAGTATTTAAATTTTAAGATAGGTCTTCTGAAGACCAAAGTTTAAACACTGATGTTATATAAACAGTTAACAACCGTTCCTCTTTCAGTTACTCTCCTTTTTCTTATCTTGCTCTCCTACACTTTAGTAGAATGTCATCAGACAGTTCTTTAGACTAGACATAATAAAAGTAGAATGTAAAAAATAAGTTCTTTATAAAAACCCCCACTAGCTTTCTTTATATAAGAAAGAAACATTAATGATGCTTTTTCTTTCCCCCCCTCTCATGTCCTCTTTTTTACTTGGAGCAATGGTGGAAGACTTTGGATGTTCCACCCCTGGAAGTGCCCAAGGCCAGATTGGACGGGGCTTGGAGCAACCTGGGATAGTGGAAGGTGTCCCTGCCCATGTCAGGGGGATGGAACAAGATGAGCTTTATGGTCCCCTCCAACACAAACCATTCTATGATTCCATAATAAAGCTTTGAATTGATCATCCCAAGGCAATGTCTAGTCAAAGCCTAGTGAGATTTATTTTTCCCTTCTTATCTGGTCTTTGCTAGTTCAAGACCAGGAAGTGATGGGTAACATTATTGTGTGATTTTAAACAGGTCGTTCTTCCTAGGGGCTGGACCTCAAAGCTCTATTATTTCCGCTCTTTTGATTTTCACAGGGCCTTCATTTAGCCAGTTCTTGTTGTGGCCAGTACCAGTGACAAGGGAAATATTTATAGTGTTGAAATCAAAGGAGCCAGTGCAGGGCAGTGCTAACAGCACTCCATCATTTTCTTTTTTTCGAGGGAGGATGTAGCTGCAGCTTTAAAGATCACTCATCACAATAGGAATATTTATCTCTGGGAAAGCCTTTGTGTTACCACTGCAGTGCAGTGAAACAAGCACTGCTTTTTTGCATGACTCGTTTTTCACCATCCAAAGAGATACTTTGGTACCAGTGAACTTTGCTGGTTTTCAATCAGCACACTGGTTTTCTGATGGACACAGTGCTATTCCTCAGCCTTCTTCACCCACTGTTTCTCATGTTGTCTGTGCAATGACTTTTCATTAATTTATCTTTCTTTTTACTTTTTTTTCCCACACTTCTTGTGGTTTTTTTGGTTCATGGAGGATTTTACACACAATCCAGTGAGACAGTTCATGGCTGCAAGGAGACCTGTAGGTACTCACAGCTCTGGTGTCTCACTGTATGTCCTCGGTGGTCTTCAGGCTATCAGCCTAAAATTAGAGGATTGTCTCCATCAATCCCTAATCTCCTCTAAATCCAGGCAAGTGTCTGTCTCAGGATTATCAGCAGAGTGAAAAAGCCAGGGCAGGAGAGTTTGGCAACAGTTGGGGGTGGAAAAGCTCTGGGAAGTATGGGAGGTACAGGCAGGAACTGCAGCCTGGAGTTGTCATCTTATACTGAAGTGTTCCAAGGTGCAAAGTCTGCAGGGCCATATCTATTTTTTGTTCCTGAATCTCATTCTGCTCCAACCCCCTTGCAGCAACAACCTGCCCCAGGGGACTGCCTCTTTTGCCTGTGCTGTGAGCTGGCCCAGGCTGCACCACCTGGCCCTGGCTGTTTCCTCTCCCCTCTGCTCTTGCTGCTGAAACCCTGGCAACAGCTTGATGGAGTGATGGGAGCCTGACAGAGGGGATGTGAATAGCTTGCTGTTGATTGACAGCCCCTCCATAGACTAGTCTGTTAGATTAATTATCTGTACTTCAGAAATCCCTGGAGATCCCATCACCATTTCACAGGGTGCTGTAGAAACATACTGTGAAGATCCAGCCTCCTTCCCCCTAAATGGCAATCTGTCGCTAAATAGGTGGAAAGAGTTTATGGACGGGAATGGGGAAAGAAAAAGGCTTTTAAGGTCTGGGAAATACACAGATGCCACAAAAGGATGTTTCCCTTTGGTTAATGGCATCAGAGTCCCCTTGGTGTCCTCTGAAAGTCATGGTCACCAGAAGTCAACCACCAGCCTGAGTCTTGTCCCCTCTCTGGGTGGATGCACTCCAGCCACAAAGTAGCAGAGAGCACCATGTTGGATGAAGACCCAGACATTTCAATTCCAGTGCTTGAACCTGCAGATGTCCACTATGTTGATATAAAAATGAGGCTAAGATTTATTGTTGTTATTATTATTATTTCCCAAGCAGCTGTCAAAGCAAATTTGGGAGAAGGGACTTTTAAGTAGTGCTTACATGAGGAATTACTCATGGAAAATTCCTTCTCTGAACTTTTCCAATTTCGTTAACAAAGGAATGTTTATAAAGCAAAGCCCTGTGCTAGACATTGACATTTCTGAGTTTGAAATTATTCTTGTAGCAGTTGAAGTTGAGTTCATGCATCAGTTTGAGAGCAGGTAGTACATCCTGGTGGAACAAGGACCTACCTGTAGCAATAAGAGAGAAAAAAATTCCTCGTGTGGCAATGGGGCAAGCACTGAGGATATGAATGAAGGCATCTGAGACAATATGGTGAAGTAGTTCCTTGATCTGACTATTTCCTAAACTCATCATTACTTGCAAAGAACAAATGATTAATTTTGTCTTGAGAAAATATTGGTAATCTCTAAAAGAAAGCTATATCATAAAACCACAGAATCACAGAATGGCTTGGGTTGGAAGGGATCTTTAAAGACCATCCAGTTCCAAACACCCCTGCCATAGGCAGGGACACCTTCCACTAGACCAGGTTGCTCCAAGCCCCATCCAGCCTGGCCTTGGACACTTGCAGTGATGGGGCAGCCACAGCTTCTCTGGGCAAACAGTGCCAGGGCCTCTCCATGCTCACAATCAGGAATCCCTTCCTAAAATCCAATATAATCCTATCCTCTGTCACGCTGAAGTCTTTTCCCCTTGTCCTATCACTCCATGTACTTGTCCAAACTTCCTCTCCAGTTTGTCTCCCAGGTGCTGCCAGTGCACATGGCTGGGTTGTACTGAGCTTCCTATCCACCAATGCCTCCGGGTCCTTCTCCTCAGGGTATCTCTAAGGATATCAGTTCTCTGTGCAGCCTGTGTTTGTGTTTTGGATTGCACCAACCCAGGTGTAGGACCTTGCACCTGGCCTTGTTGAACTTCCTGAGGTTCACTCTCCAGGCTGCCAAGCAACATGAATGTCAAATTGCTTGTTGTTACCAGTAACTATTCAATGTCTGCTTTGAGGCAGAGGTATATTATGTAGAGAGGAGATTCCTAACAGACTTTCCAGCCTAGAATTGGATCCCCATTAAATCTAGGCTAATGTAATTTTTTTTTTTAATCACTTTTTCTGTTGTTTCAGCCAATGCGGAAAAACACTGCCAGCTTTACATCCTTCTGAATTATCTTTTTCTAAAACCCAGGTAGCCTTAAGGACAGTCCTGTGCCATTCATGGCCTCGTGATCTCTAGCTCATTTTAAGGGGTAGGTTGAAGGTTTTCTCTTATAAGGCACCATACACCACTCCTGGAATTGATCATTGATTTGAACTTCCATATCAACTTTCACTGTAGAATGATGAGAACATTTTGCAAAAATAAGTACTCCTGTCTGCATTTTGCCAATGGAAAATAGAGGGCTGAAGGGATCACTGAGGCCACACATCAATGGTGTCAAACCCAGACCCTCTTCCTGGTGCTTTTGTTTTTCAGTCAAGGATTTCCAGCTGTTTCTGATCTCTGTTATTGACCAGCTGCTAAAACTCATCTCCCCCAGAACTGAAGTACTGTGTACAGTTCTGGTGTCCCCAACATAAGGAGGACATGGGACTGCTGGAGCAAGTTCAGAGGAGATCATGAAGATGATAAGGGGAGTGGAGCAGCCCCCCTATGAAGACAGGCTGAGAAAGCTGGGGCTGTTCAGCCTGGAGAAGAGAAGGTTGTGTGGAGACCTCATAGCAACCTTCTGGACCTGACAGGGCCTACAGGGAAGCTGGAGGGGGACTCTTCGACGGCAACTGCAGTGAAAGGGCAAAGGGGAATGGCTTCAAGCTGAAAGGGGGGAAATTTAGGTTAGATATACAGAAAAAATTGTTCTCTGTGAGGGTGATGAGGCTCTGGCAACAGATTGCCCAGAGAAGCTGTGGATGCCTCATTCCTGCAAGTGTTCAAGGCTGGGTTGGATGGAGCTTGGAGCAATGTTGTCTAGTGGAAGGTGCCCTGCCCATGGCAGAGGTGTTTGGACTAGATGATCTCTAAGGTCCCTTCTAAATGAAATCATTCTGCGATTCTATGACTCCATCATAGAGTCATAGAATTTTGATTTGGTGTGGAACACACAATACCTGTGATTTGTAGTTCTAGAGAATAACAGAGCGAGAATTTGAGGCACAAAGTTTTGGTGCATAGTACTTGTAGAAAAAGGGAGGCAAAAGTATCGTAGTATGAAAAGCAGACAAACAGGCTTCAGGGAAAGAAAATTTCTCAATGTCACCTTCCTAAGAGAAACTTTTCAGGCAACCCCAAATATAGCTTCCCTGATGCTAATGTTATGCAGATAGGAGGCTTGTGCTATGTCACTAAGGTGCTCAGCAGTTGTGAGGTGTATATTTTAGAAGATCACGTGAGGAATTAAGCATGAAGGTGCCATTTAATGATACATTTATGCACTTGCCTTTTTTTTTTTTTTTTTAAAGCAGACTCTCTGCTGAGCATTTGCTCCTTCGAGTTAATGACAATAATTACATGAAAATCCATTCGGGCTTCTCAAGATGCTGAATTTGCAAGCTGGCAATACAAATACTTTAATACTCATTTAAATACAGTGTAATTGCACTTGATTCTAAGTAGTGGTGTTTTAAAAGCCTTGCCATTTGTAAATTCTGGATCTCTCTCTCCCTCTCCTCACTTTAACATCAATCCTTAGTGTATCTGATGTCAGTCTTGATAAATGATTCTGCTGAAAGAGCTGACCATAAAGAGTAACATTTTACATTAGAAATTAATATATTCCCATGCCATAGGTCCTTGTGTAAGAGCAATACAATGGTCTCTATTGTCTGTCTGTCAGCAGATCTATTTTGTGATTTGTGGTTTACCTGGATCCTACAAAGTCCTGAGAAAATTACAGTTTTGATACCTGTCTTTCATTAGTAATATTTATATGGTCATTCATTTGCACATTGGCAAGTAACACCTGCAGTCTGGTCAGCTGTCAGGCAGGCTCACCACATGAAAGAAAAGAAATGAGTTTTCCTTGTTGAATGAAAGGACCCAGTTTTTGCTGCCTTTCCTTCAACACTTGGTTTTCCAAAGGTTTTTCGAGTGGCACTCTGGTGATTTGGTGTAGGATGGGCATGGCTTTCTGAGGTCCTGGGGAAAACCAGAGTCATCAAGCCCAATTCCCTACACTGCAGGTCCCGAGTCATGGCACCCTGCTCAGAGAATATCATGCCAGAAGTTTCATCCTCCTTCCTTTTGCCATGATGGACATCCCAGGATATAATTTCCTTTGTGCTTAAGAATAATGTCCTCGTTTCCAGACTGAATGTAGCTGTGGAGACTTTAAACTCCTCCCTTTTTGGCAATATTGTGCCCTCCTTTATATTACTTATCTATGTACCTAATTATTGTGAATGTGGACAACTGTTTTATTCCATATTTTCAAGGATCACTTTTTTGCTTATGTACACATTTTCTGTGTACATGCTTTGCACCAGACTTTGGATCATAACTGTTTAAAAAATGCATTTTCTTTCTCTTTTGCATTTTAGCCTGCTCTGAAAAGTCCAGCTGAATGATGTCTCACCTGTGGACTTGGCTTTACTGGAGTGCTAACGCTTTGCAAAAGTTGCTTAATACCTGTGAGGTTTTGTTTCAGAACAGGGTGAAAAAGCAAGGTCTTTACTATTTTATTCTGTGCTTCTCTCTTCTGGTTTTTTTCTACTTTTTTGGATGATAATGACGGGAAAAAACCAAGAGACTGTGAGGTAGAACGTTTCATTGTCTAGGAAATAGATTTTTCATTATTTTCTGTGAGGCTGTTCCCAAATAGAAAGAGGACAGCTAGTGAGGGAAAAAAAATAATTTTTGCAACCTACCTTCTGTAGAAAGAGAAAAGTGACCATGAGGTCAGGCCAAATATTACAAGAGATCTTTGTAAATAATTTCTTATAAGGGTGAGGTTGATTGTCAGCCAGCCTAAGGATCCTACATTTGTCATTCTGTTGTATTTATAGATAAGGGAGTGAAATTTCTTTCTTTTTCCCTTTCCCTTTCCTTTTCCCTTTCTTTTTCCCTATAGGATTTGTTGCTTTCAGGGATCACTTGCCCATTCAGTTTGATAGTGTCCTGGATTTTCATTCTGACTATGTATTTTATATGGGGGCAAAGCAGAGTTTGGAGAGAGCCTTACTCACATGCAGCTGAAGATCAATCACATATTTTGTTGGTAGGAAGTGTGTTTTCTACCAACAAATTTCCCCTCAATTATTAATTATAATAATTAATTTCCGCTCAATTATTTTATTTTATTTTGTTAGGCAGCTGAAACTGATCCAGTTTCAAAATTCTGTTTAAGTCTAATCTAAAGAAATCTGTTTCACAATGAAAGTAAGCAAAAATGTGTATTGTGTGGAAAATTTTGCCCAATAATCTACCAACCCTTCCTGCTATCTCAGTATTTTTATTGAGGTTCATCTGCCCTAACTCAGATGAATATACAATCTCTAAGGGAGATCTGAGAAGGTCACACCACTAACCAAAGAGTCATCTTAGGTAGGGGAGGTACCAGTCTGGTGTGTTGCAGGGCATATTCTTAAATCCTGATTTGCATAACCACATAACCTTTGTGTATCTGCTGTGAAAACATCAAATCAAACCTCTGTGTACATCTTTTGTTAATAGTTATTGCAGTTTTGGGCAAAAGCTCATTGCCCTGTGGATGTTTCTGCACACACCCAGAAAAATGTCCGAATATTCACGTGCCCCAAATTTCCCAATCTTACTTTTTACAAGAGAGGTTTTTGAAAGACTGGCTATTTTGGCAAAATGAAACACACTGATACTGGGAAGAGTGAAACGATCTGCCTTTCAATGAGAACTGTTTGGGTAAACTCACATGCTTGAATGATTAAACCCAAGGATTAAAATATCTTTTACAATGTGTAATTTTTTTCCCTTTCTCTCAATAACTTGAACACAGGAAGGGAGGACAGAGGAAGAGAAAGAAATAAGCTTATATTCTTAACTTTCCTAACCCATATTTCATCCCAGAACTATAAGATGTGATAAAGACAGGTAAGCAGATTAATTTAGCAGACTTCCAGACTTCTGAAGCAAAAGAGGGAGGCAGGAACATTTTATCATTTCTGACATATGGAGCATGTAGTTCTGACTGCAATATGGAATGGATGATCAAAGTAATGTTTTCAATAGATTCTAGGAACATTTTTAGCCTTAAAGTCATTAGTAAACTTCAATTTAGGAGCTGAACCCTAAAACCTTAATTTGGACAAAGCACTCCTACTTGGGAGCAATAGTAACTCACTCACAGGTCAAAATTTAATATAATTCTTGAACCAGGCAGCTCAATGTCTGAGAGAAAACGACTAAAAAATACTTAGAAAATACCTTCAAGGGATGAGGATGAAATTGAGAGCTAAGCACAGAAAAAATAAGAACTAGGGCTTTCAAAGAAAATTGAAGCTTTGGAGAGCCTTCAACTATTTTGATTTATATTTAAACATTTTAGAGATTGGAGCTTTGATTAGCTGAGACCCTCTCCAATTCCCCTTCAGCTCTGATTTATGGGCAGGCTGAATCTCAGTAAAATGAAAGCTAAATGAGGTGTTCTTTAAAATTACCTTTGAACACTTAAAGAAGGTAAGGAAGAGGGCAAGTTGGTTGGTGCTGACATGAAGGGGAATGGAATATGAGGGTGAGTGTTTTTAGGAGCTGAAGTATTTTGAATACTGGAGAGGGGGAAGGAGAAGAAAGAACAGGATGTCAGGGTGTTTCTAATTGCTACATGTGATAGCATTTATATATACACCACTTTTGAGTGGGAGATGCCTTAAAACTGGATTAGTTAGCACAAACAAGGCTGTTCGTGCACATGTAAGATGGAATTTAGGTTTTATTTTGTTTGTTTGTTTTTTGTTTTTTTTTGTTTGTTTGTTTTTTGTTTTTCTGGGTTTTGATTCATTTGGAAGAATTTTTTTTCTCAATTTACTCAAGAAATGGCTTTCTCATTTTGGTCTCTACAATTGATTGTCTTAACCCATCCAAGGTTATTTTGATACAAGTTTTGTAACACCCAGGAAGCAGCTGGCCTCCTCCAGTGAAACTATGGACGGGTGATTCCTGATGAATGACCCCACTGGCTTACCATAAAATCATGGAATGTTTTGAGTTGGAAGGAAACTTAAAGATAATCTTGTTTCAGCTTCTCTGCGATTGGCAAGAACATCAAGCCCAGGGACCAGGTCACTCCAAGCCCTGTTCAACCTGACATTGAACACTTCCAGGGATCCAGGGGCAGCCACAGCTTCTCTGGGCAACCTGTGCCAGGGCCTCACCACCCTCACAGACAACAATTCCTTCCCATATCCCATCTAATCCTGCCCTCTGTCAGTGGGAACCCATTCCTCCTTGTCTTGTCCCTCCATCCCTTGTCCAGACTCCCTCTCCAGCTCTCCTGGAGCCTCTTTCAGCACTGGAAGGTGATAACGTGGATGTAAAAATTCTATACATGACACTGTCTTCTCAGTGCACCCCAGTTTTTGCTCTTCACATCTCCATTCTATTTGATAGAGATGTTACACACTGACTCACATTGGCATTATCAGAAGTCAGACAGAAATGGATAAAAGTGTCCCTTATGGCAGTATCCAGTTCTACAAATGTTCTCAGTCCTGCTGTCCTCACAGCTCCTGGTGTAGGAGCCTCTCTCTGCTCAAGGATGTGCCCTGCTTTTGCAAATGACTGCAGCACTGGCACACACTCTGGGTCAGAGTCCCACCCCACCAGGCTGCTGCAGTTCTCTCATTCTTGTAAGAAAAATCTCAGGTGCAGAGGAAATTGCACGTGACAGTTGTTTGAAAACATGTCTCTTAAATGAAGTAAGGAATGTGTCATAAGCAGATGATTCCTGTGAGAGTGGTAGCTGCCAAAATCATGAGTTAGGTCATGATGCTTGTAGAAGAGTTTAATATTTTGCAGCTGGAATGTGCATATAACAGCGTATTCCCACCCCACATTCCTGCTGAGTTTGAAGGCATGGATACAAATGATTAGTGACTGGCTCAAAAACTTCCTTGCAGATACTGCGGATTTGTTTCTTGACAGCCTTTATCATGGCAAGAGGAACTGTTGAGGTATTATGAGTGCAGAAGATTGAGTGTGACTGTGGGGGATTGTTTAAGTTTTCCTAGTTAGTTAAACAGCCGTAGGGCATCTTGGATTGGGTTCAGCTTCATAGCTTGGACACAGATCTCAGTTATCCTCCATTCTTGGCACTGGTCTTTGCTTGCCTGACAGCTCAGTGATGGGAATCCAGGATCTTCAACTGTATAAATCTGTTCCTACATAGGTGTCACCTCATTCTGCAGTTGTG
Organism: Pachyramphus minor; assembly: GCA_013397135.1. Classification (NCBI taxonomy): domain Eukaryota; kingdom Metazoa; phylum Chordata; class Aves; order Passeriformes; family Tyrannidae; genus Pachyramphus; species Pachyramphus minor. Next base: position 244,171 of record VYXB01005998.1, read on the forward strand.
TGTTCAGCATTCAAACATTTTCCTTGGTCGTTTCTCACTGACAACTGTTTCTTCCCAGTGGGGAGCAGATGAGCCATGGCCAACCATTATCACTCCTCTGAGATGATGTTGAGTCAGCTTCCCTATCTGTCGTGAAGATAACTGCAGTCTTGTGCAGTCAGTGGCTTGGATCTTTTCCTTTTTTGCCAGAATATTGTCCCAGCAAGGCAGTCTCATCATTCTTTACCAGCAGGAATAGTTCATATGAGTGCCACTGTCCCCTGGGATATGCACATGGGTGAGTAATGACCTACTTGTGACATCTCTTGCACTCCTCCTAGGGTTTTTCTTCCAGACACATGCAACAATTTTGCTGCTCGTGATGTGGCTGTTCTCAGCCAATTTGAGAGAATCACTGTGGGCTAGGGAGCATAGTTACTATTTTTGTATCTATTGGCATCAAGTAATAGCATAAATGGTGTTGCTTCTGGAATTAGCCAGATCCCACAGTTTTTCATCTTTATTCTTGAGACCTTTGGCTTCGCTTGTCTCCCTAATCACTTTCTTATGTGTTAAGTCAGGGCTGAGCCTTTCTGAAGCATATCAGTCTTTCATGCACAAGCCATAATGTCACACAGTGTTTCATCATGCTTCCAGATGGAGAAATGGCAGCTTCATAGGGGAGTTGCACTGGGACTGGAACCTCAGCGCTCCTTCTGTCCAAAATCCTGTAAGACTATGAATGTCCTAAGAATGGCACCAGAGTGCTTTGTCTGCCCAGATAAGACCCATGTCTGGACCAAAGAATAAGTTGGAATAGAGCAAAAAGATCTGTCCAGGCACACAGTATCCAGCCCCAGGAGAGGAGACTGCTAACCTGGTTGGCTCTGGATGACAGATCCCACTGGTGTTTGCTCTGGAAACACCTCAGTATTGGGATTGTCCTCTGGCCAGTCCCAAAGGTACTAGAGCTGACCCCAGGCAGCATATTGCAAGTGGTGATGGGGTTGCTGGCAAGTGACAACCCACAGACACTCCCATGATGTTGTTCCCTCTCTTCCATCCGCTACCATGCATGGGGATTAAATGAATGTCTCTGTTCCTCAGAAGATTGCATTGCTTATTTCTTTCCAAAGACAGAATAAGCAATTAAAGGACAGGATGCAAAGACAGGATGGACATCACCAGTTTATGGCTGGAGTGCATGAACTGGGGATATTTTATGGCTTAAGTCATCATGCCATAAGAGCTCCTGCAGGATAGATGGGAGAAAAGCCATCTCAAGAAATAGTTCTGAAGCAGTTCAGAGGTTTTAAGAAAGAGAAAGTCGTGCATTTCTTTCTCCCTTAGGTCCACAACTAACCTTGTCTATGTCTCGTCATTCTCACTTAGCTAAGACCCATTCAACAAGGAATTTAGCTGTGTTTGAATACATCCCTGTTCAGCAAAGCACAGACACATGTGTTCCATGTGAAATATATACTGGAATTCTTCTCCTACGAGTCTCTTTGCCAACCTGGACTTCTGCATCTAAATTCTAGCTAAAACTGAACCGATGACGGGTTTGGCCAGCAAATGTTGCTCAAAGTGATATCACAACTTGAATGTGTACAACAACAACTACTGCAATTTGAACATAAGAACTAAGCTTAAATTTTGATGCAGGTGCAAAATCATCACCCTTCTTCAGCTATGGAAACCATCTTTGCTGTAGCTTTATATGGATTTCTGACAAGTTTTATGTACGAATAAATAGAGTGATTTCTAAGGATATCTCTTGTATTCACACTGAGTTAACATAATGGAGGTTGTTAAGCTGAAAAAAAAAAGAGATCTCATATCTAGCCCCAAGTGCAATATCAGATATATACTGTCCAAAGCTGGGATATCTGAATGAAATGAGTACATGAAATGGGTGTATGCAGGCACAAAATCTGAATGCTTGCAGTTTTTCAAAGGTGCAAGAGTCCAATCAGTGCAAATTAGTGTGAGAATAACAGGTCTAAAAGAACTGAAAATTGATTCCCACTTATTCTGGAAATCTCCTGGAAAACTGACAATTATGTTTGAGCAGCTCTCTGACTACTCTGAATTCCAAGGAAGTCCTGACATGATTTCAGTGTGAGCAGAAAAATCCTGAATAATCATGAAAGACCAACCTCCCCCCAAAGTCAAGCTGTCCCAATAAAATCAGCGTTGATCCATGTCCTTCCTTTCCCTGTCAATCCCTGTCCTAAAAGACATGAGATCCCACGATGGGCTGCTTGAATGAACAGAATGAGTCAAGTGGCAAAAGGAAGGTAAAATGCTATTTTAAGAGTTCAGCCCATCAAAGACTAACTGCACGCTTGATGTTAGATATTTACACCTCAGACTTTTCTTGTGGTGGCTACAATCATCTTCAGACTACACTCATAGAGATGGAACTGCAATTTTAAGGTTTTCCAACAAGTAGTTCTTAGACAGCAAAAACATTCAGACATGTGAGGTCTCTTCTGGTATATGCTGTTACTATATTCTATATACTATATAGAGTATATATTTATACTATATATGTAAAAATATATATTATTATATTCTGATATATAGACCTACTGGACTTACTGTTCAGCCCTGAGTTGAAGGAATGAGCAGTAAATACAACATATCTACCATCTCAACTTTATGCAGCATCTACAACTGCCCCAAAAAAACACAGTTTGAGCACCAGCCACATCTCAATGGTGTGGTTTAAAGTGCATGACGAGATAAAAGTCTGATGTGGCAGCTTGGGCCATGAAATCATTGTTATGTGTGTCGTGGGTTACCAGCCCCCCCCTGGGCTGAAGTGGTCAGGCCCAGGTATAGTTCCGGAGAAAAAGCCAATCAAAAGTTATAGTAACGCCTCTGCTAATGACATATTTAAGAAAACGGAAGAGAAGGTTGTGTCGCAGTAAGAATTCAGCCGCCATGTGAGGAGAGGGGCAGCAGCCCCCAAGCTGGAGGGCCAGGCCCTCTCCCCCGGCCTTGGGCCGGCGGCAGGTATGAAGTCTCTCCAGCCGGGATGTGTAACAGAAACCAACTCCAGAGAGAAAACTGCCCAGCTGAAACATGCTGCAAGGATTCCAGCTCCGGCGGAGAGCAGAGGACGGCTTGAGATAACCAGCAGCTTCAAGGTCAGTTCTAGCAAGAGAAGAGTTGAGACGAGGGGGGAGAGGCCCCCCTTCTCTCCCTGCAGCCAGGGAAAAGAGACTGAAAGTTGTAAACCCCTGCTGCCTTTAGAAGATAACTGGGGTGCAGAGAGACCCCCAGCAGTTAATGAGGGAATGTGTCCCGGAACAGATGAATGCCTACAGAGGCTGTGACCCTTGTGAGAGGTCTGAATTGAAGCAGAATCTTGCTAGAGACCTGTGGCCTATGGAGAGAGAGACTTTTGCTGAATCAAGTTGTCTCAAGTAGAACCTGTAGTCCCGGTGAGAGATCCATGCTGGTGCAGCTCACTTGTGACCCAAAAGGACAGCAGAGAATGGAAGAGCTGCTGTCCTGGGTGGACCCATAAGGAGAAGGTCTATTTAGGACTATCTTCAGTGGCGATGGGACCCCCACGCAGCAGAGGAAGGACTCAAACCCATCCTCTGTAGTTGTGGGTGAAGACTATGGTGAAGTAAGTGTCCTCCTGGACAGGACCCCACAGAGACAGGGGAAAGGACTCAAAGCCATTATCCCCTATAACTGTGGCATAGACCATAATGGAGTAAGAGTCCCCTTAGAAGCCATGGGTCCTTAAAGGAGGGGATATACCCTCAACCCTGAAGTCATCATGCAGCAGCACCAGCCGAGAGAGAGAGAGAGAGCAGAAAGGAATCTCCAGCTACGACACACTGAACCTGCGTCCTCAGATAACAGAAAGGACACTTTACCAGTGCTACAGCAACTGTTTTAAAGGAAGAACCTTTCTTTCTCTTTGGACTAATACAGAAGAGAAAGAAATGCTTTTGTAAATACTTAACCAAAAGAAGATACCTTTCTCTTAGACTGAAATAAGCTAGGAGAAATGCTTTTGTTATATCTGGCAGCCGACCAACCGTCCAACTCCCCGCAAAGAGACGAGACTAAATTTGTATATATTCTTTATATTCATAAGTTAGTTTAATTAGTGTTGTAAGTTAAGTAGTAGTGTTATAATATGTGTTATTTCCATAAGATAAGCTAAGTTTAAGTAGTACTGGTGTAGTGCGTGTGATTTTCTTAGTTTTTATCTTTCTAGTAATAAATCATAGTATTATATTCCTTAAGTCAAGCCTCTGTTTTGTCTGGATAAAACCTCTCTCAACTGATAGTAATTGTGTGAAGGGGGGAGTTTGTGAAAAAGGTTTTAATCCCCTGGGTAACCCACGACAATGTGACAATTATAACAATAAAATAATAACAGCTAAATGCCATCCAATGGCTGCACTAAGAATAGGTTGACTGAAATGTAATGACTATGTATCATAATTAGAGAGCTGCTGAGTCTCAGAGAAGCTCTTCTAATGAACAATTGGATAATCACTAGCAAACGATGACTTTTGCAACTGAATCTAAACGATGAACTCATTGATACCATTGGATTATTAGGAGCTTATGTATTGATGTTCAATCATTTTAATAGATGTGTTTTCCTTATTGTGGAATATGACAATAAAAGTGCTGTGAATAGTAATTTCCTAATAATAACCCTAATGATGCTAATAATACCATAATCTTATTTAATCTAATTTAAATAGACAGAAAAAAACCAAAACTACTTAGAACCACTCGTCTTTTGTTGGTGGAAATACTCTCATTATAAAAATTAAATTGCTTTCCAACTCCTTTGGCACAGTAAAATCAAAGCTACTCACCATTTACAAATCAGGCAGGAGCCCCAAATCTGCAAAATCTTCGGGGAAGCGCTAATGTGTTGTGTTTAATAGGGATGAGTTTAAGGATCTGCTTACAGACTCTGCTGAAGTAGGCTTTCTCAGGCTTTTGGGCAGGGGCTCAGTTGGAAATGAGATTAATTTTGCATCCACATCAGGACACTCTGTGATTACCCGAGTCAATTTGGCTTTTAATGAAGCCTCAGAAAGTGAGGGTGTGAGTTAACAGCGAAGCAGAGAGTGAAGATGAAAGCACATGGCAAAGACACAGCTGAAATCAACTATCTGGCACACCACACTCTTAGCATACAGTAAATTTTCTTGACTCCACATGTAACCTTAATATCCTGTATCAGAAAGGAATCCTCTGAGAACATGTCACCCATGTATGGACTTGCCTCAACAGTATTTAAAATAAACTCCATCATCAAATATTTCTAATTTCAAGGTCCACCTTGAAGTTGCGATACCTTTTCTACACTGGCAAATTTGCCAGAGGTAATCAGGTAAAGGAAGAATCAGAAGTGACTCCTTTTTTTCACTGCTAGTCCCATTTGATCTGTGTGTTATATACCTGGTTTTATATTTCAGTCATATCTTCTTGTGTACAAACAAAGGCAGGGGTTTTTTTGTGTTTTGCTTGGTATCACTGCAGAGCAGACATGCCCCTGGGAATAAGGGCTGGACTCTCTTGTGGCTAACACTTCACTCTGCAAGAGTACTTCTGGTTGCAACATTTTTATTAGTGTCAGCAAGTGAGACAGGAGAAAACAAAATCTGAAATCTGGACTTTTTGTGGGGCTGACAGCCAGACTAAAAATACCTTTCCTGCTCAGCAACACAGATGAGTGTTCAAATAAACATGGTAGTCAATATGGAAATTTTCTCTGAAAAAGTCCCTTTTCAAAATTCAAAGTAAGTTCAAAGCAAGCAGGTTTCACAAGGAAGGGTAAAATGCCATGTTTACTGAAAAATTCATTGGTGGTGGCAGCAATGCTTTGCGGGAGACATCACAAGTGGACTCAGTGGTGAAGATTGTGGACAAAAACAGGACACAGTGATTACAGGAGGAGAAGGGATGAATGGTGGTGGGATCCACCCAAAACTCCCCACTTATCTTTCCTACCTGAGCGCCCAAGGGTTCAGCAAGAAGCAGGTAGAAGGGTGCTAATTCCAGAACGAGCTGGAATTGTGGGAGCATGTGCACTGGCAGTGCCCAGGCTGGGGTGTTTGGTAGGCAGGTGGGGTCTGGCTGCGTCCCTCTGCACTGAAGGCAAAGAAGTGGAGACTTTTTACAGTGGGAAAGGAAGGAGAAAAAACCCAACACTTTTGCTATAAAGAAATCCTTTTTCAACCAAGTAATTTTGGAAGTAGGCGGGTGCATTATAAATCCCCACAATGCTACTTCCCTGGAAAACAGTGCAGAATGTGCAGTTTTCTGTCAGAAAGTCAACAGCTTTTTGTTACTCGCAGTTTTTCAACCCCAGCATTTTTCTGCCCACAAGCCTCGGCACTAAATGAGGAACATGCCCACGTGCAGGAGGGGACTGCAGTGCAGGTGACAGGTTAAATGACCATGCTTGGGTAAACCCTGCTCAGCTCTTCTTAAACTTGGCCCCCAGAGTCACTGTGGGCAAATCCAAACCTTCTCTGACTTGTGCTACCTGCTTATGGTGTCAGTGCCCACGGGGAAAAGCCGGGTGTGAGGGTGCCTTAGGCTGTGCCTCAAGTGTATGGAGCGTGGTGGTGATGGGGCCTGTCACTGAGGAGCCCCCCTGAGAACATCTCACTCCCAGGAGGATTTAAGGAGACCGTGGGATGATTGTACTGCTCAGTTTATCCCTGGGAGCACTGGGAGTCAGATATTCCCACCTGTATTTGCTCCTGCAGGGTGTTGTGGAGGGGAGTGTGCTCCTTTGGGATGCCCTTGCTACACAGAGTGATCCCAGGGAGACAGACCGACAGAGTGTTAAAAATAAAATTAAAGTAAGACTGCAAATGACAGAAAAGTTGAAGACAGGACTTTCAGAGAGCACAGTTTGTCAGGAAGACAGCTGCTTTTTATAGCATGCCTGGCATGGCTGATGGCAGAGACATTTGACATTTAGCTCTGATTGAGTGGCAGGTGGGGAGAAGGGAGCCAGAGACACTGCAAGCAAATCACTTCTGAAGCAGAATTAGGAAGGGGCAGCATTTGGGGAAAATTGTGTTGCTTTGGCTGGACTCCTTGGCTGCTTCACAGGGCTTGAAGGGCTGGATCCAAAGTCCCTTGACATCACTCTTCCATCCTTTCATGGAAGGGAAAAAAGAATCCTAGAGTTCCAGGAAAAGGAATTTCCTTCCACAAGGGTCTGCTTTCCTCGGCTGTCAAAGCTGCCTGTTTCCAGGTCTCTTTCCCCAGTGAGGCAGAGCAGAATTTGGTCCTAAGGAGTGACAGATGCAGGAAAAAGGGTGAAGCAGGTCCAAGATGGCAGTAGTCATAGCTGGGGTCCACAGCTTTCCTACTTGCCACTGAGTTGCAGTTGGAGGGGAAATAGTGTAATGTGGAAGGGGGATTGCAATAGAGGATGCCTTTCTTTCTTCTTGGCTTAGGAGACCTCAGCCCTGGCACCAGAATTTGAGCAACTGCAACTTTGTTGAAATAGGCTTCATGGTCTCATTTTCTCCATTTGCAAAATGTCGGTCCCAGTATGGACTTTTCTCCCACTTCTCAAGGTGCCATTGGACACACAAAGTGCTGAGTATTAATTGCCATCATTTGGAGTGGCTTATCCCCTACATGACAGCTTTTATCTGTCAGGCTTGTAATGAGTCCATGGGTTTTGACTGCTACCCATGGGCTGTTCATGCCCCACACTGGATCCCTGCCCAGCACCTAAATTGGGGCTAATACACAATGTGTTTTTATTTTATGTGTTTTAACACTTTCACTTTATTCCCAACCCAGCTCTGATCTCTGACTCATAGGAAATACTGGTGGTCACTGTGCACTGGGGACCCCCACGAAAAACAGGGAGTAAGTCTCTTATCAACTACTGCTTATCACATGGACCTACTGATGTATTTGTTCCAGACTTCCCTGAGCTCCATAATTTAATTCACTGTATTTATGAGGTCTTCCTTATCTCCAAATACATTTTCCTCTAATTTATTGTTCAGGATACACTTGGAAGAAGTAGTTAAGTACCTCAGTAATTTACAGTCATCATTAATTTTATGACTGCCAATTTATTACTGTTTACACCTTCTGTACAAGCAGGCAAAGTATCTGATACAGTAAATAAATTTATCCTCGAACACTTGTCAGGCTGTATTTGTTACTGTGAGTCTTTCACTGTCAGTGCAAGGATAAACTATGGGACTCCCTGTCACAGGACAGGAGGGTGGAGACACTTTGAGCATGTGTGAGATAATTATTTAGGATCAAAGACATGACAATGCCATCAGGCAAACCTTTCAAACTTTGTATGCCTCAAGATCCTTGTTTGGAAGATAAAGACAGAGAATGAGAACTGCACAGAACATTGGCTTTGGAAAAGAGAGGGATTTGAGAAAAAAATATTATTTGCTCAAGTATTTTATTTTAAAAAGGAAAAAAAAAACCAAAAACCCTGTAACTTTAATTTTTGATGTTTTGAACTGAAACACTTTGAACTATGGACCAGACCCAAAACAGTTGAGGAACGATTTTGTTTCAAACTCTGTTTGACTAAGACGCTATGGCATTTCATGGAAGCTGTGATTTGAATATTCATCATCTCCCATAGGCAAAACTTCTCCCACAGAGTTTGTGGCATAGATGCTTTTTCTTTTTCTCATCTATCTCAGATTCAAAGTGTTGAAAAAGTCCTACTTCAGGCCAGCTGTCTGGAGGCTTATGTGTAATTGTACTCCTGCTTCCAGCAGAGAGAAATCTGTGTAGTGCTAGGAATGATGTGTTGATGTTGAGTTTATACCTTGTCACAGGCTCAGTATGTATCAATTGGAAAATGCATCTACTTTCCTTATGCTTTTCTTTCTATCTGAAAAGTGGGAAAACAACTCTGAGCAGAAATTTCTTCCTGAATAATTTCCTGGGGTGGGGTTGCAGAGGCAGGGTTTCAGTTTTATTATGATTTTCCACATAACATCTTATTTTAAATGAATCCAGCCCCCAAAATATTTTGAATATTGTGCCACAGGGAGATTGGAGTTTACTGCTAAACCGTCTGTAATATATCATGGTTTCTGTTCTTGTTGAAGGTAAACTGAACATTTGGGAAACCTCAGACAGTGAAGTGTTCAGGGACACGTAGTCCTGCTGCTGAGTCCAGCTTCCAGGTGAGAATGGGATGGCAGGCAACAAAGTTGACCCCTTCCCAACAATTCTCCCTTAGTCAAAAATATTTACCTCTGTGATGGTAGTGCTTCTGGTATAAAAGTAATAAATAAAATATTTTCTGTGGAAAAGAAGCTAGTGTTAATTAAAAACTGATCTTCACTAAAGCACCAATTTTCTAATCATAGAATCATTAAGTTTGGAGAAGTCCTTTAAGGTCATTGAGTCCAACCACTAACCCAGCACCACCACTGTGTTCACCACTAACCCGTGTCCCGAGGTGCCACATCCACGTGTCTTCTAAATTCCTCCAGGGATGGGCACTCCACCAGTGCCCTGGGCAGCCTGTGCCAGGGATGGAAAACCCTTTTGATGCAGAAACTTTCCCTAATATTTAACATAATCCTCCCTTGGTGCAACTACAGACTAATTCCTCAGGTCCCATCCCTTGTTCCCTGGGAGCAGAGCCCGACCCCCATCTGGCTCCACCCTCCTGTTGGGGAGTTGCAGAAAGTGACAAGGTCCCACTTAACCCTTTTTTCCTCCAGGATGAGCCCCCCTCCCAACTCCCTCAGCTGCTTCTGGTGCTCCAGACCCTTCCCCAGCTCTGTTCCCTTCTCTGGACACACTAATGTAAAGATACTTGCAGAGGAAATGCATCCATGAAACTGTGGACATTATTACTTTGCTCACCATTTTCTGTGGTTTTGTATTGTGGGTTCTGCAAGGGACATGATTTTAATTTGTGCATCTATCGACTGATTCTATGTCTTGTTTTGATGATGATGATTAAAAATAGTAACAATAATGCTCCTTTGTCTGAAATGTACCTGAGAGCAGACTTTATCCAAAACAGACAAACCATGAATGGATATTTTACTTGTTCTCCCTCCTGGGTCCCATGGAGCTGCTGAAAAGGATTAGAGCAATGCTACACGCAAGGAAGCCAGATGGGAGATTTTGAGGCAGAGATTCCCAGAACAATAGATAACTTCGGGAGCACTGCAAAGCCCTCAAAGCACTTTCTGAGATCCTCCAGTTTCTAGCAGAAATTATTGGCTTGCTGCAAGAATTACTGGGTGAAACCCCTTTCTTGCAGTGATGTTAATGCAAGGACAGATGCTCCCGAGGGTTCTTCACAACTAAGGAATCCAAAATCCACTTAATGCAGCTGTGCTTAGCCCAATGTTTACTCATAATAAAACATCATTAGAGGGACCTAGCCTTGCATTAGCGTTGGCTTTGTTCTGATGAAATCTGGCTGTACAAAGAGTGTTTGGAGAGCCGCTCTGGCAGAAACACCGGCTGCTTAGCACTGCCAAAACGTGCTCTGCTTTACAGGCAAGGTCCTGCCCACGCCTGGGGAGCACTGAGGTGATGAATAAATTCACGACTTGCCGGAGAAACAGCTTATACTTTTCCCTTTTTTTGCACCACTGTGCAGAAAAGCCAGCTGGAGGCCGCAACCAGCGAGGAAGTCTGGGGTCACTCCTCGCTCTGGGCAGCGTGTTGGCTGTGGTGTGTGATTGTAACATAGCTAATAGAGCATCCAGCGTGGTGACCCATCTGGCCTGCTCCTGTGCAGGTAGCAGGGTTAGTTCAAGACAGCAGAAATTCACTATTCCCACCTCAGCTGTTCTGGCCCTGCAAGATTTCTCCATTTTTGCCACCTCTCTCAAGGCTTTTGTTGCCTCTGTTTTCCTCACTCAGGGAAAGGGGGAAAAAAAAAAAGAAAACCTCTTAGCTTGGTTGCAAAAATCTTTCTCATTACGATCTTTTATGCTGGTAGAGGTCTGTTTATATTTGTGTTAACTACTTATATAGTTTATCTTAGGTCTATTGAAAGTAATTAATATTCTAAGTGTAGAGATGCTCACACAGGACATGATTCACCTTCTGTTGAAGTGAATGAAACTCAGTGATTTAGGCAGGACTTCTGTGAAAAAAAAAGGAGGAACCTGGAGTGCCCACATGAATTCTTTAAAGATTGTTTCAAATGGAAGGGGAAAAAATAAGCCTTACAAATTGCACATCCTGGACATGGTCAAAAGGATGTACCTACTTGCCGAATAGAAAGCAGAAGCTATTTAGCAGCATCAATAACTAAATACAGGGAAGGAGGAATGTAGAGAAAGTTTATGGTGGATTTTAACAGGTGAAATGGTTTCCCACATTTGAGACTGTGGGAAGAACATGCTGTTCTGAGATCTCTGTCAGCTGTGAGTAGTCAGAGTCACAGAATCACAGAATCATTAAGGTTGGAAAAGACCTCCAAGATCATCGAGTCCAACCTGTGACTGATCCCCATCTTGTCAACCACTCCGCAGCACTGAGTGCCACATCCAGTCATTCCTTGGAACCTCCAGGGGCAGGAACTCTTCCAACTCCCTGGACAGCCCCTTGCAAGGCCTGACAACCATTTCAGTGAAGAAATGTCCAACCTGAATCTCTTCTGATGCAGCTTGGGGCCATTTCATCTTGTCTTGTTGCTGGTTACCTGGGAGAAGACAACTGGCCAACTGTAGCTTCATCCCAGAGCATGTAGGGGAAAGGTTTAAATCTGAGTATTGATCACTTAAAGGAGAAAAAGGGATTATTTGCTTTAGGGAAGAGTGAAATAGAAAGTTTTTCATAGTTCCATAGCCTAAGAATAACGCTGAACCAATTTTGAAGAGATTTTGGAATCGCATTTAAATGTGCAAAACTTGTGTCTTAATTACTGTGTGTTCTGCTTTGTGTCTTTTAAGCTTTATTCACCCAATTTTTAGAGGTGCTGAGAAGCAGCAGGATCCAATGCTTGGAGCTCAAGCTGAGAGACATCAATAGTGTGAGAAAAACAGCGTAAAGAGTGTCCGAACTGTGAACATTTCCAGACAAGGGTTCTTGGAAATGTTAACTAACAGATACCCACAGCATGTCACAAAGAGACCTGAGGTGTCTGTCCTCCTGAGACAACTAGAAATGGGCCCACTGTGGCCAAGGTCACAGGGATGTAGTAATAAATACTGTGCATTTTTTAAAAGTGCACACACAGGAGATTCTCTGAAGCAATGAGAGGGACGGATCCAGCACGTGGTGCAGCAATTCACAAGGAAACTGTTGTTGCAACCTCTTAATGTTAAGCCTGGTGTTTCTTGAGTTGCCTCCATTTTGCCCCTGGACTTTTTTTCAGTAAACCTCTTAGCATGTCTCACATCAACTGGTGTCTTCTTGCCCGCAAGACATCGTGAGATTACGCGTTAAAGATAACATCACCTAACATCCTTCACTCAGACAATATCAGCACTGATAAGTCTTACATGGCAAATGTTACATATTTTATTTAATGGAGAACTTCCATTCACCCCTGCCCATGGACGATGCTTCTCCCTCCATGAAGAGTGATGGCAAACATTTCTGACAATAATTAATTTTCCGTTAATTATTTTCTATTTCTGTACGGTGTGCTCTTTTCATTCTAGCTCTCTAACAAATTTAGCGTTGAGACCCCTTCACCCTTTCCATCGATTCAAGTACAAGGTTCCATTCTTCATTAAGGCTATTTTAAAATCTGCAAAGAACTGTTTTCCAGATGTGGATATGCACAGACAGTAATTGCACTTCATGATCACTTCCAGCTGCCCCAAATGCCTGCCAACAAATTCCCATAAGGAGTGCATGTTTTGTGCTGCAAATCAGGGAGAACATTGTAAAATGATAATGTGTTGCACACTGCAGTACCTACAAGAGTTATGGACTTTATAACTGAACTAATTGGAATTAGGCTTTACTTTAAAGGTCAAGAAAGTGACAAAGAAATGCACTCTTAGTAAATTAATCTGTTGGGTTGTTTTTGAGTACTGTTGAGTACCTGTTTGGTAATGCTACCTTTTTTTTTTTTGGTGAATTTTGTATTTGAATACCCTGTGAATGTCTTGCAAGCTTATATAGCATGGATATAGCTATCTCATGTTTTGAATTTGGGCATGTAATCAGATACCACATATTCTTTTACCAAGCAAAACATTTGCCTCCTGGAACTGTTCTGGTGTGACCAGAACTTACAGCTATGGATCACATGTTCTGCTGGTGTTAATAGCCTCAATTTCATTGATATCAGAAGAGATATGTACACACTGCTAGAACCGAATTCAGCCGTGTATTTTTGTTATTTTAACAATGTAATTTTTAAATAGGTGTTTATATAGTTCCATAGCAGTTTTCTCCCTTTTTACTTACATAACCTTATGATTCTTGGCTGAGACACAGTATTATGAAAGAGGACCAGCAGAAGACATCACTTACAACCTCGGAGTGAATAATAACCCCCTAACCAACATAGCAAGTGCCTTAGCAATCTTCAAAAATAATAACAATAAAAAACCATTCTGAAATCATCAGAACAGAATGTAAAAATCTATCATGGAACACCTTCCTGTGCTACTCACAAGCCTGTGGACCCAATAAACAAACCCCTCTGTGTAGGCTACTCTGCTCTCTGTTGCAAAGCTTGACCATGACCCATATTCTTGGAGACAAAAAATGTAGAGTCACACTTCTAACCACCTTCCAAGTATTGTGCCCCAAACCTCAGCTTTCCTTTTATCTTTTTAGCAGCTGAATTAGGAATTTTGCTTTCCTCTGCAACAATGTAAAGGGCAGAGAACCACCACACTGCCAGCACCCAGAGCAGAAGATCTCCAGATTGAAAACCCTGGCCAGGTGAGTCCATGTTTGTATGTTTGTTTGTTTGTTTGTTTAATAAAAGGACTTGTTGACTTTAGATGGTCACATGGATGAGGGCAGAACAATGCTTGCAGAAGAGAAACTGAAGCAGAGAAAGACTCATAACAGAACTTCTGTATAGTACCTAACCCTCCTACAATCTTCTTCACCTCCTCTCCTTTGCCTGTTGTGTTCTAAAATACCACATTAACCCCTCTGACTGTATTTTATGGGCAATAAGCCATACAATCATAGAATCAGAGAACCAGAGCATTTTTGAATATATTTTATATTCTATACTGAAAGGAGGTTTGTATAGCTCATCTCCTTGGGGCCTCTCCTGGACAAGCTGAAAGGCTTCACTGAAATGCCTCCTGAACTGCCTATGTGATGTATCATCTGGAATAATAAACACTTCCTTCCATGTGCACCAAGCTACAGTGGGTCTAATTCTCTGCACGCACATGTGTGCCTCTGAGGAGTCTTATCTCTAGTTCCCAAAGAGACAGGGTAGGTGGTTCTTGTGGCTTCTCCTGGAGTAGCTCTTTATGTTTGACGAAAGTGTAAGAAAGTGTTCAAGGCCTGGCTGGCTGGGGCTCTGAGTGGAAGGTGTCCCTGCTTGTGGCAGGGGATTTGGAACAAGATGGTCTTTCAGGTGCCTTACAACCTAAACCACTTTGTGATTCTATTAGAGCCAGTAATAGTCATTCTTGAGTCAGTTTTGCTGATTTGCCAGTGATCTTCAATTTTTACTACCTTACTTCTTTTCCCCCCCAGTGAAGATGTGGCTTGCAATCTTGTAAAGTTAAGCTTCTGACTGCAGGTGTTCTTCCCTTAGTTAGCTCTTCTTTTGGCACCTCCTTAGGTGTAGTTCCTACATACCCTGGAGATCATAAGTTAAAAACTACACCATCAACTAAATCTACTCTGTCTCATGAGTTTTTTGTCTCTTTCTACAAATGCATTAAAGCCTCACTACAGGTTTATTCAAGCTGCAAATTTGTTCTGGGAAATAACTACCTAACAATTTTCCAGGGTTCAGGACTCCCATTAACAAGGAACTGAGAAATGAGCTGGACATCATGGTGCAAAGGTGCTTTCTGTGTGATGTAGGTGTAACATTTGTGTAGGATGTCCCTGTGACCGTTGCTGATGAATACATATCTGAATACATTGCTAGCTGAATGAAAGGTCTTAGTAATAACACACAATTATATAGCTTAAGTGACAGAATTAAAATTAGGGAAAAGGTAGGTGAAAATTAGACCCCTGAACCCCAATTTATTTCCTCCCACAAAAGCTGGTAAATTTTCTAAACCTGGTGAGCATATGGCAAGCCCTGTCCATGCAAGAATTACAGGGTACAAGACACATTTGAAAATTGTGTCCAAGTTAGGCAATATAAATTCCCTTAGGTTTCCTCAGTGTGGTACCACAAGCAGCTTAAGAAAAGGATATAATTATCCCACAATAAAGTTAATCAAAATCTGTAGACCAAATCGGCAGAAACATGGCACCAAGCCTGTCAGAGTTCAAGGAGCATCTGGATGATGCTCTTAGTCATATGGTTTAGTTTTAGGTAGTTCTGAAAGGAGTAGGGAGTTGTACTTGATGATCTCGTGGGTTCCTTTCAACTTGAGATGCTCTGGTTCTCTGATTCTATGATTGTATGGCTTATTGCCCATAAAATACAGTCAGAGGGGTTAATGTGGTATTTTAGAACACAACAGGCAAAGGAGAGGAGGTGAAGAAGATTGTAGGAGGGTTAGGTACTATACAGAAGTTCTGTTATGAGTCTTTCTCTGCTTCAGTTTCTCTTCTGCAAGCATTGTTCTGCCCTCATCCATGTGACCATCTAAAGTCAACAAAGGGCTTGTACAGACTCATCAGCTTTAGAGGTGGAAGAATCCTGTTTTGCCAGCTCAGTGTACAGGTGGTGTGGGATTGCACCACCTCGAGGTACCTCACAGAAATAACCCATGCAAAGACGGAGGTGTCTGTGGAAAGGGCTTGATTATATCCCCTCCTGGTCTCATTAGAGCATGCAACATCATACCATTGACATTTACTCATTGGAACGTGGCCTGCTCTCCTGAATGAGAACAGATCATGGAGCTACAAGTGTCACAGGCAACATCCTAAAGTGCAAAGAGAGTAGAGTTCTTCCTATGAAGTCACGAGACTTTTAAAGTCCTTCTTTACATAGATATACACTCACAGACCCACCCAAAGGCATTATCTCCACTCAGCGTCTCTTGTTCTCTTATTTTCCTGAAGCCTTTCATTATCTTCAATATCTTATATGTCAAAAAGAGGCTGATTTCTCCATTACAAATGTGAGACCTAAATAAGAAAATGAAACCCCCTTCCCTGCTGGCAGAAAAAGTGCTTCCAATGCAAAGGAAGTCAACGTGAAAAAGTAGATGTCTCCATCTGAGATGTTAATTTTTGATTCATTTTGGTCCAAAGTCAATGGTGAGATTTTCTGAATAATCAGATTTAAGATTAGAATTGTTGTCCTTTGGGGTGCCTCCAGTAACCAGGGTGAACAGACAGGGTGACTTTTACATTTGATACCTGCAAAGTTGACCGCCTACATCCCAAGCTAAGCTTCACAGATAGGAAAAAGTGGTAGATTCCATCAGAATCTCCTTCAGGACTCCAAGGACTGGTGCCTTGGAGCAGGCAGCAGGAGGACCTGTTTGATGATGCGGATATGGCTCCTCCAGTTGTAAAATGACTCGTGCAACATCTCTGACAACTTCAGGAAGCACTGGTCATGGCTGGATGCCTGATTTGGAGCCCAGTGCAATGTACAGGCTTTCAACTGACTATCTTCTGGATTTTGTGATGAGCTCTGTATCTGCATGTGACATTATAAGCCTGACAATGCAGCTGCAGCAATCCTTTCTCACCGTAGGTGGAAGTCCCTGGCAAGGGCAGCCCTGTGGGCAGCACTTGCCACTCTCTAGACAAAAGAAAGTTCCTTTCTTACTGTGGTATTTGTCTTGGTAGGTGGCAAATCACTTGTAGCTGGGCATGGGGAAAGGAAGAGTAATCTTTTGTTACAAAGTTTTGTTATAACCGTGCCTCTGTGTGCTCTGGGTGCACAAAATTCATCAGCAATATTATTTTATTGTGCCTTCATGAACAATCCTTCATTCACAGCCATCCCACACCCAGACATTCACACATGACTAAGGTTCATAGCTGAAGACACTTGCTGATGCAAAATTAATCAATGACTCTTTTCAGTGGTGAGTGTCTCTCATGATGGATTTTTTTCCTCTGCTCTCCAGCTGACCCAGCACCTCTGTTATCCCGGTGTCTAGCCCAGGACCTCTTGGCTTTCTCCTTTCCCTTATGTTTAAACATATCTGTTTCTTAAAGCTAGGGCTTATTGAAATTTCAGGAGGGAAGAATTCCTGCCAAGAAATACAGTTTTGTCAAACCCAATTTTCGGCAAGAGAATGTCAGCTATATGTATGTGCATACACAGAACTTTACCGGTGAGAAATTCAAAAGAAAAAAACCCCATTTTGAGTGATCATTTCAAAACATGAGGAAATATTGTGTTACAGTACTGCTTAAACTGACTTTTTTTTCTTTTCAGTAAAAATCCCCCACATTTTAAAAAACCCCATCATTTTGGTTTGAAACGTCAACCTGTGATAATTTTCCTTTTGGGTTTTCTTGAAAACTGCTCAAGCAAGTGAATTTTTTTTAAAAGCCTACATCCAGGATTTTTTTTTCTTTTCTTTTTTTTGTGGTAAAAGGTTTTTTTATTTTCTCTACTTCTAGTTTTCACACCCAGTCTCAGGATTTGTCATACTGTCCTTGTACACAGTTGCTTTTCTCTACAGAGGATTTCCCTGTATCTTCTACTCAATGTAACTAATAGTAAGGGGAATATTTTATTTTACACTTGCCTAAAAAGGGGAAGGTAAATGATTTTTTTTTTTCTGGTTATGCAGAAGACTGACACAGCAAAAAACAGCAAATCTTTGTGTGCCTTAGATATAGCCTCAAGACATGGGGATTTATTACTGGCTCAAATACTCTTCCTGCAAAGTGCAGGGGATCTATCTCAGTGCAAGAACCTTTTTCAAGACCTAGCCTTTACAAGGTTGGTCTTCAAAGCATGCTGCAGAATCACAGGAATTCCTCTGCTGCTTTTCCACCTCCCCCACCTGCACTTCTGGTCGTGCCCCCCCCCAGCTCTGCTCACTGCAGCACTATTGTACAAACCCTGTCAGTCTGCAGGGCTTCTCCAGGCTCCCTGCCTCCATCCAGAAAACAACTGTGACCCTTTGCAAACAGCCTGAAAGCCCTGCAAGGCTGTTGGTTTTAAAGG
>VYXB01005998.1:265968-276564 GCA_013397135.1 Pachyramphus minor
CAGCAAATGTACCCACTCTTCTAGAAAATAATAGAGAATATTACAACTAGTGAAATAAAATGCTGCATTTATTACTCGGGTTCTCATACCTTATCCTGAAGCTCAGGCTCACTGGTGAACAGAAACAATAGCTTGGGAAAAGCTGTGTGTCAAGATAAAAACACCCATTTAAAGTTTGAATTCCAGACAATAAATTGCTAAAGTGAGTTCCTTAGGAACCACATGAAGGGTCCCACATGCAAAAACTACTTAGTTACCAAATGAGGGAACAGCAAGAATCAGAATATAAACTGTTTCTCACCTGATCTTAAAGCAGAAAGAAGGCAAAATTCACAGAATTCTTTTCTAAGGTGTATTTTGTCTGTGTTACTCATATTGTGTTAAAACTTTACCCTTCTCTAGTGCCTGTAATGGAAAAATCTGAAAGCATTTTCCTGACAGCAACCCCAGACCATCTGTCTACAGAGATAAAATCATGCCTGAGACACAGCTCATGTATCTCTCTCCTGAGCTAGGACAGGCTTTTTTCCCCACCCTGCCCCTACTGGTCAGCTGCATTTGGGGGTGGTGTGGGTACTCCAGCATGGAAAATTACCCAGCATGTGAAATCCTCCCCAGACTTCAGCAATTTGAGGTATAATCCTCCACTGTTTTTCCCCCCAAGCTCCTTTGCCAAAGAGATGCAAGTCAGAGAGAGTGCCCAGGAGGCAGTTCTCCATTACCTTGCACAGCTCCATAACACCTGAATGCTTCCCCACCTGAAATACACCCTCGGATTTGAAATAGGATGTCAAAAACACTTCTTTTAACTCACTTTTTTTTTTTTTTTTAAATGGTATTTCCTCTGTAACACACTTCCCTAGGAGGTAGGTCTAAGTGGAGTCCACGCTCTACAGAAATAATCTCCCGCTAAACACCCGCATCAGCCCACAAGTCCAGCGGGTTCTCCCACGCCGGTGAAACAAGGGGGACGTTCTTGCCCAAAGGGTGGACGCTCTCCTACTCTGCAGATGAATTATTTATTGCCCTGCTCCTCTCCCCCAGCCCCTGCAGTTGTGTTGTATTTCACACCGCGCTCGGCACAAGCCGCGCGAGGGTTTCTGAGCGTACATGTGTGTCAAGGCTTAGAGAGGAGCGCTGAATTTTCTAATACTAAAGGGCCCATTTCGTGTTATTTATGACCTCACTAGTGTCGAAACAGAGACCTATAAATCGTAAGCATGGGCGCACTAATTCTGGCAACAGCAAGTTTTAGTCACATGTAATTAAAACATCCCAAAGTCTTTCAGCTGTAATGTATTTCCAAATGACACCGCTGGGACGGGGGGAAATGGGAAATGGAGGAATCAGCAGTATTTCAAAGCCATGGCCATTGTTAGCTTTTGGGGATCTGTACAGCCCTGGCAGTGCTGTCAGATATGCAGGTTCCTTGATGCTGTTTTATGTCACATATTTTAAGGGCAATGCCATTGATTTCCAGAAAACTGCAGGGACACTGGTGTTGCTGGGATGCCATCATGGACTTCAGGAGAGGAACCTGATGTCCACACTGAAAAATAATGCCAACAAATTCTGTGATGGCATCTCTGCCTGGATTAGATGCACTAGAAAGGAGAAAATACTTATTTTCCTCACTTTTATCCCCTAAAGAGAGCTAAAACTGGGGCCTGAGACTTATGTGAGGTTTGAGAAAGTCTTTGATCTTTTGCTTTTATTGTGATTTCTTGTAGAAGCATAGGATTAGCTGGGTTTTTTTATAGTCAAGGCAACGGGGGAAAGGTGATGCAATCTGAAGACAGCAGAATTTCAAATGCACGAAAGGGATTTGTTGTACCTAGCTCAGGATTAACCTGTGAAATTCAAGCTGTCATTGTTGCCAATGGGTTGGAAAGAAAGACACACCAGAAAGTAGAGCAGGGCTCTTCAGTAAAGAGCAGCTCACAGCCGTCAAAAAAATAAACTGAAGCCAGGAGTGACAGCAACGTGCATAGTGTGCAGTGTCTTGTTTGCTCTACCCAGCAGACAGCAGAAGTTCGAGGTTCATATGTGTGGTGGGAACATTTGCAGCTGGATTGAAGGGGGTGCTCTCAATTTGGACACAAAACCCCATGGATTCAAAGCCCGTGTGCAGCTCAGGCCAGCCTGCATCCTCACCCGGGCTGGGTGAGGGCACCTGGGTGACCTGATCTGGGATGTTTTCTCTCTTAGAGAACATGTTAAACTTCTGCATTGCAGGGCACAAGCCAACCCACAACTATCTGGGACTGAAAAGCCTCCCCTGTGCACAGGCAGCTCCATTCCAGCCATCCCAGCTCCTTTGAAGCACCTGTTAAAAAAAAACAATTTTCAAAAACCAAGGGTTGGCTCACTGGACCATTAGATTGATCCAGCGTGACAACTCCTATGCTCTTTTCCAGCCTGGATCCTCAGGCAAGAGATGGTGCTGGCTGTAGATCACAGGAGAGAGTGACCTGCCAAGCCATGCTGCTTCTGGCAAAATGTTGGAGCAAGCTCTGGACCAGGAGCAGCACTGGCTTGTTTGCAGCTGGGAAATCGTGCTGGGAGTGGCAAAGAGGATCCAGCCCTGTGAAGACCTTACCCTTGCCAATGCACCAGTCAGGTTGTTTTCTGAGGGTTATGTTGCTCAGTCTGCATCACATTTTCTGCTATTGCCTAATTTTAGTAAGAAGGGATAATTTAAGAAAAGAAAATATTAGTAATGACAAGGAGGATGAAAGGGGAAATATTATTTTTGTGGCCAAAGTCCCAGGCTTGCAGATTTCCATGCTGACTTGTTTCCTACTCTCCTTATTTGTTGTTATTCTGTTCTTTTCCTCAATCACTCGCTGTATTTCTTATCAGCAGGTAATGAGCAGAGGCTGACACCTCACTGTAGGAAATCATCTCTTTAAGGAGGTTGAAGTAAACACAGAGCTGATTGCTGTGTAGCTGGACTAAATTTTCCCTTTGAATCCAACTTGGGTGGTGGAAAGGCAAAGCATTTCTGTGGTATTTCTGCTATCTTGCAGACTATCCTACAGCACACTCCCACTGGATCAGATCAGTGGTCCATCCAGGACTTTGGAGGTCAGACAAGACCTTCTGTGGAAGGAGGTGCCCCTGGGAATAATGGAGCCAAGTTGCTCTGTTGAGGGGAACAACCCATAGCAAGAGCTTGGGGGAAAAGGGTACACAAGTAGGATGGTGCATTGAGTCAAGTTAGAGGGACATAAAATGCAGAGTCAGGACTCCAGTGACACCAGACAAGGGAATAAAAGACAAGAGATTTCCTTGGATATTCTTGTATTTTTGAGAAAAAAAGTGGTCATTTAAGTCAAAATTCCAATATCTGAGGAGAAAGGAGGGCTTATTGCTGTTATTTACAGTAATGAGAAAGGGCAGCATTTGAGTTGGGCTAAGGAACTTGGCCAGAGTCAACAGAGCTGGGAAAGGGCTTTTATATTGCAGTGCTTTTATATCCTTGTGATTCATAATCCTACGTGGGCTTCTCTAGCTCTGAATCCTCTTGGAAAAATTTACAGGGTTTGTTTGTTTGTGTGTGAGGTCACACTGAGATGTCTTTGGGTGAAATTGCATAGGACAAGGGCAGAGGTGAAGAATTCTACATTTCTGAACTCAGTGTCTTTGGCTGGACTGGAAGCAACAGTTCAGCGTATCCTTATGGGGATAATGCATATTCCTAAATTCCTAGAGGACTGAAATTTTTGTGAATTATGCTCGGTATTGCATTGCCATCCCATTTGATGGGCAGAATAATAACAGCAGTGCGTTTCATTTACATCAGGAGACAGATCACAGCTCCTTTTAGACTTTGACTTCCTTTGCTTCTCCATGTATTCAAGAGCCTGTTTACAGAAATGCTGCCAAGGTCTTCTCAACAGTCAGCATTTTGTGCTTTGGTGTTGATACTGGTGAAGCATCACAGTTACATTTCTCACCCCGAAACCCATGGAAACACTGTGCCAGCTTGCAAAAACTGCTAAGAGCAGCTTGAGATCCAAGGAGTAGGATTTCTGTGGCCTCAGTTTAGCCATGTAAAATGTAGATGCCTTGATGTTTGCTAAGTGGCTTGACTCCTTTTATTGGTAATGGAGAAACATATTCTGGTTAATTGTATTCATCTTGGACAACGGTCCCACATGCTCCATGTGGTTCTTGGGACTGTCACAGACAGTGACAGTTTGGCTTGGAAGGGACCTTAAAGATCGTCCAGTTCCAACTTTAGGCAGTGGAAGGGGCTCTGAGGTCTCCCTGGAGCCTTCTCTTCTCTACGCTGAACACCCCGAGGTGTCCCAGTCTATCTCCAGAGGAGAGGGGCTCCAGCTCCAGGAGGAGCTTCTTGGACTCCTCTACACCCACTACAAGAAGAGTCCCATTAGTTTATATTAATTCCCTATTTTGATATGGTTAAAATTAGGGCAGCATAAAAATTTCAGTGTGCAGAAATTAAATCCATTCTGCTTTCAAAGTAGAGAGGGCAATCAGATCAGATAGAGGCAAACAAAAATTTTGATGCTTTTATATGCTAGAATATCTTTGGTAGCAGCTGAAGTTTTAAGATTCTTTAAATGTAGTTTCCACTGATAAGTCATTGAATTTTCTTAGTGAAAGAAAGAACATACTTACTTTCTTCTTAACTCCCCATTTTTCTGAAAGGTAAGAATTTTGTTTCATAAGAAATATCAAGTTTCAGAAATTTTTGGCAAACCTGCGTTAATCATAATGAATTGGATGGATTTCCAAATTTGTCATAAAAGTAGTGGGTGTAGAAAAAGAGCTCACAGAACATAACAGATCCTTAGCCCTGAAGTTTGGGCAGCTTGACTTCACCCATGTGCTAATCCAATTGAACTTTTACATTGATTAAAGTCAGTGAGAGAAACACTGGTGCTGAGTCTTTCACTCAGCAGATCCATTTCGCACATACACACACACACAAAGCATCAAAAAAATCCTGAAACAACCAATGAAATAAATACATGCAAGATACAACACCAGTCCTCAAACACAGTGGTGGAAAAAATAATAACTAATTGTACTTTGTGACTTGAGCTGCTTGAGATCTTGAAGATCTCGAACCTGATTTTTTTTCTTTTATTTTGTTATGCAGAAGTGAATGGAGAACCAGATTTTTCTCCCACAAATTTTACCATGAAACAAGAGATGGAACTAGAGAGAGGAGGCACAGAGGCAGAATTCATTTTTTGAGGCTGAACCTATCTTTATTTAAGATCTGCAGTCTTGTATCTATCTTGCCCATCATTTGGAAGCAGAATTAATACTAAGCATTAAGTGTCAAGCAAATCTTTATTTACACACCTACAGTCAACTGCTGATTATAAGATTTTCCTTGTTTGTCTGTGTTGAAAACCTGCCTGCCCCTCTCCAGGATGCATTGCCCTGGAGATGTGCTGATGGGGACACCTCACTGCTCTGTTTTTCGGTGTCCTTGCTGTATGGCCTGGAAATCAGGGTGCCAGATGTCTGCTGCTGAGTGCTTGGCTTTTTATTTTTTTTTTTCCCCTCCTTGTGCTTCATCACTTGGCATTTTTAGTTGCTAAATGTTGCGGAGACAGCTTTTTCAATTAGAAAAGTGACAAACCCTGCAAAATGAATTCCAGCACTTGGAGAATATCAGCATCAATCTCCACTTTCTCACTGACTTTGCAGGACAGGCTTGTTTTTTAACTTAAACTGAATGCTTTGATCTATTTGACTCCAAAAGAAATAAACAAAACAAAACACCAACCAAGAACATTCCCATCCAATGACATTTAGGAAAAAGCATGTGTCCAAATCTATTCCTGAGTCCTGAGCAGTCCGACATCTATGGACTTGAATCTCACTTGGGGTGTGGTGGTTGGAGAGTTAAGAGATTTTGCTGTGGATACAGAGTTTTTATTGAAGGTTGCCAATGCTTCTCCAAACTGTAGTGTGGTTAGAAAGCCAAACATGTCCAGTTATGATGCATGGCTATCACTTTCTACAAAATCCCGTATGCTTTATGCACTCTTGTTTAATGTCCAGGAATCAGACAAATCATCAGTTTTGGTGCTTCTTTAACATTAAACAAAATGGCCAGTATTGGCCTTACCTGAAGAAATTAGAACTAGTAATGCATGTAGGACAGATCCAACAAATGAAATCTGAGATGCAAATAAATGTCCTCATTTCCAAGTGTTGCTTTAAGTACTAATGAAAAGTATTCTGAGAATGTAGGTTATTTACTTTTCTTCTTAACATGGACTAACCTTTTATTTTGTTTTTCTCTTATGAACTTATATAGTCACAGGCAAATCAAGGCAGTGGCAAACCAGAATTATAATACTTGGGTGTTAATTATTATTTTTACTGTAGTAGGTTTAAGAATATCCAATCATTTACCTAGGAAAAGTTTAAGAGGTGTCTGTACTGGAGGACTCACCTGTTAATAGTCGATCTGTTTCAGTCTATAAATCACCTGATCAGAACCTGAGATTAGACAAATTTAGGTTAGGAAGACAGAAATGGCCAGTATGTAATCTTGAAGGCAGGAAAAACTTATGTGGGGCTACTGTGGCTTCCTAATCCCTAAAAATACTTAGATTTAGAGGTAGATGTTATAACTCACATAAAAGTTGCAGTGCTGTTACTACAAAGGAAGTCAAACTAGATGGTTATAATGCTCCTCTCTAGGCTCAGGCTCTGTATCTATTACTTTTTACTGATAATGAGCATGGCATTGTGTAGCTGCAGCATTGGAAAGAGTTGTGGGATCTTATTCCTAAGCTAATTATTCCAAAAGAATGTATGAGTTTGGGGTATCTTTTAGTGAGCTGGAGGCAAGAGAAACCTCTGTGTGTCCCAGTCAAGACCAGGATGTTTTGCCACCTTTGCTCAAAGTCCACCAAATCTTGCTTTCTTCCCATTTTGAGAGAGTAGAAGGAGGTGGACTCAGGAACAACGGGCAGTACCCTCATGGTTTTTTTGTTTTCTCTTGCTCAGTTGGCTCTGAAAGCTGGCCACTTCTGTGCTGCAGAACGTCCCACATTTTAGAGATGAGCATCAGCACTCAGTGTTCCAAGACAAATGACTGGAATTCAGTGATGGGCAAGGAGAAAAATAAAACAACACACTCAGCTAAACTCAACTCAACACAGCTCAAAACAGTTTAATTCAACTCAATTTCATGGAACAAAAACAATGAGGTCCATACTTCCCCTCGTGGCAGACTCTGGTACAGGTAGCAGACACTGATGTCAGGCTGTAGATGGAAGCCAATGTGTTTTTAAATCTAACTACCCAAACCTGTTCTAAGAGAGTGAACAGGCAACCTGGGGGAGAGCTCACACTCCTGGTGGCTTATCAGGAGCTGTGTGGCAATTCAAGACTACCTTCCTCAGGCCAGTTCCCTGCACTGCCAGATTTGCAAAATAATTTCTAATGCTACCATTTTATTTGAATAAAGAATTTATTTTCCCAGAAGTAAAGATACCCAACTTTCTCCCATTCCAGATGAATTAATAGTAATGCCTAGACTAGGTTAAGGGAAACTGCTTAAAGCAATAGATGATGATGATGGTGATGATGATGGTGACAAAACTCAGTTTTGAAATTATTTTCGTTCGCTGAGATACCTCCAGATTTTCTTTGCCTCACTCCACAGCCTGTCTGTTTCTCAGGGCTCTGCAATTCAAGTGTGTCTTTGCCTGGTTGAAAGCTCACCCCTCTCACAACCTGACATAACCTCACAGGAGCCCTGCTAGAAAGCACTAGTTCTTCAGGGGTCATAACTTGGCTAAAGTTTGAGTAAATCCATGAAATATGTCAAGAAACATGAATACAGGGAGAATTCTATTGCATCTTTAAGCAAAGTAGCCTGATTTTCAGCAGAAAGGACATGAATATCTTCTGAAAGTCAGGTGCCATTTAAGTATTTTGTTGAGAAGGAGAGACAAGAAAACATTGATGGTCATTAAAAGGCTTGGACTCTGAAAGCTGGGATTATGGAGCTTTAAGGAAGCAGAAAGAGCTATCCCTCCAACCCTCTGAATACTGCCTTTAATTAATGAGTCAGATTTTTGCATTCTGGAAACACCAGCATTATGGGCTCACCAAGAGAAATAACCTCTATGACTACGTAAGTATCAACACAGGTGATCTGTACAAGGTGACCCGTAATGAACTGAAAGTTTATTATCTAAAATATTTGATAGATTTAGTTCTTGCATATTGATGAATAAAAATAAAACACCTCTGAGATACAAAAATCCCTACGTCTAACCTGAAAGAACCCATGATTTTCTTCGACTTCATGGGAAACCTTTAACAACATTACCAAGTACTTGACCTGTAAAACTGGATATAAAGATGGAAATCTGGTCCATTGGAATTTGGAACACTTTTAAGCAGCTTAAGGGAAACCTCCGGTGAGGAGGGTGGAAGTTAAAAAAATACTCAGAAGAAGACACGTATCTCCCAGTACTATCTTCTGGAAATTGAACACCTAGATTAGAAGTTAGGAAGGAATTCCTGGCTGTGAGGGTGGTGAGGCCCTGGCACATTGTCCCAGAGAAGCTGTGGCTGCCCCACCCCTGGAAGTGTTCAAGGCCAGGTTGGATGGGGCTTGGAGCAACCTGGGATAGTGGAAGGTGCCCTTGCAGAGTGGAACTAGGTGGTCTTTCATGTCCATTCCAACCCCAACCTGTGATTTTGCGATTCTATGAATTCACCTGTATATGTCTCAGCTCCCCTTGCAGTCAGTGGCCACCCAGGTCATGCACTGAAGGGATGACAGAGACCAGTTCTGCTCTTCCAAAACACCAGGTCAGTGGCCTCCCTCTCTAGGCTTCACTCACTAAACTCAGAAAGACTAAATGTCAGCATCTTCACATTGCATCCAAGAGACTTGCCCAGCTTTCCTACACGGAGAGAGAAACATTCTTCCCTCAGAGGGTTGTTCAAAGCTGCCTGCAAGACATGCAGAACTCAACATCTCTCTTGTGACTTTTCAGGAGACAGACAGATGCCTAATGTAGATTAGCCAGCTAACTTTTAGACATGTAAAGATAGGTGAGTATGCCAAAACCAAATCACAGCAGCTCTGACCTGCACAGTCTGTCTCTGTTTATATATGATTCAACTGCAACTGGAAAACTGCATTTGATTAATGGCTCTGTATTGCCAGAAAGTTGTTGAGGAGCAGAATCGCTTCATTTTAGTTGCTCTCCTCTGATCAGAAGGCTGGAGGCATGGATTTATAGGGAGAATTAAACAAATCATATCTATATGCATACAGTGGAAGAGGCAATTAAGAGGAGTTAGGAGAAGCCAAACTTCAAGAGATTGTTAACACAGAAGGAGAACAGCAATTATTTGGCGTGATACCCAGGGTAAAGATAGCAGCAAGAGGATTCAATTAAGACAGAGAAAATGTGAAATTTGGGCAGACCTTACAGGAAAATGTTCTGAGAAAGAGACCTATGGGGGTATGGAATAATTTGAAATCCCTGAAAAGAAAGATTTTAAGCCAGGCAAAACAGAACATCAGCAAATATTCTGGCGATAACTCTCAAAAGAAAGAGCAAGAAAATTGCCTGGACATTCTGATTAGTTTCTTCTCTATCTAAATTCTGTAATTTTGATTTCTTCCCCCTGATGGCTTCAACAAGGTAAGTCCCTTGGCGGGTCCATAACTATTTTGCTGCAGTAAATGTCTGTGCACTATGACAAACATACAAAAATCAACTGTACCCACAATCACACCTGCCCTGGCTGTCACTGCAAGAACAGCCTGTCTACCATTTGTCTCACCATTACCTCCAGACCAGACCTAGTTGTGGGCGATATAATGGAACCCTGAATTCTTTTACCCAGGTGGGACACTGCAGAAGATGCTCCTTTTGGTTGTTTAAATTCCTTTTTAGCATCTGGCCACGAGGGAACAAAAGCTGTTGATATGTTGTCTACTTGCTGAGTGCTTGGCCTCTAAAAAGCCATTAATGGGTGTGCTGTGCTAGTAGCCAATTTGGGTGCTTGAAAGCAGCTGTGTCAGCAGAGTCTCTGTTGGAAAATTGGGAAAGATATTCCCAAGCAGTGAGAAAATTAAGCCAAAGAGACATTCGGGTGAAATGTAATTCTTAATGAGATTTTCTGTGCAGCAGTTGCAATGTAAATGGGGGACTTTCTAGTGTCCCCCAATTAACATGATGTGGAAGTAAAGAGACGGAGTTCTGAGCGACACCCCAAACTGTTTATGAACCTGGGTCTATTTCAGGAAATTCTTTTATCCAAAAAAGACGGTTTTTGAAAGCATTCACACTGAAATGCTGTTCCACATGAAATGTTTCAATTCAGGAAATGCCAAAGCAAATCCTGTCAGTATTTTTTTAAGAAATATTTTGACTTTTGTTTCAAAACACTTTCTTTTTAATTTAAAAATTGGTTACAGTGAAATGAAAAAAAAAAAGCTAAGTAAAGGAACCTCTAAATACTCTCAGGACATAAGAAGATGTTTATTTTTGAAGTGAACAAATTCCTTCAAGTTGACCCCAAATGAAGCTGGTTTTTTTCCTTTTTTTTTTTTTTTTTTTTTTA
>VYXB01005998.1:276588-301881 GCA_013397135.1 Pachyramphus minor
TTTTGCTTAGCTGGAAATACTGAGCATATTTTATAGCAGACCTGCCCAGGATTTTCTCTTGGATTTCTTTTAGGGCACTGAACAGAAAAAAATAGAAAAAAAGATATTCTCTCTCTGTTGTGGAATGTATTTCAGGGAGCAGTCTTGCCCTCATTGGAGATGACACTGCATCTCTCTCTTATCTCTATGACTAACTTCCAGACACTCAAATTGCCTCCTAACATATGGAAGATGTATGGGCAGGATTTTTCGTACAAGCCAGACTGCAGCAGATGGGTGACAAATACAGCACTCTGTCTTTGATTTAACAAAAATAATCTACTTCACATTCATGGAGACTGCATGGTTTTCCCATGATGTTTCTATGCAGGCTGACTTCTCTAAGGGCTCTGCTTGAATTTCAAATAATTTGTAACTTGATTATGCTAATTTTTTCTTCGGTTAGGGAGAATATAATATATTTGATGCCCATTTCTTCTCCCTCGACCAGATCTAGGACATTCTGTGTTTTCACAGAGCAGTACTAGACTCTCAAAACCAGAGAAAAAATTCAGCTTATTAGATTTCTGGTAGAGCAACCACAAAGGCAAGCTGGAGAATATCCCCAGCTGGTTCGTAGAGGAATCTATCACCCACACAGAGCATGAGATGCGAATGCTGGACCTTCTGCACATGGACAAGTAGCTACTCATCCCAAGGATGGCTCCTAACGAGCTCCAGCTGTCAAGACAATGCCATAGTTCAACTTATTGGCCCATGCAGGATTGTGCCTGTCCTATGACTGTGGTGGTCACAAAAACATCTGGGTGTCAGTCACACGACAGTAACAAATCCGGTGTGCTACTCTCACTCAGGACATGACGCTGAGTTTCATGTATTCAAAGTCATGGGAAGCACAGAGAGGCCCATAAGCCACATCTGTCAGACAGCCATATGGTTCTGGCCTTCAAAATTCAGTTACAAATGCCTGTAAGATGTATATAAGCCAAGGGCAATGAAAGTCTTTCAAGCTCAAGTTACATGCGGTCACTCCAAATCCCGATTTCATGGAGCAATTTTTTCTCTCTTTACTGTGGCTGTTCTCACACCCAAGCAGTGAGACAAACTACTTTTCAAGATGTATGGAAAAAAAGGGAAAAAACATGTAAAATAAAGGAAGATGACACTAAAGTTTATCCACCTGTGCTGGGAAGTGGGCACCATGCAAGGACACTCAGGCTGAAGGGATGATTTCCCCATGTCTCAAACAAGAACAGAGCCCATCCCTGTTCGCTCTTGCTGGTGGTGTCAGCATTGCAGAGCCAACCAATTTCACAAAACAAGCCTTTTCCACTGTGGTGCCCTCTGTGTTTTATAGGTCTGCTCCCTCCCACACTAGTGAACTCTTTTGCTTTTCAGGCTCCTCCGTGCAGCCACACACATTCCTCCACAGAGCAAGGGCAGAGGGGATCTCGCTAAACACACTAAGGTATTTTTTTTCTTTTTTTTTGTGTTTTTTTTTTTTTTTCTGTTGTTTAATTTTATGTGCTAGGCTGTGCTGAAGCAGTAGGCAGATGGACTGCAGCTCTGCTCTGTACACCAGGTGGCCTCAGTGGTATGTGCTTCAGCCCCGATTACCTCAAGGTGCAACCATCACTCCTGCCGATACCCTTTTTGTTTGTCATGAGCTGAGCACGTTTACAGTGCAGTGAAACAGAGCCAACAATCATGCAACAGGAGAGAAAATATAGGCGATAAAACATGTGCGTGGATGAGATTGATATCAGAAGGCATCTGTTAAACACACATAATATTTGTATGAAACAGCTTTGCAGACAATGAGTACTGCTGTGTTGCAGCTACCTGGAGGGACAGAGAGTTGTTATCCTCTTCTCTTAGAATAAAGTTCTTGAAAAATAAAAGCCTCAGCCATTGGAAAGCATTTTGCATGTTGCCTCATGACAACTTATTCCTTAAAGAGGAGATGCAGGAACCAAGAGGCGACTGATAAACTGACTGCATGGGAAACTGCATCAGGTCTCAGTGAGAGGCTGATTGTTCACATGGAGGGAAGCTACTATTTCTCATCTCACTGAACTGATTTAATATGTACACAAAGCAGGAATACACTGATGAAATTTGCTGGTGACCTGAAGTTAGAGGACACTATCAGTGCAATGGAAAACTGTGAGTCACAGAAACTTGGCAAGGTTCAGTCGTGCAGTATGTAGGTTGTCCACCCATGGTGGCAGTCATCTGACTAAATGTAAATTTCTGTGGAGGAGTTACTCACCATGAATTCTCTTTACTGTTAGCAGTGACAAAAGCACTTTAAACATACTATCCATGTCTTCTTAAAATAGATATCTAAGGTACATTTAGAGGACTTTGCACTAAGTGTGGCTATCACTCACTCTTGATGGTAAAGACTCCATAAGGAATCTGAGTCAGCTACAGATGCATGAACTGTGCTCATCCAGATATTGCAAAATGAAGCACACTTGGCTTTAGAGGACAATAATAAACTCTCTGCAAGCTGGTGCTGTGGCCATGGGGAGGGATAGAGGAGGGGTAGCTTGCACTCCTCAAGCATGGAGACCTCTGATCTTATTTTCAAATTGGAAAAAAAAACAAATAAAAAATTAGAAGGTAAACTGTGAGTCTGGGATTGTTCAGTCAATGTATTTCCTGAAATATATATATTTCCTGTATTTCTGAAAGTCTTGCCATGAGACAGAAATATATATTGCCCAAATTTCAACAGGGATGAGAACTGAGAGTGTTTGTGATGATGAACAGGCAGTGACCATCGTTTCAGGTGGGACTAAGGTAGTGTGTGGATATAATAAAAGCAAAGCTGGAGAGCCTGAGTGGAGTGTATCAGCCTGGCCTATGTCAATTGAGAAAGCTGTTCCTCATGAGGCATTCGCTGCTGGAGCACAGGGAAGGGAGGGCAAGGCAAGGGAAGGCAAGGGAAAGCAAGGGTAGGCTGTAGGGCTTTCCAGATGCAATCTAGGACCTCTTTAAGAAGATTACCCCTCAGCCTGTAAACCACCCTTCACACTGTCTTTTGCTTTCCTCAGTATTATCAAACCTTGTGCCATATTTTCACTCATTTTTCTTGAGCTGTCTCCCCACATTCCATGCAAGCTGTGTATCTCTTTAGTATTGCTTGCCTGTACTGTCCTGGTCAAGCAATGTCCGAGACCCTAAGCTTTCCCATTCCTTGTACACTTTTATTAGATTGCTAAAAAAGCTTCTTACCCCCTTCTCTGACTGCACTGGGATTAATGCACAGGGGTCAATGCCCCATCCTACAGATTGACCTTTCTCCTCCTTTTTTTCCCCTTCCTTATTTAGTCTGCTGCAAATGAGAGAGAAACTGGAATGCTGAGCCATCAGAAGAGTCATCAGGATTGCAACTGCATGCCAGGATGGAGGGATACATGACTGGAGAGACAGAAAAATCACAGAGAGATCTGAGAGAGGGAGGGAACAAAGAAGTTAAATTATCAACACCTAGAATTAAACCATCAGTCAACAGAGATTAATTGCAATGGGAAGCAAGGCAGAGCTCTGCAATACCTGGCATATTCTATTATAGCAGAAAGAAAACTCTACTTCCAGAAACTGGTTACTGCCCAAATAAATTAGGTTGCCCAGAGAAGCTGTGGCTGCCTCAACCTTCAAGTCAGTGCTCAAGGCCAGGTTGGATGGGGCTTGGAGCAACCTGGACTAGTGGAAGGTGTCCCTGCCCATGGCAGGGGCTTGGAATGAGGTGGTCTTTAAGGTCCCTTCCAACCCAAACTATTCTCTGTTTCTAAGTTGGTTAAAACACATGAAACAGCTGAAACTCTATGTCCCTAGCTTTTGTAAAGGAGAAACACAATCCTCCACTCTACTTGAGCCCCTTGCACATTGCCCAAAGGGTGACATTACAGAGGACAGATGGACAGACTGCCTCAGGATATCCCACTCTCACCCCTCATCCGTGATCAGGGGGCACATAAGCCACCAAAGAGCAAGTGGTTGCCTTCCAAAAGGGAAAAGTTCCAGAAGGGTTTGGCAAAAGGTGAATTAATTCAGTGTGCCTTATAAGAAACCAGTAGAATGTAGGGAAGGAAAGAGGCATGGTTTGAAGGTGGCAAACTTACTTGTGGAAGGTGGTGAGGTAGGCTGGTGAGTTTAAGCACAGGAATGCAGTTCTAGAGTTAGACTAGAGACTAAAGCAAAGGCCTGGGTAAGGACATGGTGAGTCAGATACTGGGCAATGGGTAGAAACATTTTTTTCTGCTGTACATTGAGACTATTTTTTTCCTCCTGCAATGCTTAATTGACCTCTGGAACTCACTACTATAAAGTATTACTGGGCACATGCAATTTTGCAGTAGGAAGGTATAGTTGGGAATACTTTTGAGTTATCTCACAGAGGAGAGATACATAATGGAAATACAATATCACATAAACACTCATACTTCAGGGTATACAATCATTACTGCTGACAGGTTTATATGGCAAAATTAGTCCATAATTGCTCAGAGGGAATTCTTGAGTCTTCCTCTAAGGAACTCTTGGAGGAAGGATACTGGATTAAAAGCATCGCTAATTGTATCAAGCATGACTCTTGCTATATCTTAGCAAATCTTTTCCATTTGTGATTCATATGATATGGAAAAAAATTCATATCTCCTGCAGGTTACAAAAATCCCAATATGAACAGAGGTTTAATTTCTATGAATGGCATTCTAGGGAAAAGCAGAAAGATCCAAACAAAAGCAGTGCACTGGCTGTTTTGCAGGGCTATCCTACCTGCAGGCAACTAATGGAAGTGCAGTGGTTGATATTCAGTGAATGTCTCCCATAAAATCACTACCTTAATTACAGGGCCCCCTGAGACTTCTTCCACTGAGGCCCACTTGGCTATGTAACATATGTCCAGATCCACAAAATTGCTTTTTCCTCTC
The DNA here is from genome assembly GCA_013397135.1 of Pachyramphus minor. Lineage (NCBI taxonomy): Eukaryota > Metazoa > Chordata > Aves > Passeriformes > Tyrannidae > Pachyramphus > Pachyramphus minor. The sequence goes on from VYXB01005998.1 coordinate 281,532, forward strand.
CTTTTTTTTTTTTAATTTTATTTGAAAATCTATAATTAAAGACTATAAATCCCAGCATGCAAGTTAATGTTAAGGGAACTGAGTTAGAGGTCGACACATCTCGAGGTTCGTAGGGCATCCAACTTTCCTGGGGGTGTCCACTGGGTGCTGTTAAGTGGCTCTTTGGTGGCTGAGATTTTAGGTGCCTCAGGTAGTACACATTCAGAGCAAGGATGAAGGGAACCACATTGGATTAGCCTGTGGGATTCCTGTGGTTTAAGGAAAGAAAGCAACCTCTCGAGACCTCAGCTGTTATCTTGGATGAGAGCTCCTGAATTCTGTGGCTGTGCCAGTTAATAGACTGAAATGTCTGAAGAGGAAAAGAATAATTATTCTTCAGGATGGTAGGAACATATGATGGAATTCCCCATCCTCTGATAAACACATCTACAAGCAAGTGATCAAATTGAAATACTTTTGGTTCATAAGCAGCTAATCTGCAAAGAAATCTCCCCCTTGTTCCTCCCATCACCTTCACAACATTATTTTTATTTCCAACTAGATTTGTTTGCTTGTTAGTCTGTGGCCTCCCCCTAAGGATGTAACTGCAGATGGATGAGTTATTTTATTTTATTAAATATTATTCTTGGCTTTTTGGAGACGTTTTTTGTTTTGCTTTAATGATTATTCCTTCTGGTGTTATTTCAGTTTTCAATTACAACTTGTGTGTGTATGTGTCTGGTACACTACCATTTTGTAAATGGATGTATGCACTTATTGTTAATTGATTCCCCAAATAAACCCAAATGCTTGCATTGAAATAATGTATTATATTTCTTGCATGCCACTGAGCTGGATGCCTTCCAGTTTGGCATCTACTGCTGCTCTGGAGGTGGGCATCTTTCTCTCTCCCTCCCATTACCCCTGGAGTGAACAGAGATGGTTATGTCAATTCTCTCTGCAGACCTCATAGCATTGGCTGGTGTCTCTGAATAGAAGTGGCCAAAATTGCACTTCCAAGTGTGTATTATCCATCTAAACAAAAAAAAGCCTCAAACAACAAAACAGTGGACTGTCAACAACCCACACAGGCTTCAGTGAGGGTTTTTCTTCCCTGAAGTCAGGCCATTATGAAGGATAGCTTTCAAAAGCAGCCACTGTTGGCCTGTATGTGCTCCTACCAAAACCAATGTCTGCTTAAGAGTTATTTCAGAAATGAGAATTAGTCACAATAAGTCGTTTAGACACCTTTTGCAATCCCACATTTTTTTCAGGCTTTAGCTAGAAAACACAGCTGAAGTCCCTGGTGGTGGGACTGTGCACTTCAGCAGGTTTCAGGAAGTCATCTAATTCCTCTTTACACCAAAGGAGAAAGATAATCCCCTTTCAACTGTTATTCATCCGACATATTATGGGCATCTATCTTAAGAGAAGATGAATCATTTCCTGGAGGTGCTTTTCTCTCTCTCTGTGTCTCCTTTCCATTGAGGAAACTTAGAAAAAAGCTTAAGCAAGACTATAAATTGTAGATAGCTAAAATGGGGGGGAGATAAATCCCACTGAGCACTGAGAATCAATGACTGTTGCTTCATTGAATTCTAACTTTCAGATGCTTCCAGCATTTCTGTTTGGACAGTCTAGAATTTTATACTGTTAACTATTTGCTGCTGTTTCTATGACCACCACCTCAAAAAAGGTGCTGGGCTGGTGGCTGTAGGGACATCTGTGATGGGGCTTGGTCACCCAGATAAGGTAACGTAGTGTATTTTTAGACACTGAAGGGTTTCATATCTGGTCTCCAGATGCCAAAATGAGTCAAGTTTCCCATAAGACATAGAAGAACATGTACCTGTTGGAGGGAGTCCAGAGGAGGCCACGGAGATGCTCCCGGGGCTGGAGCCCCTCTGCTCTGGAGCCAGGCTGGGAGAGCTGGGGGGAGCTGGAGAAGAGAGCTCCAGGGAGAGCTGAGAGCTCCTTCCAGGGCCTAAAGGAGCTCCAGAAGAGTTGGAGAGGGACTTGGGACAAGGGATGGAGAGACACGACAAGGGGGAATGGCTTCTCACTGACAAAGAGCAGGATTAGATGGGATGTGGGAAAGAATTTTTGTCTGTGAAGGTAGTGAGGCCCTGGTACTGTTTGCCCAGAGAAGCTGTGGCTGCCCTTGGATCCCTGGAAGTGTTCAAGACCAGGTTGGGTGGGCTTGGAGCAACCTGGGATAGTGAAAGGTGTCCCTGCCAATGGCAGGGGGATGGAACTATATGAGCTTTAAGTTCTCTTCCAACCCAAACTATTCTATCATTGCATAAAGGAGGCTTCCTCTCTGCCAGCCCTGAGAGGATAAGTCAAAGGCAACCTTATAGTTGGATCAAACCCCTGATAAAATGCTTTCAAAGAAAAGGAAGCAGAAACTGGAGAGGAAACAGGGCAAACCATCCAAGGCCTAAATGCCTCAGGCTCACCTGTGCTAAAAAACCTGATATAGTTCCCACTGTGTGGTACATCTCATTTGCACAGCTCCTGCCATGCAAAGGCAACAGTTGAAGCCTTGGAAGCAGAGCTGTGCTGTGGCCTGGGCTGAGCAGCCTGTTAATTAGCCTGGCCTTTCAGCAGGATTAATTATCACTGAGTTAATACAGCACAAATGCTTTTGGCTGCAGTACTGGCTTGGTTGGGACCTTTGAGTGGTGTTGTGTTATATATTGCAGTCAAGGCCAGAGTCAGGAAGGAAAATGGCTAAACAACTGGAAGGGAGTATGCAAAGCACAAGCAGCAGCTTGCTGATGGTCTCAGCAGCTGGTCTCTATGATCTTCCTGATTTAGCAAGAGTGATTTTAACCTGTGGGGTATAATAACATCCCCTAAGCTGAAAACCCCTAGAATGATTTAAAAGCTGGTCATCCTTCATACCAAAGTACAGAGCAACAAAGATTATTGAGCCTTAATACAAAGAGCATTTGTAAGGTATATCAGTATTACCTGGTTATCTGCTGACAAAGCTGAAGCCATCATCTTGTCATCTTCTGGCAGAGCATGGTAGCGTTTTAGAATTGGAGACACATAAACAATAAAACCCACAGGACTACACAAGGAATTGACAAAGGAGGTAATTTATCTTACTCCAGTATTGATCATTCCTCAGCCGCCAAATGCAATACAGAAATGTCAAGCATTCTGGCGCTGCTCAGTGTGCCCAAGTTTTCTGATGTGATCACCTGGATGGAGCAGGTGCCCTTCTGAATGATGTTTTTTGTACAGGTGGGGCAACAGTCTCAGGATGACAGCATCAGAAAAGTCCAAACATCCACTAACCTCCAATCCTGCCTCCAAAAGTAAGTTAGAGGAAATCATTCCCAGAAGTTGTAGCTAGGAGTTTAACATCTCCTGACATGAAAAGTCTCTTCCTAATTCATATGCATGTATTTTAGTGACATAATTATGTCATATGGGGAGATTAACCTAATTTGAGTTGTGTTTTTCCCTAGAACTCTCCCTTATTCAGTGGGTGACATGCGTTGAAACATAAGGTCAATCAAAAACCAGGACACAGCTACAAAACCTTCCTGAGGGTATTTTCATGGGGAGGGTACTTATGTACTGAGGTGATTTGAATTCAATATTGTAGCCCTGTATGTGGGCTGTTGCTGTCATAGAATCCCAGAATGGTTTGGGATGGAAGACCATGTTAAAGACCATCCTGTTCCAAGCCCCTGCCATTGGCAGGGACACCTTTCGCTATCCCAGGTTGCTCCAAGCCCCACCCAACCTGGTCTTGAACACTTCCAGGGATCCAGGGGCAGCCACAGCTTCTTTGGGCAACCTGTGCCAGAGCCTCACTACCCTCAGAGATAGGAGACAAGAATTTCTTCCTAATATCTAACCTAATCCAGCCCTCTTTCAGTTCTGCCTTATCCTGTCACTATCTGCCCACGTAAAAAGTCATTCTCCAAGTGACAGTTTTGCAGCCACTTTAGGGGGTTCTGACAGTATACATACAGTCATATTCAGGCAGTCATCCTTTCCTTGCTCCTGACTCTCATGAACTAGGTCCAACATGCCAAAATAAGCCCTCCTCTAAAGTCAGCACAAGTCCCAAGCGTGCTGGTCAGATGACGGGTAATTGTCTGCAGAGGCTGGCAGCTCATCTCCAGGGGAGACCTTAAAAAATCCCCCAGGATTTATTTTGATGTCCACATCTGACACCGATATAAGTAACCTGGTGCAAAAACCCACTCATGTAGAGCCCTACCTAATTTCTCAGTTGGCAGACACAAGCCTTTGCTACACATCGATTGCAAGGGCATTTTTGCTGTCAGACTTTGTGCATCCTTTTCCTTTTGAATACTTGTAAAGGTCATATTGGTCTTGGCTACTCATTTATTTCCTTTCTCTCATTGAATTTTTAACAATGACAGGCGTTCATCCAAAGCTCTGGGCTCCTCTACACTACATTAAAATTCACAATGTCATTTGCTTTCAGTAAATATATTCAAATGAGCTGCCTTCAAAACCATAAATGACTCACCGTACAATCAATCATAATTGCAGGACCCTGAATTTCTCCTCTACATGTTGTCCTTTAATGCCCAGAAGACACACATGGTGTAACTCTTACCAAAAACTGGTGGTGGAAAGGAAATTTGATATGATCATTTTTATTCTCTAAGGAGAACTTGGTAAGTTAATTACAGGATCAGTTTTAGCTGGAAAGTGAAACAGATACATGTAAATTTTATATTACCACTCAGAGCTCTGGATTCCTGCTCTTAAGAAAACTTATCTTTCTAATCAATTATTAAGTTTCAAAATGGAACATGTGCTTCTCTCTTAATTTCCCATAAAACTTCCTGACAATTTCAAACATACATATTCACATGCTAAAAGCCTACTTGTTAAAACACTACATGGTCAAATCTTCCAGTCAGTTAAAAATGATCAAGGCATCTTCTTATGGGATATGAAGAGTTATGCCAAGGAAATAAAGTGAAAGGACTGCCCAACCAGAAATTATCCAAAATACCTTTTAATTTTAATCTCATTTTTTCTCACATTAAGTAGTAAAAAAAAAATATGAATAAAGGTAATATTAGGAATCTGATTAGTTGTTATAGGTAACAGTGAAACTACTGCCTCCCCCTGTACTCTTGCTAAGGTCAGGCATAAGTTTATCACCAAATCACAGATATGAAAGGTAGAAGAGATCTATTAGAAAATCCTGGCTTCTCTTTTTAAGTGTAGAGTTGTTCCCTCCAACACACTTTCTGAGACTCTGTCCAGCCAAGCATTTAATGTCTCAAACCAGCGAGGCTCCAGTCACTTCCCTTGAGAGACGATTTTATTACCTAACAGATCTCAGTGCAAGGGACCGAGTTCCAAACTAAATTTTACTTTTCATGTTGCAGGAGAGTAACGCTGTCTCAGCAATGACTGCTTTAAACCCTGTGCCCTTTATCGTGTGATAAATCTGCCCTGTGTTCACACACCTTTGAACTGAGCGTTCGGCTCCTGGTTTACTGACTTTGCTACTTGAATCTGTGCTCTTTTCCTCAAGGCTGATTTAAGTTACTATCAACTTTATTTAACCTACTGGTGCTTGATGGGTATGTCCAACGTAGTGGTTAAATTCCCAGTAGTCAACTCTGTTCCTCTACAGCAAGACTTAAAGAAATAAGCAACAAGTACTTCTAGAGATGAAGAAATATGGGGAGATTGAATCTGTAGATCTCAGCTGTAGATATTCCTGAGGATAAAATAAACAAATACAATGCATATCAGCTTCCCCCCTCTGCCTATTTCATGCATTACTTGTCTTCTTTGGATCTCATCCAAAGACCTCTGAACTGAATGGAAAACTTTCACTGACTTCAATAAGCTCTGGGTCAACCCCTTAAGGGCAGCAATTTTGTCTTCCCAAAGTGTGTGGCCATGATTCAGTGAGATACTTCAGCACACAGCTGCCTCCAGTATTGGAGTTATCTCAAGGCTCTTGGTGAGATTTTTTCCTACACTAGATAAGAATGTGCTTAACCACCCCACTGATTCTTCATATTTAATACAGAGTGGGCCCTATGGAATGCCAAGAGTCATAATCTTCATATTATGTACTTTATCTTTATCAGATGTGTTGAAGCTACATTTTATGTAACAATAATTCAAAACACAAAGTCAGTTACTCTGCTGGTATCATCTTGTGTATTTACACTGCTCAGAAATGTGTCTCATGACTTTATAACTGCTTGCTAACGCAAGTTTCGTTCGGTTTCAGAACATCATAAAAAAGCAAAATCAAATAGAAATATAGACATAAACTTCATAGACTATGATATACATGCATTAAATCCAGTAAAAACATTTTTGATAGAACAATTTTGTGTATAAAATGAAAGCAGATTGAAACTGGAATATTTTTGGGGAACATGACTATTTCAATGATATTTTTTACGGGAAAATTGTCTCAGCAAATTGCTTTGATTTTCTTATTTGTGCCACTAATGCAGAAATTATTTGCTTTGAGAAAACAAAAAATGTATTTTTGAATTTACCATATTGTTTTGTTTTGACTTACAGCAATTACTGAATTCATCATGTAGTTTAATATAGTCTATTATATTCAATATTTCATTACAGTGTTTTGCAACATTACAATGAGGGATTTTTCCTTTTCGCAAGTAGTACATCAACAATTCTTCACAAGTACCTTCAACATGTCTGTTGTCTGAAAGTTTCTCTTTAAATGCTTCCAATTTCTTATTCTAGTTCAATATGGAAACCTAATTTTAGCATGTTCACAGCACTCATAAAAGTTTGAATTTCTGGGCACTTCTAGTACCAACTCAATCATCAATATTTGAAGGTTGAAATTTCTACAGATAAAGTCAAGTACAGCCAAAGGTGTACACATTAGGTCCAGAGTTTCAGCTACCTCCCGTTACAATCCAATCCAAAGCCTTACTTCCTCATGCATATCCTCATGACTGAGTCTGCAACTCCATTTTCAATCATAGAAGGGTTTGGGTTGGAAAAGAACTTAAAGGTCAGCCAGTTTCAGCTCCCCTGGGAGTTCCAGCTCCCCCTGGGGCAGGGACACCTTCCACTATCCCAGGTTGCTCCAAGCCCCATCCAACCCAGCCTTGGACACTTCCAGGGATGGGGCAGCCATAACATCTCTGGGCAACCTGTGCCAGGGCCTCCTTACCCTTGCAGGGAGGAATTTCTTCCCAATACCCCATCTAACCCTGCCCTCTGTCAGTGGGAAGCCATTCCCCCTTATCCTGTCCCTCTATCCCTTGTCCAAAATCCGTCATCAGCTCTCCTAAAGCCTTTTCTTCTCCAAGGTGAACACCCCCAGCTCTACCAGCCTGTCTTCACAGGAAAACTTAATGAGTTAAGCTTTTAGGAAAACTAGATCAACTTTAGAAAAAATATGCTAAGTCAGCAAGATTACATTCTGCACGTAGATATGAAAAATTGTACAGGGAAAGGAGAATCCAGCTCCCTGGAGCTGCTGGCTGGAGACCAGTTGCTCCTTGTTCTACACCACTTGCTCACCTCCAAACCCGGTGGTGGAAGCACATCAGAAATCCCGCTCTGGGATTCCACATTGTAGTGCATGGTAGTAAGCCACACATGGCCACGTTTTGTTTATGACAGATGGCTCTTCCCAAAAATACGATGTGCAAGATTGTGCTGACTTGGACAGTTCTGCATAAACTGAGGGGGATTGACAGGGTGTAATATACTTTTTCTGTTTACTAAAAGTCTAGAAGCGCATGGGCCAAACCCGGCAAAGAACAGCCTGTTTCAAAGATATTACGGCTGGAAAATGTTGCTTCTCACAGAGATCAACTCTCTATAATAAGCTTCATGGTGATCCTGTATGGTGGGGGGAAAAAAAAAGCCCTGTGCAGATTGGGAAAGGAGTCAATCACATGATTTTTATTTGTATGTTATCATGGAGATGTCTGTGAGAGGAAAAGGGAACTTCTGCTCGTCTCCACAGCTCAGCACAGAGACAGCCTAGCTGGAAACAAGCTACCTCATGGCCTAGAAAATACTCATGGGAACCACGTGGAATTCAAATGCAAGAAGGAGGATTTGTGAGTGATGAATGGGCGCCCTCAGAGAGGCTGAGTTGATGGACAATTTGTAAAAGTCAGACGGGAATTGGACCAAACAAAACACACATGTAACCTTGCTTGAGTGACGGATTGGAAGAGCCATGCTGAATTTCTCAGCAAACTAGGAATCTCTAGGTCACACATAGGGTCTGCTCTACCTTTGCTGGGTTTTTTCCTACACTTTGTTGAATGTTTGCTAAATGGAGAATGTGTGCATAACATGGGTTTAACTGAGAAACTTTTCCTAAAGCCCGAGGAATATAATTCATCATGAGGCATTGGGGTTATTCTTGTGCCCCTCAGCAGAATAGATTAGTGCAGGTCTGGTGGGGTTAATGTGGCAGAACTGATTTGTGCCAGCCAAAGATCAACTCCTGTTTTAAACGTTTTGCTGAAAAAAGAGAACTTAATTGTTTTGCTCCAGATTTTTCCAGATGTTGTAGACTGGAACCTGCTACTGAAACAGGATCTCTCATCCCCTTTGGCTTTTCAGATTACAGAGCAGACAGACAGACAGAGCACAGAGGGCATTTTTGTTGCAGCTTCTATTTTTGTTGCTTCCTCTGAACTGTGTAAAACCTCCCATAACTAAAATGTCTTTCTTTGGAACAGGGGAATCACATCTACTGGGTTGATATAACTGAGTTGTGTGGGAAGCACTTTTTTCCTAGGCTGAGCAACTGATATTAAAAAAAAAAATACCGTCGCATTCCAAATTGAGATCTTTGGGAACGTTCGTGGGAAATAGGAGAGACCTATGCTCAGAATAGCCAATTTATTCACTCTTGGGTTAAAATGTGGTCTTTCTAGCACTTAAAAGCCCATGTTTTCAGGTGCTTGAAAGGAGCCTCCATTCTGTAGCAGTCATGTAGGTTGGAACTCCTTTCAAGGAAAAAAATTTAAACCATATGTGCTTCTCTGAACAATTTTGTTTCTATCAACTTTGTTGATGACAAAACATTTTGCTCCAAAAATTCCTCTGATGATAAGAATTTGCTAAGTAAAGTTTACCTAACCTTTTTTAAGCCCTTGACAGAAAAATCCTGGCTTGAAAGGAGATGAAATCTGCCTGGCTTGAAGACGGTGATGCCTTTCCCTCTGTAATAAGTAGGGCTGAGTTCTGCATGGAAAAAACCCACTTCCAAAGTTCCTCACTGGCCTCACCAGGTTTTTCTTTCAGACTGTGTAATCCCTTGATTACATGGTGATGCTGATGCAACGTGACATGGTGTGTCAGTGGAGCTTCTAACAACTTGTTTTGTAGCACTGAAGGGAAAACCCAACAGCCTGGGTGCTTAAACTGAAGCAGAATTAAGTAAAAGACGGAAATCTGATAATCACTATTGAAGTTTAGTTTGCAGGTAACTGGCAGCCTTTCCTGGAAGTTACAGGTGGTGATATTGTTCACAAAGTGCTTGACAGTCTGCCAGTCCACTCAGTAGGTATCTCTGCCAGGCTGTTCAGCACTGTATTCAGCAATATTTCAGGGGGATGCTTGACTGGTTGACAAAAACTGCTGCCCTATCAATGTTGTGTATGAACACACAGATCAAATCCTTAAGTTGGTTGTGACATAACTTAGGGCATTTCCTCAGCTGGGGTTCAGATCCTATTGACCTTTTTATGCTACTCTCAGAAACATCTGCTTTTTGATCAGGAAAGGTAGGTGTGGGTGTGATGGTCTCACAGTCACTTTTTAGGTCACTGCTGCTACAGTCTCTTGTTACAAGGGGGCTGCTTCCCCCCTAAATTGAAATTTCAAAACTTTGCTGAAGACTTTACCCTTCAGTCAAGAAAATATGTCTTTCTCCCTTTGCGTGGGAATGCGATTCAGCTGGAACCCTATTAGGAAAACAAAAACACAGAACTTCAGATAGCATAAGAATAACCCCCTCCCTCGCCTTTCTGAGAGAGGAGTTAAGTCAGTGTAAGGCCCGACAAAAGATCAGGGAAGATTTTGAATGCTGGCAACATTGTTGAACCACAGATGAACATCTCTGAACACTCGCCCGTCACAGAGGGAGTGCTGAATCCAGCGTGAAGAATGGCTTTTGTGAAATGTCAGCTGGCAATAACGCACTGTGGTGTGCAAAGGAGACCAAAGAAGAGGAAAAAACCCACTGAGCTGGGGTAGCACAGATTCAGTCGTGCAAAATTCGCTATAATAAATACATAAAAACCTTAAGCAGACTTGATTTAAAACTCCTTTGCAAATATCATGAGTCAGAACTGTTCAAACTACAAGGTTTTCCTGCAGATCATGTGGGGTTTTCTGGGAGTGGACCTCACTGTTTCTCAAGAAGCAGCAGCAACACGTTACCTTAGAGCTGCACCGTGAAGGTATATGGAAGAGTTGGCATGTTCTTACACCCCCCAGAGGTGAAATGCTTCCTGATGAATTGATAATTTTGTATTTGAAGCTTTCCTTTCATTGGAAAAGTAATTTTTAGCATTGTCAACAATGAAGACATAATGCTTATTATTCACCTGTTTCCTAAAAATGCTCCACTGTAAACAGATCTAGCAACATGTAAGAGTCAGTGTTTAGCCCTTGTAGGTGTGGGATATCTTGTGTGGCCACCCAAGCCTATTTTTCTAAGGTCATTTAAACAGGAGGAAATAAAATCTCATCTTCAAACTTATCTAAACTTCTTGAAAAAATTAAAAGAAAAAATTACTGTATGAGGAAGTGACATCCTGATTTAGAAGACTTGAGATGTAGCAGTCTGAGCTGTGATTTTTAGAAGTGTTAACTGTGCATGATTTTCAGATGAAATCAAGAGGAACAGGAGGGTGTTGTTTAGCCAGAGTTTCACACCTTCATCTCTAGTGAATGCTCACTTTGCTGGTCTAGTCTACACTGGTCTTAAAAGACAGCTGCTGCTCTCTGACAGCTCTTTGGAGTGTAAAGTGATGCTCGTTTTAGTCCTCACCTTGCACTGGAATCAAGCTCACCTTCAAGTTATAATGGCCCGAGAACACGATACAGGTGAGCTGTGCTGCCATAAATGCCTGTGTCAGGGCCCTTTTCCTGAGACTTAAAATGTCTCTTCACTTACAGAGAATCACAGAATATCCTGATTTGGAAGGGACCCACAGGGATCACTGAACGCAGCCCCTGGCCCTGCACAGGGCACCCTAACAATCCCATCGTGTCCCTGAGTGCATTGTCCAAGTACTCCCTGAGCTCTGTCAGCCTTGGTGTGTGCCCACTGCCCTGGGAAGCCTGTTCAGTGGCCAAACACTCTCTGGGGGAAGACTCTTTTCCCAATATCCAACCTAAACCTCTCCTGCACAGCTCCAGCCATTCCCCTGGGTCCTGTCACAGGTCATCACAGAGAAGAGCACAGCACAGGCTCAGTGCATACATTTGGGTGAGCTAAAGGATCTGAGGAGAGTCAAAAGTGATCACCTGCTGAGCATTTTTAATGTATCCTTGTGCCAAAAGCTCTGTAGCTCCCAACTCCTTTTTTTAGGTGTTACATGTAAGACTTGTAAAGCAGAATTGAACTGACCTGCTTTAGGTACCTACTACTGCAGACCAGATGAATCATGTCCCTGAAATGTTATTTCTAGAGAATTAGCTCAGATGCAAGTATCTCATGTTGTTGATGTCTAAAGTTGGGCAGAATTAGTCCTTACCCAGTGGGATTTAAGGTATGCTACTGTGAGTTTGAGCCCATGCTGCCCTTGGCCACATGATGATTAGGGAAAAATAACAAAATACAAGTGCGGCAGGCAAAGGGAAAGCAAACAGGCTCAGTTTTGGCTCAGCTATTAGCACAACCATATGACCTGTGGGACCAACTGACTCATTCCAAGTACTTAAAATTTAGCCTAGAATCCTGAAGGCTTCATTACCCAACTAGCAAAAGAATGGACATCTAAAGGTGCTCCTGAGAAGGGCTTTGTTGGCCACCACACTCTTTATCCATAAATCTGGTCAACAACTGGCTTAACATACTATTAGTATGTTTTATTAACTTGTCATGGAACATTATGAGTTTAACTATTAAAGATGGGTAAACGTGTAGTAAAATTTAGACTTCGTCCTTCAGCTTCTGCAATGTCCCTGTCTTAAGCACTGCCTCAAAAAGACTGTGAAAAGCAGGGGCCCTGCATTTTTAAGTGTGGGTTTTCTTTTCCCAGAAAATTAATGATATTCACCTTGGATTAGCTTGGGAAAAAGCAGGACAGTGCTTCTTGGGCAAGTCATGTTAATACCTTCACAAATAGTGACCTCTTGCATATTGTGGATGCTGTCCCATATACAAATACAGTCAAAAAGATAAACAAAGGCTGAGAAAGCATCTAGTTGTCAAGAAGGCATTCCTAAGGATGAAGGACCACAGAGCTCTAGGTCTGTTTTAAGTCTGCTTTTTCCCTCTGTTTTCCTGGAGCTGGCATGTGGCATAGATTCATGTTTATCTTCATGTCATTACAAATGACTTTTTTTACTGTTGGGGTATGAATCTTTTATTTCTATTGTGATCAGATGTCACCACTTCCAAGTGTAACTCTAAAGAAATTTTTTTTCCCATAACAAAAGACAATGTTAGAAGAAAAAAGTGAGGAGATTTTAAAAAAGATATAAAAAGAAGTTGCTGATATGATTGTAGAGTCTTGAACCTTTTGGGAAATACAACATCCACCAAGGGAAGTGATGTATCTCTGCTGCCGAAAGTCCTTTTCAGCAGTGTAATAATTTCACCTGGTTTCAGCCACAGACTGAGGAAGTGCATGCTCTAGTTACCCCAGAAGGTCTTTTCCTGGGAATATTTAGTAAGGACTGCTGTACATTTAACCTCAGTCTTGCCTTACTTGTGCTTTCATCCACCCCATGCTGCATAGCTGCTGGTGAGGAGGCTGTCCTGAGTGGGTGAAAGCTTTCACTCCTCTCTCTCCTGTTGCTAAGAATGGATTTGAAATAAGATGTCTCCAGGTCAACACCTGCAGGTCCCTGGGGAAAGAGGATCCCCACACTCAGACTGCTCCTGAGCAAACTGCTGAGAGGAAAGGGACCAGGAGCAGATGCTGATGGTGTTATGTCATTTTTGCTTTTTGTTTTCTGAGCTTCTGGTAGCTCTGTCTGAAAACAGAGCCTGGTTCTAACAGCACGTCTGGGGGAATTTCTCTGTTTTGTTAGAGCATTTTGTAAAGCCTTATTTTATTTATAGTTCTGCTACTTTTAGTTTGTGTTTCCTGTTTTCCAGGCAAACTGAAGAATTAATACTTTGTGCAGTCCAAGCGCTATCCACAGAATGGAGGAATGGAAGAGAAACTAAAAGGAGAATAAAAGAGTGAGCAAAAAAAAATCATACTCCTGGGGAAGAATTTTGGATGGAGAATCTCATCGTGGGTATTCATCCTGATGGGTACAGACAGACTGAAGATCCCTTTTATGAACAGCCCGAGACTTGAAATGTTGTTTGGCTCTCAGGGCAGCATCTTGCTTGGGTCTAGCTGACCATTGAGTCATATTAGGCCATAGATAAGCTTAAGTCATCAAACCTCTTTCAAATGAGTCTAAAATTACAGTTCCATGGGGAGACTGAGGTAAGGTCTTAGTTGGGATCTTAACTCTCCTGCCTCAGGTAAGGCCACCTTTCTATGGATGCAATAAGGCAAAATATCCATTTGGCTCTTGCTCTGTGTTCTTGTTGCAGAGGGGGACCATTCATCTGAAATCATAGTGAAATCACATATATTCCTATCAACTGAGATTTTCTCTAAAATCTGAGCAGACAGACTTTAGGGGAAAATGAAATTATATCTCTTCAAGAAGCAGCCATTTGAAGCTCATTATTTTCCTCCATCTTGAGCATTATCTTCACAGAAAAACACATTCCAGGTAAATTTTAACCAAACCACAGTCTTGAGTGCTGTCTTTTTGAGTACAACCCATAAATATTACAGTTGAAATCAAAGATTTGACACTTGAGACCCTGTCTTCATTTGACACTGCCTTGGTTCGGTGGACATTTGGCCTGTTGGAGAAAACAGAGCTAATGGTCTTGTTAGGAGCTTGATTAACAACCAGCTTTAATGCATGACCAAGCTGCCATGTAGCATGGCAATCATTCCATGCCTCTGTCCTGCCTACATGACCCTAGCAATAAAAACACTGCTAAGTGCCGAGAGCAGCTAAAATAGAAATAACCTTGAAATGAGGAGGCTGAGAGAGTGACACAGGAGTTTACCACCATTTTGCTAATGAATCTTCAACAAACTAGCTGCCTGCAGCTACTGAGCAGGTTTGAAGCCTGCTGACTCAGAATCTGAATTGTGGCAAGGTCTAAAACCTGTGGTGGGTCCAGAAAATCAGGTGGAATATCATCTCCTCGAGACTTAGATCGCTTTGGTCTTTATGCAGTGAAAATAAGTTGCTCTGCTACCAGAATACTGGTTAGAGGCAAACCACCAACATGTGTGTGTGGGGAGCAGAGGCTGGTGTGTGATGTGGGCTGCACTTTACCATCAATCCCATGGGCAATGTGCATCATGGAGCCAAGACTCTCTCCTGATCATACAATATCATGGGTTGGAAGGGATGAACATTGAGTCCAAATCCTGGCCCTGCACAGGACAAACCCAAGAATCACATCATGTCTCAGAGAGTGTTGTCCAAATGCTTCTTGGGCTCTGGCAGCCTTGGTGCTGTGCCCACTACCCTGGGGAGCCTGTTCAGTGCCCCACCACCCTCTGGGGGAAGAAACCTTTTCTTCATATCTAGCCTAAACCTCCCCTGGCACAACTTCAGGCTATTCCCTGGGGTCTTGTCCCTGGTCACAGAGAGCAGAGATCATTGCTGTCCCTCCAATAACCCTCACGAGGAAGCTGCAGACCCTGATGAGGTCTGACTTCAGTCTCCTCTTCTCCGGACTGAACAAACCAGGTGACCTCAGACACTCCTTGTATCACTAGAGGGCACAAAGCTTGGAAAAAACACCATAAAACTTTTCCCCCCACCATGTTATGCACCCTTTGGTGCACAAGCTGAACCAAGTTTCTTGCTCTGGTTTCAGGGCTCTGCTTTGTACTGGGAACGATCACAGTCCTGTTAAATTTCAATGCAGTTCAAACAAAGAACATACTGACCAAGCTCTACTTTGTAAAGGCATCTACAAACTCCTCCAATGATGCAGAAAATGCCCAGGAAACCTTTAATGACTCTGACAACTTAGTAGTCTGGGCTTTCTGCTCTGCTGAGAGATGGCCTCTCCAGAGGCATATGTGTGGGCACTTGTTCAACACTGAGTCAGATGGAAAAGATCCAGCAACTGAATCACCAGTGCCAGCATCTGACATCTACCTACTCACTGGGTTTATCCAGCCTTAGCCAGGGAGGTCTGCTGGGTACTTGCCCCAGCACAGCAGACCTGCTAGAGCACTCCTAGACCTCATCCACTCGCCCCCAGGAAATTAACTTTCAAGATTAAAACACCGGAATAATGGTTGAAACCCTCAATATTCTCCAGAAGTGGTAGTTTCCTTTTCAGTTCTCATGCGCTGTTGGGAATTGAGCCCTTTAAGCTTTTGTTTGTTTGCTAAAACAGGATGGACTGTTATATTCTTCTCTGGAGACCCTTTTACTGAGAGTTTACAGATTGTGGAGAGATACTGTGCTACAGACCAACTGTGAAAGCTTATTGTGCCTATCTCACAGCAATAAATGCATTCCATAAATAGCAATTAAAGATGCAGTTGGGCAGTCTAGTTAAATGAGTGGCAGTCCTCCAAATATGTTGGCTTTTACTTTAAGAAAGGGCAGAGGTGTTCTATATTTTGGCAATGCTCGTATGTGTCCTTGTGACAAAAAGGACCCACTGAAGCTGGAGAGCCTTTGCCTTTAACAAAGATGTAATGGCTTAGCATGGCAAATTGTCTTATATTTTGTTAGAGCTCTGCTGAATATCCATTAAATCAGGCTCAAGAGACAGGGGTATTATTGATCACCAGCAACTAACACAGACCTAAATTGTGTCTGTCCTGGCTGCAAATTTAAATTTGGAATTGTGCTGTTAACTTGCTACATGCTGTTTGTCTTTGCAGGGTTCAGAGTTGGGTTGGTGTAAGAAATAAGGACAATTTCCTGTTTCATGTTTGTGGGGAAGAGAGTCTAAGGACAGTCTGCATTTCACTCCTCATTTAACACTGCCTGATGCAGCTCGTATTGTCTTGATTATATGACAGCAAAACCCCCACATGATTTTCCAAATCCTTATTAAATTGGTGGTGTCTCAATCCTGTAGCCCTCTTTGTCCAGCCAAAAAAAAAATAGTATTTTTTAAACTTCAGTAAGATGTCACGAGTTCAGCCAAGGCTGAGAGTCTGAAATGGTAGTTCTGTGCTGCGCTCCTGGGCATTCATTGCAAAAAATGCCATCAGGTTGGCACTGAAAAGTCAAAAGCTGATGAAGAGAGGACAGAGACAGTGCATTAGAATATCTAAAAACTATGCAAAGTTTGCTTGTTTTTAATGGCGATATCAGGAGATGGCACTTTCAGAGTCCAGATGGAAAAATTTGGCTAAAAAGTCAAGGAAATCTCATAAAAAATTCTGATTTCACATTAAAAGCTGCATCTATTTTCCCAGCTAAACTATTTTTGAAGGATACAAGAGGAGACAGATGATATAAGGAAAAGGGAGCTTGTTTAAAAAAGTAAAATCTAGTAATGCACATGTGATGTTTGTATGTTATTAGTGCTGAAAAGAACTTTTACCCCCAAGGGTCTAAATTCATCCACAAAGAAATAAAGGCATCCAAGCAGATCCGTATGTATTCAAGCCAGATTGCTTTTTTTCAACTAAAAATAAAAATCTAATTAACAACATTTCTCTGGAAATGTAAAGCTCTGGATTTTTTCCTACCCTCCTCCAAGTTTTCCCTCATTTCACCAAATTCAAACCCAACTTGTTGCTGTGCCCAGCTCGAACAAGGGCAGGGGGTTACTGGTTACACACGAGCTCTGTCCATCCAAGCTCTACAACCAAACTCTTGCCTCTACCAGAATCCTTTCTCAGATAATGTGTGGTTTTTTTTTTTTTTCTTGGAGCTATTTTGACTGGCTCTCAACTAGGCAGAAATGTCATCTTGGATTTGAAAAATACCTGAAGTTTATAATCGTTTGTGTATCATGCATCAGTTTTTAAACTGAACTGTCTCCTTGGGGGTGGAGTGGGGGTAGGTTGTGTTGTTCTGGTAGGGTTGTGTATTCTTGCTGCAGGTGAGGACCTGACTCCTTCCAGCAGCTGCTGCCATTACGTACTGAAATAACACCACAGCCTTTACATTGCTATGTTTGCACATTTTTGGTATTAAACTATAAAACCCCCCTCACCCAGCTGTGTTTGTCTTTCTCTTTTTTTTTTTCTTGTTTCCCTTCCTCCGATTTTCTCCTCAAAGTATTTGCCAACTTTTCTTTTTTATTTTCTTTCCCCCCCACTGCATATATCCCTTTGTTTCATTGATGGATACAGAGTAATTCTGCTTTCTCGTGACCTTTTTTATCATTCTTCTTTCCTCTTCTTCTGCTTTTTCTGCTCTTTTCTCCTTGCCCTCCCTTTTTCTGCTCAATACCCCACAACACCACCAATGTAAAGGATGCTCAGCGGAAAAAAGACATAAAGAATTAGATAAGCAGTGAATGTAATTTGCTGGCTGATATCCAAATGTCAGGCTAACCATGAACTTGCTGTAAAAAGTACTCCCCACCTACAGGATCCTGCTCCTCCTTGCAAGAGTGTGCTCTTTGCTGGTTGGAGTAGAGCACCCCAAAAAGCCCATGAGTGGTCCCGTGGTAAATGGGGACAGCCCAAGGTTGTTCTGTCTGTGTGTGTGTGTGTGCAGAGCCAGAATTATTGCTGCAGGCTGGGTGAAGCCAGATCATGGGGAATATCCAGCTTGGGGCGAGACTGTAGTTTATGTCTTTCTTTCACAGTCCACTTTTATTGATTGTAACCTGAATGGAAGTGTTATCCAAGTGAAGGCCAACTTACCAGCCCCCAGCTGCCTGCAGAGTTTGGCATCTGGGCTGAGGAGGAGGGCGAGAGGATGAAGCAGTTGCTTTTGATGTTTTTCTCACAGTGTTTCTCAAGTGGCTAAATTTCAAAAAAATGTCTCCTCTTGACCCACTGGTCATACATCCTGTTTATAGTGGATGTATGGAAGTGGGCAGGGTCTTTTTGGTCTACATAGTGCCAACACTTGCCATAGCACAGGGTTTATAGAATAGTGCAGAGAATTCATAGAAGAAAAAATTCTTCCTTTGCAGAAAGCACAAAGATGAATCAATACAGAATTTTAGAATCACAGAATGGTTTGTGTTGAAAGGGACCATAAAAGACCACCTAGCCCAACCCCCTTCCAGGGGCAGGGACACCTTCTACTAGCCCAGGTTGCTCCAAGCCCCCTCCAGCCTGGCCTTGGACACTTCCAGGGATGGGGCAGCCACAGCTTCTCTGGGCAGCCTGTGCCAGGGCCTCGTCATCCTCATAGTCAAGAGAATCTTGTCCTACCCTGTCCTCTGGCAGTTTGAAGCCATTTCCCCATTATAAAAGGCGCAAGAATTGTGCTTCCTGATTCTGCTCTCAGGAACCTGAATAGAATAAAACTCTAATGAAGGTTGTACTTATGCCTACAGATTTCCATCTGTACCTACAGATTTCCATATGTGTATTTTGGTTACCTTTTCTGAGTCACAAATGTGTGGCACAGACCAGGAAAACACCAGCTACAGGCGGGAGAGCTTTCTGAAGGACCAGCAAAGCTCAAAGTAGCAGAATGGCTCTTTCATCAGACCTAAAGATTGTGTTTGGAATCATGTAATTATCTTAAAAAATGTTAAAAAATAAGCACAGAGCACTCACAGGTTCGAAAAGTATGTCTGTACTATGGTCAAGGGCGGGATGGTACCTTGTGTGAGAACAATGGGATTGATGTTGAAATCACTGCTGCCAATGGAGTCTGGTTGGATCCACATGATTCAGCCCCTTAGGGGTTCACCCAGAATTTTGGGCAAGGTCTGAGCTCACTCACTGCAGTGCTACTGCTGCTCAAAGTGAGCTGATTTGAAGCAGTGGGTGCATTACATGAGTTGCAATTGCAGCCCATTTGCAGTGCAGTCATGCCAAGAGTTACCTGTACTGTTCAGGGCTGTATCTTCTGTAGTGGGCTAGTTACAGTGATGTGCCACAGACACAGACTCGCAGGGGTGTTCCAGCTTTGGGTATCACCAAAATAGCACAGCACTAGATCAGAACTGACATGTTCCAAACATTCCTCTTGCCCAATGTCAAGTCCCTCCACTGAGCAGTGAGAACAAGGATTTTTTAAGGACGAAATTTCAACACTGGAAAATATTTTAGGAGAGCGCTGGGGCATTCTCACTGAAGAAAGAGGAAAGAACATGACTGAGAACATGCTGAAAAATTAACTGTCTTGAAAGGTGAACCCTGTTTTAAGGTAGCCTAATATTTCCAAATTTCAATATAAGAAAATTGAAGTAAAGTGCAGTTGGCATGAAAGAAGCTATACTGATACTATTTTAGAGCCTGACTTTGTGCATGCAATAGCCTCCGGCGTGATACAAAGGGCACAAAAATGTGAAAATAAAATAAATACTAGATGGGGAATTTATGACTCAGATGATTAATGAGGGGTGACAAAAGCATCTTTCTTTTTAAAGATGTATTAAGACAGCAACCAAATCTCATTAGCTGAGCTAACTGGGACAATGGATAGTGGTGGGAGAGAGAGCTTTCTCTCCACAGTGACGTATCTGAGTGGTTTGGGTTGGAAGAGACCTTAAAGATCATCTTATTCCAACCTACGCAATGGGTAGGAACACCTTCCTCTAGACCCAAGCCCCATCCAACCTGGCCTTGAACACTTCAAGGGGCAGCCAGAGCTTCTCTGGGCAACCTGTGCCAGGGCCTCACCACTCTCACTGGTAAGAATTTCTTCTTCCTATCTAATATAAATCTACCTTCCTTCAGCTTAAAGCCATTCCCCCTTGTCGTGTCTCTCCATGCCCTTGTCCAAAGTCCCTCTCCAGATCTCTTGGAGCCCCTTTAGGCACTGGAAGAGGTTCTAAGGTCTCCCCTCAGTTTCTCCAAACTGAACAACCCCAAGTCTCTCAACCTGCTTCCACAGCTGAGGGGCTTCAGACCTCTGAGCATCAAAGACAAAGGCAGCTGTGAGCCAAATGAGACCTGTGAGGCTCTTTGGGAACTCAGGTTGCCTCCTTCCGCCGTGC
>VYXB01005998.1:306672-358436 GCA_013397135.1 Pachyramphus minor
GGGGGGGGGGGGGGGAATCTTCCTTGATAATGACAAGACAAAAATATCCATAAAAAGGAAATAAAGATGACATACTTCTTTTTCTGTGACATACATTTTTTACATGGCTTAGGGGCTTTGCTTCCTGAGAGTTTACGTCGTCAACTGTCAGGGCCCTTCCATGCATGATTTATGTATGCATAATAAAGACATCGTGGTTGAGGAACTGATCTGTGATTTCAAACGGCTTTGAAACTAAGAGCAATAAAATATATAACACATGAATAATATAGGCTTTAGTTAAAAAAGATCAAATTTTGAAAAATGGGAGGCATATTTATTTTCGATTGCTTCATCTGCTCTTTTCTTTTACCCTCCCTAAGTGGAATTGAATGACAGCTTTTAAGGGAGGCAGGCCAAAGATTTCCAATCTTTGGAATCTTCTAAGGGAGACAGGCCAAAGATTTCCAATCCAGGGGTCAGGCTGTGCATAGAGGATTACATGTGCCCCCTTGGTCCCATTGCAGACCCCTGGGAGTGCAATGGGTAGTACAAACCTAGTGCAAGCCACCTCAGTTCAGATTTGAAAAAGGACAGACTGTGAAGGTGTTGCAGCCTGAATTTAAATCAGGTCTTCCTAAAATGCCACGAGACTTCCCCTACCATTTTTGCAGCAAGGCTCCTGTGCCACTAACACTGACTATTATGTTATTTTGCCGAAGTGTCAAGAGGCCATCAGCAGAGATCGCTGCGGGCACGCTCACACCAGGCAGTGATGAGCGGCGCTGTGATGGCTCTCAAAGCCATCAATGAGCCTTGCTAAAATACATCTCACATAGCACATTAACCTGTGCACTTTCCTGCCTTGCCCAGCCAAAAGGGCTCAGTCACAGACCTGGTTTTTCTGGTGCTGTTGTTGGTTGTTTGCAGCACAGGACAAACGCCCTTGGCAGAGAACATATCCCTGCTCTAAATCTCTTTAACTGATGACTGGATGAAAGAAAATTTTTCATTTTACTTCATAAAATCAAGATACAGAGATTCAGTAATTTGGATGGAATGCTGTAGGAAATCGGTGCTAACCAGTTACTAATTCCTGCATTCCAGTCTATCCCCATGACATTATCCATTTTATAATGATAGAACTTTATCAGGTGTCTAGGGAAATTTTACTGATGCTGTGTTGCAGTCACATTTCAAAATTTGTCTCTGTTCAGGTTAATGAAATGAAATGGAGGATTAGATTGTGCTTAATGACAATAAGAACATGACAAAGGTGCAAAACCCTTCAGGATTTGTCTCCAAATCCACATTAAAGTTCTCATTTGGCTCTGTAAGTAGCGAAGGCGGACAGAGGTTCTTCATAGCCTCAGAACCTATTTTAATTATCCCCTCCCTGGGTAATTATTAACAGGGGAGGAGAGAACTGCCTGAAAGTGTAAATGCTAATGGGTTCCCCCGAGACCATGAGTCCAGAACATCAAGGAACATATGATGGGCTAACAGCCTCTCTAACACATTGCTGCTGGCTTGGAGGTGGGATGCTGCACTTGAGATGCCAATGATATTCCTCGATGACTTGAGGACTAAACCACATCTTTATAAAAGCAAAGCTCTTCTTGCACTGCAAGATTCAAGCGGAAAGAAAATTGTGTTGCTGAAACT
Source organism: Pachyramphus minor (assembly GCA_013397135.1). Classification (NCBI taxonomy): domain Eukaryota; kingdom Metazoa; phylum Chordata; class Aves; order Passeriformes; family Tyrannidae; genus Pachyramphus; species Pachyramphus minor. Next base: position 308,317 of record VYXB01005998.1, read on the forward strand.
TGGGCTTTTGACACAGTTAAATGCTGTCCAAGCGGATAAGGAAGGGAAGGTGGAAAGGGGATCTGAAAGATGTGGGAGCTCTGTCTTCACCACTGGTTAGGGTGGTTGCTTTTTAAAAACAGCTCTACAACTGATTTGTGAAATAAAGGTGGCTTTGCAACAAACCAGAGAAGGGAAACTTGTTCATACTTGTGCCATGTCAAGGGCATGACAAGGCTTCTTAAAAAAAAATAAGAGCCCTTGTGGGACTAAATGTGAATCTGTGCCCCAAAAAAGTCAGGTCCAGAGGTGTTATCTCAGGTCTAGCACATCAGGTATTCATTAGATCATTAATTAAGAATATTATTCAAAATCACACACTCCCTGTTAGGTGTTCCAGGTGTCAGACCAAAAAAGCCTTTGAACGGGATGTGATGATGTTAAAAATAATTATTTTATTATTTTATTTCTTTCAGAAACCTTTTTAAACAGTTCTGCTGTGTTTGGAAGGAATTTAGCATGTAAGTGCCAGGGCAGAGGATGGAGTCAGAGTAAGTTATTCTTCCACTTTCTCAGGTGTTTCCCCTCAGGCCTTCCCTCCAGCAGAAAACAGTCTGAGGAAAAGCCCTTGTGTGGCTTGGAGGTGGCATTAAAATCTAAGAACATTATAACCAGTTTGATCTGAAAGTAACGTAAAATGGGATTGTTCTCCCCAAGTTTTATGCATTGAGTTCACAAGAGCCTTTTTTCAACCTGTCCCAACTCACCATTTAAACCGAGACCTGTCTATCCTTTATCCCAGCTCATACTCCACCCCTGATCCACCCGGTGAGGCTGGCGGACCTTCTGAAGGACCCCATGAAGCCAGGGGCAAAGCCAAAGTCAGTATTTGGGAGCAGATTCCTCCCTGGCTACCCCACAGAAACATCAGGTCATTCGAAGGCACACAGAGGAGACAGAGGTACACAAAGAGACAGAGGAGTTGATGTTGATTGGTGTGTAGGCATGTTTATTATGATATGGGCCACATCTGCTTCTCCTCTGAATTTTATACAGGGAGGATGGTTTGGGTTCTCCCACATGATCAAGCTCATGGGGTTATCCCTAAAACATGGTTATTTCTAGAGACAGGATTGACAGAAAGCTTCCACAGGCTGCCTGTAGGAGGACTGAAAAGGCCAAATGCTCTTAGAGGTTTGTGAGCAAGCAAAACCTGGTGCATTATTTTCTAGAGCCTGTCTATATATGGGTTCTTTGGAGGTTGGTACAGAGAGAAACCAAACTAGCTCCAGAACAATCATCAGTATCTGTCCTAGTTAGTGCCCCAGGGTTAATGAATCTGCATTTATCACCATATTCTCCTGGCTGTTGGGCTTTGGGGTCCCAAAGGTTATGTATTGGCATGGTGAAGACACGACCCTGGTGGTGGAGAGGGTAAAAAACTCGAGGGTCCCTTCCAGCTCAGGATATTATGTGATTGTATGAACTGCTGGAAAGCAGCAGAGGAGAGCTTGTGCTTGCACAGACAGGAGAGGAGAGGGAGGGGTGGCAGTGCTGGGGACTCAAGCTCAGGGCTGGACCTTGTCCCCGCCACCCCTAAGTCACACCAGAATGATTTTAAGCCATGCTGTGTCTCCTGTGCTGCTGCTCCCCATATCAAAGGTAGCTTCCTCCCTCTGCTTTCTCCCCCTCTGTCTTCTGCAGCTGTCACCACCTCGTGCCAATAGTCCAGCATTAGGAGTGTTTTGAGCTAAAAAGCCCTGCTCGGATGATCATGCTTATCTCAGCTGAAAGGCTTTCAAAGCCCAGCTTAGCCAAAATATGTGATACACACCACGAGTCCAATCATCCCCGTCATAGTCATCTGTGAAGAGTTGTTTTTTTCAAACCAAGCTTTTCCATTATAATTTTCTTCCATTCTTGTTTCAGCTCACTAAACATTAACCACCATGACCTACTGCATAAACCCAAACCATATTAAACAGATTAGGTTTGTAGCCAAATCCTAACACCCTTTTTGGGGAAGGGCAACGATGCTTGGCTGTTTCTACAGTTCTGTGGGTTGGGGTTTTTTTTGGACAAAGTTAAATCTTTACTCGACTGAAAAATTTTGGATGTGTTTAACACCACACTGCTAAAGCAAAACACATAGACAGAATCAATCCATTTATTTAAGAACAGTGCTAAAAATTAAATGAAACATAAACCTCAAACCTATCTGCAATATATATCCAAAACCTATAAAAAGATCTGACAAGTTTTTATGAACTAGCTTGTCTCTATGTGTATTTATATTTTATTGTCATGGATTGCATTTATGTCAGAACATAGGAAATGGCCTCTACCTTTCAATTTACATTGTGGTTCAGCATAAACACATGCTTTCCCATGGATAAGAACCCACTGCTCCTAACAGAGTGCCAGCAAGCTGATGTAGAAAAGAACATTGCTGAACATCACAGTTTCAGTTTCCATAGCAAAAGACAATGGAAGGTGACGGAGTAGGGGGAAAGCCCCATAGGATGATACCAACTGAAAAAAAGGATAAATAACAGGTCCAAAAATTCAGATAAATCATCATCAACTAGGGGCATTCTGAGCAGTGTCTCCACCGTATCAGATTTATGCTTGGGGCTACTGGATGTTTTCATCAGTAATCCGGGATTAGATATAAAGTCACTGCTGCTGGAATTTGCAGCTGATGAAGATTGGTAGAAGTATAAATAACTGCAGGGTCTGTGTAAGCCAGGTCACTGGTGAAGCTTGGATCATTTGGGCAAAACATGTTTTAACACAGCCAACAGCAATGCAGTCCATGCAAGAGCAAAAAATGCATATTTTGTTCCCATCACACAGTTATGAGGCTTCATGTGTAGGAAAGGGACAACCCTCTGGCAGGCAAGGAATGTGAGGGTGGCTTATACAGGACAGGTTATGATGGGTGAACAACTCAGCCTGAGCTCCACTTCATGCTGAGACCCTCAGCATTCTTAATTTTTCCAGGGCACATAGGGATCCCTGAATGGAGAGAGATGGTGCTGTGATGTCAGAAGGGAGATCCCAGCAGAGGTGGTTGGCCCTGGTCTAAGGGGTATCTTCCAGTCCCCCACTACCAGCAGTAGTGCTGTATAGCCTAAAGCCTGTTGTGCCCTGGAAAAAAATCTGGGAAATGAGAACTAGGGAGCTCAAGCCAAACTATGCCTTCATAGTAATACATGTGAAAGTATTTTAATTAAAATCTTGACTAAGTGATACAGCCAGTGAACAAGGAACGTGATATAAATATATGATGAATTCCTGCATGAGTGGGTATGAATGACACTGCTCAAAGACACAAATGATCATGAATTAAAGTCTCTGCTGTAGGTAATACTAAAGGATCCAGCCTGTTTGAAACTAAGTTTTACCTGTGGTCCAGAGATCAGATTTTCAGCAAAGATCTTGGAGCAGGCAGGAACCCCTGTCTGACCATGATTTCAGGGCAGGAGGTCTCCACTAAGAGCTGAACATTAATTTAGATCTAGATAAGACAAGCTAGTCTACTAACTTCATTGGGCTTTTCACTCTGCATGCCTCTGCAAGACCCTGATTAATTCCACGTTTCTGACACATCCCACTTCTGAATTCTCTCCACCTGTTTTTCCTTTACTGGCTTTAGTCAACTAAACCTACTTGAAAGCACAGTCCACACTACTACAGATTAAATGCTCCTATGGCTATTAGTCTGCAGAGCCAAGATGCATCTAAATCTATAGGCACTTATGTGTGCAGAAAATCAGAGTGAGTGAAATGCTTATGCTGCACGCATCCTAGTTTGCTTTCTATTAAGAATGCAAATAAAAAGAAAAAAAAGGGGGGGGGCGGTTAAAACCCAAAGAAATGTCAGAAAACCTCCAGACAAGAACAGCAGAAAATTCCTGACAGTGGGAAAAAGAGGCCTTTCAAACTCACACTGCCTACTTGGAAAAGAAGTAGATGGAGAGGTAATTTGACTACTGGGGAAATACTTGTATGAAGCGAAGAACATGCTTGGAAAAGGGCTCTTTCATCAGCCAGAAAGGGACCAGTGTGATTTAGAGTGAGGAAGATCCCAAGCCAGAACAAACTGCTAAGGAAAGCAGCATGTTCTCTGTTTCACCCTTCCTGGAAATAAAAGTTGGATGTCTCTCTGGAAGAGAATTTTCACTGGACATCAATTACTGGAGTCAATCTTGGGAGCAGTTGGGTGAAACTTAGTAATCTGTGACATAGGTGATCTAGGCAAGATGATCCTTTGGCCTTAAAATCCCCACATCCTGGGGATGGTGAAGAGCAGAGCCCTATATAGGAAAAAGATCCAGAGTGTAAATGCTGGAGGGGCAGAGTAATTATGTCCAAAACCTATGATGAGGAGCACCACATCATTCACTTTTTACACCTTAATGTCAGTGGCTCTTAAGTGGATGTTTTGGGACCATGAGGGTTCCATAAAGCCTGTGTACGTAGAGAAGATGTACATAAGCCTTACTTCATTACCAGGTTCCTTTGGTGATCTCTGCTTTCCATACTTGGAGCTCTGGAGAAGGAATGTGCTCTGTCCAAAGAGGGATTACACTAAGCAAGAACAAGGTGCTCTACACTTACCTTGAAGCAATTGTAATTTCCTTTTAGCTCAGTTTGTGGCTTGCTGTATTTTTGACAGTCAAGTTATGGCATTTCATGAGTGAAAGAACCTATTTTATCAAACCTCATGGTTTACCACAAATATTGTTGGTTTACAACATGGATGTTTTATTGCTGAATTTTCTGCTGGGCTGTTACTTGTTTTCAGTAATGAATTCCAGCACACTTATTTATTTATTTAGTTTCTTATTTTTAGGAGTTTCACAAGAATTATGTGTCACAGAGAGGTATCCTGGCTAATTCAAAGAAGCAAGTTGCAAGAGCAGGAAACCTCAGCATGTGAATTAAATTTTGTAACAGACACACAAACTGCAGTATGTTCTCATTGTGACAGAGGACTGTACTGAGATAAAGAACTTCAGGCAGTGCCATCCCATCCCATGGAGACTGGCTGGGCTGACAGCTGAAGCTTCGAGATATTAGTCGCAGAATCCTACAATGATTTGGGCTGGATGGGAACTTAAATAAATTCCTTGCTGTGGGGGAGAGGTGCTCTATCCACTGACCAGCTTGTGGCCTCCTTTGGACTTTTGGGCTTGTTTCATCAGCTCCACATCCCTGTGCTGTTCGGCTGCCCAGGGCTGGAGGCATCTCTGCAGGGGGGTTTCACCTGAGGGGGCAAAGGGGTAGAATCACCTCCTCCCCTGCTGCCCACGCTGTGGGATCAGCCCAGGGCAGGGGGGTTTCTGGGCTGTCACTGCACTTTGCCAGGTGATGGTGAGATTCTCTTCCACTAACATCCCACCCTGGGGCTGCTCTCAATCCATTCTCCACCCAGCCTGTATTTGTTCTTGATTATTAATAAATAATTTTCATTTGTGAACAAAAAAAAGAGTCCTCCATAAGGAAGGTGAGCAATATTGTGTTAGGAAACTGAGGCACACAGCAAGGTAATTTGCTATTCCTGTGATCTCTTAGTAGACTAGTGGCGGTCACAAGCAAACAGGACAAACTGCCTTGAGTAAAGATGAAGGCCCACCCAATCCTTTGCAAAAAAAGCCTCATTTGTCCCAAAGCAGGGAAATCCTTCCTTGTCTGCAGCCAACTGGGAGGACCACACATACCTGAAATGAATGTTGCAATCACTAAACACAAGGTGCTTGGCCAGCTCTTTAAAATATATACAAAAGGCTTTTTTAATCCCAGATCTTGATCTGGAAACTAAATTTTGAGAGGTAACCTGGCAAGGTTGTCAGTAATCAGGAAAGGGAGATGCCCTGCCAGCCTACTAGACAAATTTCTAGAAAAACATATGTTTCTTTTACTATTGAATGAATCTTATTCTTTCTGAATAGGTTAATTTCTTATCTGAAAATGAGTCCTTCTTTATTGCTTATGCTTCTTTCTCACTGGGGCAACTCTCCTACCTCCTTGGGTATGACAGGGTTAATGTGTAAATGAATGCTGGATGTGCTGCATAAGTGAAGTCTTATCTGAAATGCTAAATTGTCTTTGTCACTTGGAACCTCTCTGAACTTCACAACTAAAAAGGGAGGAAAAGAAAACAGAAGAGGAGGAAGGGAGGAAAAGAAAACTCCAGGGGTTTTTTAATTCTTTGTTGCAAAGTACCAATTATTCCCGAATTAGAGGAATTTCTGGTGAGAGAAAACACTGCTGATATTTTTCTGAGGATATTTGACATTTATCCTTGCAAGATGAAGGTCAAACACTGTGCAGGCAACACTTCCCTCCCCATCCATCACCAGACACCGAGCTCTCAGGCACATCTCTGCTTGCAGAACTGACTCCTCAGAGCTCAAACATGGAGACCAAACCCTGCTACAACTCGAATGTTCCAGCTCTTCCTGGACATGGAGCTTTGTGTAACCCAAAACTCACACCCCTGCAGTGTGATTCCCCCTGTCAGTGCTTTCTCACACACTAAAAAAGCCTGGAATGACCAGCTATGACGGCACCACCTCCTAAAACATGTCACGTTGTTGTCTTTCTCCACGCTGCATGTTCCCCACTCGCACAAGTGAGCATTTGTCCTGGTTTGTCAAAGCAGCAGCATAAGCCTTCAGCATTGTACTTCTGACATTGACCAATGCTAGATAGCCTCCAGATGGTAAAAAATAATCTTCACAGACCTTGGAGGCACTGATGTGGTACCATCCCAGCTGACACCAGCTGTTGGTTACCTAAACCTTGTAATTCTTATTTTCCTTAATGTACATCAGCTGCAGAGCTTATTGTCACATAACATTTACAAATGCCCAGTCTCTGTATTCTCCTCGAAAATCAGGAATTTTTTTTGATACCAATCTAATGATGCTGTAAACAAATGGTATCACACACTAGGATATTTGTGCTGACCCTTTAAAATGCAGAAACACTCAGAAGACTACATAAGGTGTAGATGAACAGTTTCACTTAGAAGTATCATTCCTGTGTATATTCGTGAGAGGTCTTTTATTTACCGAGCTAAATCAGGAAAAATAATCATCCCTCTTAATTTTTATCTTTAGAAGCAGTATAATATATGCCAAATCAAACATGTAACTTATCCATCTTTCATAGCTTTCTTTGTGCCCTATAACTGCACAGCAGCTGCTTCGTCAAATGACCAAGAAATTAGACTTTGGCAAAACAGGGGTTTTCATCAGCATATGACCTTAAGATAACATTTACATTTCAGGAGATGCTGTTCCAGTCAGAACAGAACTGCAGGGCAAACTCACATCTCTGAATACTCAAGGAGGCATCCGACAGAAAAGCTAATAAACGCACCAGATTAGTACAGTTTTATTTTCCATAAATCTGGGACATGTTCAGCAATGTCAAACCAGTTCCCATGCCTTTAAATGAATAAATAAACCCAAGCTTACTCTGAAGCTCAGAAGTGAGGTGGAATTCATTTAGCTCATTACCATTTAAATGATGGATGGACAGGGTAAACTCTTTTCTTTTGAGGCAGGGGACAGACAATGCGTAGAGGAGAGCAGTGGTATTACCTAAATGTGGGCTCCCAGGCTTGGATGATTGGATTCAGATGTTTCCAAGGAAATTATTTGCTCCAAAAGGGCTCTTTGGTTACTAACAGGTATAGCAATCATATTTAAAATGTTTTTACTCACAGTCAGGCTCCTATATCTTCAGTCACATAGGATTTACTGGAGGGTTTATCCTTGGGCTGCTCTGTTGAGTGCAGAGAATTCAGGTGGGTGTTTTCAGAGGGTTAAACTGCCAAGATATACAAAGTGAAAAACAACATATTTAGAGGAAAAATATTTTGCTTTTACCATTTTGGCTATAATTTATTTCCCACTCTTGCAGTAGGTAATTATTTACCTCTCCTAACTTGAAGAAAAATTTGAAAGGGAGAATGGTAACAGGTAGGGATTTTTTTATTCATTTATTGCATGAGAAAAGGAGGTACTTGGATAGCTGAGAACAAGAAGGTCAGATCTTCATACTTAGCCCAGGATGAGTGTTTGGTGAATTAATTGATTTCCCCATCAGCCAAGTTCCAATGAAGAAAAAGGAATCTAATAGTAACTTAATTATCTTATTTAAAAGAGATAAAAAAGGGACTCCAAAAGAGAGGAGAGAACATGAGATTTCACATGTGACACTTATGCTGCAAAATCACAAACGACTTGCTTTATTTCTGGTTTTCTTTTAACCTTGAAGTTTGATATAGACTCTCCAAAGGTTTTCTGAGCACCCACAGGTCTCTTCTCACCAATTTCTAGGGAGCCAGTTACTCACTGACTCGAGTCAGAGCTGTGGGTAGCTTTGGTGTGCACAGGGCTGTCAGACACAAGTGGCAACAAGAGGAGAAGGGCAGAGATAGTTCTGGGAATAAGGCATATCTTAGTCTTCTTCATGAAAATACTTCTTCCTAACAGAAGAGCTCTTTAACAAATTGTCCCACACCTGGCTTTACTCAACCCAGTCAGTGTTAGTGGCCATCAGAGTGGTGACAAACTCTTTATTATCCCTGCCAGACCCTAGGACAAGCATTTTCCAATTATTTGTGGCTGAAACCTGATGTTCTGCCTAGGCTTTTTCTCCTTCATGTGGGATACTCCTCCCCACACTTTGGACCTCACCTGAGATGAAGATAAATATGGTCTGAGCTCCTTACCTCTGAGCACACCCTCTCCTGCTTCTGAGATTTCCCTTCAAAATACAGATAAAAAATATACAACTAAGAAGTCTTTGGGTTTTTTTTCCTTTTCTTTCCTGCCCAGGAAGAATTCTTGCACTTCCATAACTTATAACAAGAAAATATAACTGATCCAACTGATCCTTAATTACCTTATTTTGGTAATGACAGCGTGAGCAGTAAGGAGGAATTTGGATGAAGAAAGGTGGAACAACTTGTCATCCTGAATACTGGAGGGTGAGCAGATGTGAGCAGATTGATAGTACTGGTGAGTTGTACCAGTAACAGTGGGAAATCAGATGCAAAAAGGGCATTAAAGCAGAATGACTGGGGGTAATTATTTCAGGTAGATTGGGTGTGTCAACAGAAACCATCCTGGGAGAGTGTTTGACTCCTAATCCAAGAGGAGGACCAGAGGAGGAAGGGTGCAAGGTTGGTTGGTGGTGCTTGTCTGGATGGTTCTGCAGAGAGGAACCTGAGAGACAATTGCAGGGGTGGAGGGGGAATGGGTGTCTTTTTCTCCTAAATAATGTAAAAACCAAAATAACTCCAGGTGAATTTTCCTTGTCTCAGGTGTGGACTCTCTGACAGACTGGCCTGCTGCAGTGGTGTGACACTAAAGTGTCTAAACTAAGTCCCTCTTTCTTGATTCCCCCTTTCTTGATTCCCACTTTCTTGACAGTAACAGAGCTCCAAGAAGGTCACTTTATCCAAAGGCCTCAGGGGTTTTTCCCCTTTCTTCTTCTGGAAAAATTTCTTAACACAATCAGAACACTGTGCCAGTTGCTTTGCTTTTGGGAAGGACTTTAGTGGGTGAGGTTGGGATTTCCAGTGAGAAAGGAGTTTTCTGAGAAGAGTTTGTTGATAGCAGGTTTGTAAGTGGCTTGGCTATTTATGGACTGATTGTTGGCATTTCCTCTCTTTCCTTTCCCTCCAGTTGAGGAGTGTACAGCAGGAATACTTTAACACACAAGAATAAAATGAGATGAAAAAATGTATTAGAAATATATCTGAAGATTAGAAGAGATGGCAAAAGGACAGAGGGAAGGGACTTTTTCTTCTACAGCACCACAGAATAAAAACATCTGTTTCGAGTTGACTCACATTCCTAAAGATGCACTAGTCCTTGATCAAACCCATCCAGTGGAACTTGCCTGACCTGTGGGGTTTATATCAACATTATTTGGCTGGCTCACAGGCAGCCATTCCCTGGCCAGGTAGCTAACACAGCTGAGGTATTTGGTTTTTTTGTTTGTTTGTTTTATTTTAAGGATCTAGGCTGCAAACCACAAATTACATTTCTCCACTGCTGACAATTACAATAGTTCCTGTGGACATCTCATTGCTCTGGATTTGAACCTCAGCCACAGTGCTGTGGCCTCTGTGCCCACCTTTCAATTGCTGTTCATCAGCCATCCATCCCTCTGATTCCCTGGCATAGCAGCCTGGAGTCAGGCAGGCACGCTGCACCTCACTGTGCTGCAAGTGCTTTTGTTTTTGTTGGCTGGGGAAAACCTGCTGGTCTCAGTTTCTTTTAAAATATTTTGTGCTAAAGAGAACAAAGGAAGCTGAGCTGCAGAGCCTGGGGGCTCCATTCACTGCTAAGCTTAACTTCTTCAGGTCAGCTGCCAGCAGCTACCAACGCTGTGTCTTCCAGGATCTGATGTTGGAGGGTGATTTGGTAAAGCCCTCCACCATATGCCCATGAGATGTCCTCCTGATTTCAGTGAGACTATTCAAATAATTCAAATGCCTCGGCTGTAGGTGGAGGTGGAAAATAGAAACAAAATGAAATATAGAGGTTTTATATGTTTTCCACAAAAGGCAATGACTTTGTTGATGCTGACAGGTCCTGAAGCCACAATATAGTTTCTTAAAAAATTGTTAAAAACCCCTCTTGTTTAGTTTCTGAGGAATGAACAAATGGGTTTCCTGACGTAAGTTTAAAGTTTGGTCCCTCATATTTACCATGGACCACACTCAGACTAGGATTACTCTAGGCAGCATGTGGAAAGTGTAATTAAATAGCATATTACAAACTGAGGTCTGGCAATACTTTTCAATTTAACTTGAGCAAAAAGCAGCGGTTTTTCTGGCCAGTATCTCATCACCTTCTCTTGCACCCAGCACATATCCACAGGTGGATATGAAGCCTGTCTCCAGGGAAAAAATCAAACTTGCGTCTTGGGTACAGACTAAAGTGCCTCAACTGCTTCTCTACCTTGTCTAGGATGTCCTCTGTGTAAATCCACACTTAACCTCTGCACAGGGTGTTGGATTCTAACACCTGGAGAGACCTTCATATAAAAATGCAGTTTTAAAGTCAGTCATCAAATCCCAAACATTGCAGATGGTGCGCTGGTGGCTGGACATCATTTGAAGAGATCCAAATTACCCTCTGGCTCCCAGAAATGTCCCTTTTGCCTGGACTGCAAACTGCTTTGACAGCTCAGGGTGCTTACAAGAGAAAATGTGGCAGGACAAGGGCAAACAGAGAAGTGACCCCAGGGGTAGTCCAGTTATCCTCCAGAGAGCACTGCACACATGTGTTTACTCCTGCCAGTCCAACAGAGGTTATCTCACATTTTCCTCTGGACTGGGCCTGTGTAGCCAGTGTTATCACAGAGGGGTGACATGCCAAAAATGCACAGCGTTGCTTAGTTCATGGTGATGTGTTCATGTGCTCTTGACTACTGGAACTCTGGGGCTGTGACAACTATAAGCTACTGCAGTGCTGATGTTACAGCGTTTGCCTGCTATCCTGTAAAGAAGATTACCCTGTGATGTATGGGTCTGGAAACTCCTCTGACAGGCACACCTCCTTTCCTGTAAAGTATATGGATTCTGTATCCCATATTTTCTGCTGTGTATCTAGGGAAGCACCCCTTGGCCTTCTCATTCTGGTGAGAGTTTGCAAGCAGTGAAGGAAGGGGAGAAAGGTCTTATGAAAGACTCAGATCTGATCTGGAAGTGACTGAGACCTGTTAAGCACAGAGCCATTTTTAGACCTCTGCCATATAAATATAGCTCTTGCCACCAGCACCTGCTCTACCAATAAAGTATCATCTGTGAGATGTCACTCACTGACATTCAGTGTCATGTACAGAAGCAGGCCAAGCATTTGCAGAGCTGAGTGTGTTCTCTACAGGGAGGAATACAGATACAGATTATATGACCTGGATAACATCTGACAGGATTGTGCCTCCATACATGTTTGCTCAGCACCTTACGCAGTGAAGTTCCCCAGTTTGGAGCCACAGGACATTACTGTAACATGAATATTATTTATGTTGGCAACTGAGAGATAGATTATGGGTGAGGAAAGAGAAAAAGAAGCACTGCTAGTGAATGAATTTGGGTGTTACGTCCTTCATAGCATCAAACATCTTTATATCAGTAAAAGGCTGCACTGACCTAAACACAGAAGAGACATTCTGTCCCAGAAGCTTTATTTTTCCATAAAGATCTTGATTTTCAGAGCTCACACATATTTGTATACATTTTTGTGGCTCAGAATGGGTCTTTTCTGCATGATAAGTGCAATTCAGTGAGTAATGGAAGGATTTCCCTCCAGGAGAGGAGAGAGGCAGCAGAACTGCAGTTCCCATACCTAACAGGTCACACAACTGTAGAGAAGGACAACTGTTTATCCCTATAACCCACTCATCTCTTTTCATTTCCCACGTGGGGAGAGAACTGCTCTTGCATCTTATAGTTTGGGATTGCCTAGGACAGGTTTGATATTTCAGTCAGACTTTGACCATTGCCTGTTCCAGCTCAACTGAGAAATACCAGGGCAGGCAGCTTGGGCACAGGGTGGAGATCCCAGCAGTTGCTTGGAAATTCCCACATGGAGCCTGTGGGTTCCTGTGCTGCAGTCACTGCAGGTATTTACCAGCATCACTGACTGGACCCTGCAGGTGACTGAGGTGAGCAAGCACGTGGAGGAGGTGATGCATCTTAAACCTCATTTGAAATCACTCCCTGGCTGTCTCACCACCACTTACCCCATGTAGCCACTTGCTGGACACAGGGATGTTAAGGGCACTGCTTTCCACTCCCAGCTTTCACAAAGAGCAATTGTGATTCTTGATGCTTTACAAAGCGCCTCAGCTTAGCTGCTGAACTGTGGGCATGCAGCCTCCTTTCTCTTTCCTCTTGCTGTCCCCCATCCCCTCAGCAAGCACCTGCAGTGGCTTTTGGCGTGCATTAATTGTCTCTCTTGATTGCTACATATATGTTCAAATTGTTATTTCCCAGCAGACGTATCGCATGAAGGTACTAAATTCCCAACCTTTGCACCCCTTCCTCAGAGCTCTGACTGCTCACACAGTAGCACCAGTTTTATTGTAACAGGGCTCAGCATTTAAGCTTCATTCTCAGATTTGTCTGTCTTAAAACAGAAGATGTTATAAATATTGGCGATGGCGAAGCAGCGAGCGTAACCTCCAAATCTCCCCTGTTCAGATCAGATGTAGCCTTCCTGCTGTAATCATTCCTCTCTCCCCCCTCCTCCCCTCCCTTCTCTCTCTTTTTGGATATGTGTTTCTCTCTGACTGTGATTCTGCAGTGGCAGAAAGGGGTCAATCTATCTGTAAAAGATGGACTCAGCCAAGCTTTTCTAGCTCTTTCCTGCTGATGGCAATTATCCGGAGGTTGGCAGCGGTCCCAGAAACCTGCAGTTCCTGCAGTCCTGCTGCTGTGGGCCTGCTTCACAAAGCCAGCATCCTAAGAGGATCACTTGGTGTGATGCCCAGGAAATGACAAACAGAAAAGGTCACACGTACTCCAAAAAGATATACTGCTCGGCAAATTTAATTGACATTGTGCAGCTTTTAAAAACGTCCCTGCAGACATTCCAGCATTTAACAGATGCAAGCAAAGAACAGAAAAATAACAGGGCTTTAGAGAAAGGGCAGGAAAAATACATTCTGGCCCCCCAAAAGAATTTTTTCATACCCCAGTAATATCCTTTCACATGGTCTATTGGATCAGGATAATTTTTCGTTACCCCTGGCCTGGCAAGTGAAATCTGCCATCCCATCCCCCAGCCTTCCTTCCTTCCTTCACGCACACTGCTGCTTTTTAAATCATAGAGCTTTCATTTCATGGGGTTACTGTCCTTTTTTTTTCATTTTGTTTTTCTTTTCCTTGCATATTTGTCTGTTAAAACATTGTACAAGGAACCAGCTCCCTGTCAAGGCCAGTGCTGTGCTCTGTGGAGGTTCACCATTGTGTCCTGTGTTATCTAGCCAGAGGGGGAAAATTCTGCCTGCATCAATGGGTTCTTTCTTTAATGAAAAGTAACAGGAGATCTGTGGAAATTTAAGAAGGTGTCTGATATCTAATGCTATTAGCAAGAGGTGGTGGGAAAGCAGGAGTGGCCAGAGTGAATTTAGAATGAAGGCAGGTGGTCCTGGTTCAGCAGGGTCTGCACATTTTTTTTCAGTCTCCTTTTGCTAGGAACAAATTTAAAATCAATTGGGTTTTGTGGTTTTGTCTTTAGCGCTCCCCAATCAGATGAAAAACAGTGGGAGAAAGAAAGAAGTATAGTAGGACTTCTTGAGATAAAGCAGACATGATGCAGCAGAGCTTGATACTTGTTCCATTCACATCCATGAAATTTGGGATGGAAGGCACCATCTTCCCTGTATAGCTGGGACCTATAGCCATCATAATTCAGATGTCTGGGATAGTAAAGAAGCTTGAGTTAATAAAAAAACCTAAAGTGAAAAAGATAGTAAAAATGGTTTGAGTCCATTCGGACCTTTGAAACTCCACTTGTGAGATCCAGTAACTGTGTCAGCTGGACTGTTAGAGAGGAGGGATGGATACTTCCAAACTTTTCAGAAGCTGCTATCTGTACAAAGGGCCAAAACTGCTTGCTTGCAGGGGTGATGTAAAGTGATGCATCAACCTAAACACTTCAGGGCTGTATAAAGCAAGCACATCTAGGTGGGTTTCACTCTGATTACTGTATTTAAGAAGAATTAACTACCGTATCTAGACTGTGAGTGTATACATGGGTAGCTTCCGTGAAACCTGGTCATTTATTTGCCTGAATATGGTTAGACTTCAGTCAAGCAATCTTACAACTGCAGTTTCAACGTGCAATCAGGGGGATAAATCTTTTCTGTTTAGCCAGAGAGCAGTATTAGCAGAGATTTTACAGAGCATAGCAACAGTGCAAGAGCAGCCTGTAGAAAAAGGGAGGTAGGACAAGGGAAAGCAATTTTCCTTTGAAATGATGCCTTTGAATAATAAAGCATACAGCTGGAAGTGACAAAATGGCCTCTGAACAACAACAAGCTCTACCAGTCATAGAAATGTGGAAACATATTTTAACCTTTTTTTTTTTTCTTTACCAAAAAGCCCCATCATTGTGGCAACTGTTGGGAGGAGAACCCAGATTTTCACTCCACCTCTGTGCTTAAAGAGGAGGTCATACTAAAACAGAGGGGGCTGAATAGTGACAGATCCATTTCAAGGCAACTTTCTCTGCTTCAAAAGAAGATCCCATTGGGAAGAAAATATGACATTTGATTTCTTTAGCATGGAGGTGGTAACATCCACCTTCTGAGGTAAAGCTGAATCTTGTAGTTTAAGGAGAGGCTAAAACACAGATGCGGGGCAAAATTTCAGGACTTTATTCTTTCTAATTTTGAACAGGATTTGGCCATCCTTCATCCACCTCAGTGGCAGGGCAAGAGCTCAAAAGTCACAGCTATAAACTTCATGTCAGTACATACCCTCAAGCCATGCAGAGTAGGAGAAGCATTATCCCTTCCCTTGAATTATCCTTTGGAACTAGTGCAACCCCATAACAGTTTTCCACTCTGACAAAGTTTCTTTTGGTTTAAAATGTTCTGATGTCAAGAAATGTGTGGATAAATAATGGTTGAATTTACATAGTGTTATAATAGGATTTTGGCTTCCTCACAAACAAGACAGCTCTAGTCTAAGAACCTGCTATCAGATATAGTTAACTTTGCAACAGACATTGTTTCCGATAAAGGGCTTTTGCTCTTGACAAAACCAGTGTATATTAAGTGACTCATAACAGTGTAATATTATTGCCTGGTTTCATAACACACTCTCCTGTTACATTGGACTTCACAGAAGCAGCACAATAAAATTCAGAAGTTGATCTCCTCTGTACTGCAGACTTCTGTTGACACAATTATATTGGTCAGGAGAGGCAAGAGGTGAGAGCTCTGGCTGTAGAGCAGCAATCAAGAAAAGCCTGATTATAAAAAAAAAAAGGCACAGAAGCCAAAACTGAGCTTATACCATATTTGCTTTTACTTCAGGATGTGAGACAGAAGACAAGGGATATAATTTCCCTCTCCAAATAGCTTAAACTTTTAAGTTATGCCTTTTGAGGGGGCAAAATCTGTAAAGCACCTTGATATTTGAAACACAAAATGTTTTCTGAATTAAAGCTTGATTTAGGTCTTCTGTCTCAGAAAACAAAAGCTCCAATCCTTTTGACCACAGGAAACTTGCCAGCTGTGGAAATATTATGGCTTTTACTGCATGCAAGTGAGCTGTTCTGACTCCATCTGCTAAAATGGTAAATTTTTGCATATGCTTGTTTTGACTGATACCCAATTCTGAGCACTTTGTAAGGCAGTTACACAGGCAAGCCTGGTGAAAACTATTCAGCACTTGCCAGCTCTGTAAGATGAACTGGTTTACTAGAGGAAGGTGACAGGATGGATCTTCATGACTTAACTGGAGAGAGACAAAGTTTGTCAGCCACTGCCTTGTTTTGGCAAACAAAATGTTATTAAGAACTGGAACATGCTATAGCTTGTCTGGTCATCATGGGAAAATAGGTGAAATGGCTAAAGGGGGGCATATACATCCTGATAACATTATTTTAATTTATGCAGTGCTAATATTTTGCAGTTCAGTGTTGGATTGATTTCATAAATTTTGCCATTAGACTTTCCTGTTTTCACTTCTTATAGCTACTAAGTGTTTGGAAATCTTAGTAGATTAAAACTTCAGGAAACATAGAAAATCTCACTTTGAAGTCACTCCTTTCTTCTCATGGAACATTTGGAACTAGAATAACAAAAAAATTCTAGGAATAAACCCCTCTGGTGTGTCAGTGTGAAATATTGTCAGTGGGAACTCAAAGATTGTGTAGTCTCAGGAGAAACAAGAGAACACAATTTAATTAAAGCTTCTTACTTTAATTGCAAAATTGTATAATTCTTTAGTTCAATCTTTGCTAGAAGAAAAAAAAAGCATGAACTGGATTACAGCCAAGTATGATGGATGTTTCTGACTATTACACAACGGTTTATGAGGGAATCATGGAACCTCGCAGGTCACCCAACACTACCCTCAGAGCAGGACACACTGTATAGCTCTACTTCAAAAAAAACCTGTGGGGGAATGAGGGCAGGAAGGAGGTCATGACCAGTCACCGAGGGAGCAGCTCCAGTGCCAACATGACTGGAAGTTGAGCACATCAGTGCTGTGCACAGGGGGGTTTCCCCAAACTGAAGGAAACTCAGGGAAAGCAGAGAGAGTTGCCAGGAGTCTGCAGTGGTGCTCCAGTGCTGGGGCAGCTCTGGGCCCCTCAGACAAGAGAGACACTGAGGGGTTGGAGCGTGTGCAGGGAAGGGAATGGAGCTGGGAAGGGGCTGGAGCAGCAGGAGCAGCTGAGGGAGCTGGGGGNAAAATGAAACAACCTCAAGCTGTGCCAGGGGAGGTTTAGATTGGATATTAGGGAAAATTTCTTCAGGGAGAGGGTTGTCCAGCCCTGGCCCAGCTGCCCAGGCCAGTGGTGGCTGGAAGGATTTAAAAGCCTTGTAGATGTGGCATCTGGAGATGTGGGTTGGTGGTGGTCTTGGTAGTGCTGGGGGAATGGTTGGACTCAATGATCTTAGAGGGCTTTTCCAACCCAATCAATTCTGTGATTCTATGATTCTATGATATGATTTCCAGACACCGTTCCTGTCTATGACTTTTATTCTTCTTGCATTCATCATGGAATGTGGACAGCTTTCACTGAGAACCAACAACATAATTTCCATTCTTTGAAAGAAAAGTAATTTTTTCTTTTATATACATTTGTTTGTTTGTTTGTTTTATTTTAAAGGTCTGATCATCATCCTCTTCTCTTATTGCTGGAAGCACAGAAATAAGTCCAGGTGCCAGCATTATACACCTAGTGATTACAGCTTTATATTCCATTTCTAAGAGAGGGAAAACCCAATCTACCCACTCTTTTTAATGTATATCTTACTGCCCTTGATCAAGAAATTATTTGCCATCACAGTCGTCACAGCTCAGTTATTTAAAATATGGTTTTAGTCTCATTAAAGACAAGAAGGGTCAGGACTTCAGTTTTATGTTTTGCTTGAAAGACTTGGGCACTCCTGTCTGCACAGAGCTTTGTAAAATAATTCTGGGACTTCTGTCAGGTTTGATTTATAACAACATATGTCAGATGTAATTACACCATCACTCTATCCATTCATTACCAGTGTTGCTCTCTGCAGTGCTCTGCACCAGGTCTCCAAGGGACAGAGTGACCTGAACTTGTTTTGCCAGTGAACAACAGAAATAAATGTCCTCATGCCATCATGTTTTGCAGATTAGTGACTACACTAAAACTTAAGGCTGTGGTCAGAGAGTACAAAGGTGCATAAAACAGAGATGCTGGGAATACTCTTGCCCAAGTCTGCTCCACAACTTGAATCACTACTAACCACCTCTGCTGAGAGGGCTTGCAGTAGACCTGCCCTATGTATATATTCTTTTTATGTGTATCTGACACGTCCTTAGCACCTCTGAGCTGCGTTGTGTGGGTGCACCAATTTCACTGAGTACTGGATGTAAGGTCTCTGAACCGTGATATATTATCCAGTAACAGACAATTCACGGGATTCTCAATTTGGTTCTATGCAAAAAAAAAAAAAAAAAAAAGCCCCAAATCTTTTCTCTCCCTTACTTATCAGGAAGGAGTTTTTCATCAGTGCCAAAACACTGCTTTCTGATGAAAAGTAGAGGAGATATAGGTATAATTATTGAACTACTCCATTGCTTCAGATCAGCGCTTGCTGCATAATCAGACTCACAAAATCTTAGCCCTTTCTTCTTGTGGTTTAAATTTGTAGTCAAAACACAGTGTTGTTTTTTTCTTTCTTTCTTTTACTTAGCTTGATTTAATCTCTCCTCAGCTTTAGATTTCCCTACAGTCATAAATCCAAATAACTGTCAGGCTATCATGGCAGCAGGTTCATCATTGAGCAGTGACTGAAGTTCAAATACAGAATTTAATTAGCATTAGACAGTGATTGTGGGAGGGAAAAATCCTCCTAAAATAATCCCCCCCCCTTTTTTTTTCTGAAACATTTAATTCTCCTGAGAAGTTTGCTTTTGAAGATAAAGACCAGAATGGGAGCTCTAAATTGTTGAATCCTAAATTCCATTTTGCACCTTGGACAAATTTCGGGTGGTTTACTCCAAAGTAGGCATCACATGGTGCTGAAAATTTATAGAATAGTTCAGACTGAAATGGAACCTCTGAAGGTCATCTGTCTAACCTCCTGCTTATGCCTTAAAGTTAGATCCAGTGTCTCAGAGTCTTGTTCAGCTGAGCCCTGAAAATCTCAGAGGAAGGAGATCTGCATAACTATTTCCATGTATAACCATGCTACAAGTGAAAAAGATTTCCTTATATCCAGTGAGTATTTCCTTTGCTACATTTGGTGCTTGCTCTCTGAGAAGAGCCTGGATCTCTCATTCTGATAAATCTCATTTGGTAGACAAAGACTGTGGTTAGATCCCACTTTAGTGTTTGCCTTGCCTAAGCATTTCCATTTGCATCTGTGCATGCAAAGTACAAGGTCTCCAGAAAGAGGAGGAGAAATCTGGGCTCCTGAAGTATGTCATTTCATTTTGGTTTTGGTTTTGTATCATCCTATCCACCCCACTATTAATATGCCTTTGGGCAATATGTTGAAATAACCAACCTTAATTTCCTCTTTTGAACCATATGAATTATTCATTGCTTTATGCAAAGTGACACAAGAAAGTCTGGGGTTGTTGTACATGGGAAATCTGTTCACCCTTAGAAGTATGACAGTAGAGATAAATGATGTAGCAGCTGGACATCGATGATCCTTGGGGGTCTCTTCTGTCTGAGAATATTCTATGAAAAGTAAAACTATTGTTTCTTGTACAAAGAAAGAGTTGAACTCATGCCTTTCTCACCCTGGTTGTCAGATGGATGGAGACATTTAGTTCATCCTACAAAACCTTTCAATATTAAGGAGGTTCAGCATCTAGTTCTGGGACACACATTGTATTTGGAAAACCAAGAATAAACAATGAACTATGTACATTTATACAAAACAACTAGAAACATAAAACCTTGGATAAATGGAAAGGCAAGAAATTCAAAACCAAGGAAAGGTTGAAATTCTGGCACCAGGTTATGGAACTCCTTACCACAAGATGTCATTGGGGCCAAGAAATTAGTAAGATCTACATAAGCAACAGAAATATCCAGAATGGTCAAGGAATGTAAGACTTCGTGTTTCAGGGTTAAGACCAACTGTTATGATTTAGGATGAAACACTCCCTTCTACACACTTAGTACACATTCCATGCAGGTACTAGGCCCAGATACCATTGCTGGAGACTGGATGCTCTCTAGCTAGTCCATATGTCTGATCCAATCTGGCACTTTCCACTTAATTTTGGCTCATTTTTTTCCCCCTCTTTTAGCAGTGGTAAAACATTACCAGACAAAAATAGTTTGTTTTTCCTGCGGCGTTCCCCTTTCCCCCAAACACCTGATTTTATGTACAGAATGGTGGTGGCAAACAGAAAGTAGAACTGTCTTGCACCATGATGTCTCTGGGGCTAGAATTCTCCAGGAAAAACGGGCATTGCCATTTTCCTCCTCTGTGCCAGCCGTTCTGCCTGCTATGTAGCCATGTATTTCAAAACAATGTGTTCACCATCATTCCCTGTGCACACCCGTGCAGTCTATCCCTGCCTTGATTTCCCTCGCTGCAGTGGAAGTTCAGCTCATGAATTTCAAACCTCCAGCTGTGGATACACAACTCCGCCCTCCTGGAGAGAATGACAAGCACCTGTAGCATCATTCCTCTTCCTGCTGCATCACCGATCACTCCCTCACTTTGTTTCTGGTAGGCTGCACAAAGCTCTGGGATAGATCACAGCTCCATTGTGCATGCACATTATTCTCGCCCAACCTTCAGCACTATGTTAATTTTAGTACTCCCTGCTGTGGATTTAAATCACTGGGACAATTTCACTTGCCATGTAACCCGAACTGCGTCTGTGAGAGAGCAGAATAGATTAATTGAGTATACTATTTTTATATCTTAAAGATCATTGTTCTTTCAAATATCATGAGTTCTAAATATGTAACTGAAGATGATTGATATGTCTATTTTCCATACAGAATAACACAACTTAATGGAGTCATAAGATTTCTGCCAACACATTATAGGATTTGAAATCCAAGTAACTCTTAGTTTACTGGCATCCATGTGTCCCACTGTAAGTGATCACATATCATGGTGGCAGCTATGATATAAATCACAAGAATATCTCTCTCTATCTGTCACTGCTATAACTAGGTTCCAGGAAAAGGAAAATGTAATCTATCTCCAAGTAGGTGAAATCCACAGCTCTTATACCCTCAGGTTTCAAGCCCAACAGTTTAATTGCAATGGCAATATTACAACACACAACACTTTGTTCAGAACTTAAAAAAAAAAAAAGCTTGTTTTTTGCTTTTGAAGACACCCTGAAATACTAGCTCTGTCCACATCCCTCCCTGGCTGATTGAAGCTAACTCTACTCAAACTGTATAACTATGTTGATTCTTCCTCATCAGATCTACTTGATAATGATTACATTCAGGAGGAAAATGCATGCAAACCTTGAGACTTTTAGGAAATCCTGAGGTTTTAGACAACATTATTCTTTCAGATATATTTCGTGCTGTAGTAGGATGGGGTTTTCACCAGTGTAGTTGAAGTCAAAGGACTTTTCAAAAGAGAGAGGAGGAATCTCCACTCATTCAGACCTGGTTTGTTTAGGTTTCCTCAGCAGCATCACAAATGGCTGTTGCTCATAGTTATTGATAAACAACTCTTTTCCTTAACTTGTAACTATTCACCTAAAATGGTGAATGGAACTGGTCTTATGTGAAAGAGTACCCAGTGAAAAGCTACAAGAAACTCCCTCAGAGAGCAAATTTGTCATCTCTTGCTCCTACCACTCTACAAATGTTGACATATAATCAAAAGCTCAACATTTACAAATTTCAACCCGAGTTAAGGGCTCAAATCCAGCAGGGCTGGTGAAATACCTCTACTCTTCACCCTCTTAGAGGCTGACAGCATGAGACTCTCTGGCGCGTGAAGATCAAACCTCCAAAGGATCAAATCTCCAAAGAAGAGCTATCAGTACTGCCTTGTTCTACTCCCACCACTGTGATATCTCCTGTTCATCTCTCTGTTCTGTGAAGAGTATTTCTAAGGACAGACCACATCCCTGCCCACCACCCTGTGAGTAATAACACTAAAAGGGGCACCTTGCCCAAAGTGCCTTACACTTTGACCGAACTGCCAACAAATCCTGTGGGAGGAGAGAAGTCACTCCAAAGAATACAAAGGCTATTTGAAAGGGTTTCAGATGTTGATTTTGAGAGAAGGAGGAGAGCCTGTCTCTGACTCAAATTGCAGACAATAATCTAAGGGATGGTTTAGCCACACTGTGTACTGTGTTCTGCTGGGAATGAAGCTCTCTGCTCATTGTGAGCTTGACAACATCTGAGTCATTAGAAATGGTTTCCGTGGATGAACCCATCTCAGGCCTCAAATACAAATGTTCTCTGTATGAAGTGTCTGTGAGTATTCCTACAATAATTGCATATTTGGATTCAACAGCTGAAATGAATTATGAACCTCTCTACACCATCACATATTAAGAAGGAACTGTGAAATGCTGATAAGATGTCAAAACCAAGGCAAGGGGATTTAAAGGTCATTCTGTTGCACTTTTTTATCTGGTGAGGATTTTAGACTGAGCTAATTACTGTAGTACCTGAACACTTAATAGGCTGTGCTAAATTTGTTAGTGATCTTAGTTATAAGCTGAGTACACAATCATCTCTATAAGGTCTCCAAACATCTCCAACACATGGGTGAAAGCAGGGCTAATGGGCCCAGTCCATGTTGGACTGGAATATCCATGTTTAATTTCTAAAACAGAGGACCTGTTGAGAGTTTTCTCCTCTTTCTCATTATCTTATCAATTTAGACAGTTGAGTTCACGAGGGAAAGTGTGTGTCTAAGTGTGCACTGAGCACAGTAGACACAGCTGGGTCTGTGGGAAATCCTGTGATACAAGGAACAATTCATCCCACGATTCCTGAACTGGAGAAGTTGAGGGTGACTGATGCAAACACATCAGCAGGGTTTGGGCTTCAGAAGGAAGGGCTAAATTATCTTGATTTTTTTTGTGTCTTTGTTCATTCACCCTCTTTCATTCTATAAAGAAGACATGAGCCCCCAGAAAATAAGTTAACTTTGCCATGAAAAGACCCACAAACTACTGAAAGAGAAAATCAATTAATTAGTTGATTTTCTTCCATCTTGAGTTGTAATTACTAGCACAGTATTAGCATAATATTCAGCAGCAGACAATCTAACTCATAGAAATAGGTGCTCAGAAGCTTTGAAATGTAATGTTTTGATACTTTTGTTCCCCAAGTTTGTTGTGAGTTTAGAAGCTGGCCACAAACCTATAACATTTATTTTTTTCTAAACTATGGGATCAGCCATTCATGGAAGAAGGAACAACTGTTTTGGGTATTTACACTAAGCCCTGTATGGATACCTGTGTTGCATCCTCCCTAAGGTGCCCTGGGTATTTACTGTGGTCACATGAGGAAACATTTAACTTTGTTCCTCTTTCTTGTGTTTTGACATGAGATACTACCCTCATTTGAGGCCAGTATATGGATTTATGTGATATTCTGGGCAAGTTCCCCCCCAAAAATAATGAAGGAGTTGTCTACAGACCCCCAGTTCCAAAAGTCAGTTCTGTTGACACCTGTTTATTTATTCATATGACAGGGTATGTAATTATAAAACTGTATGAATTGCACTGTAGGGGGCAAGGAGAAGTCATTTAAAATCAACAAATGCTTCCTGCAGTATGTGCCATGGTGCACACTTTTTTTTTCTTTTCTTTTTTGCTACATTTCTCCCTCTATTAATCTTCATTAGACTTCATATTGTAGCACCTTCAATATTCTCTGTGCTGCTCACACCAGTGTTTATGCTCCTCAGAATTTGATCCAAGTAGTAGGTTTTTCTTGTACATTTGTGCATTGACATAGATGCAACACTGATATTAAAATAATCCTCTTTATTGCAATTACAAATCTCACAGCATAAAACTTTGGACAAGACCATTAGAAAGTGAAAAGAAATATATATAAAACACAGCCAAGAACCTCTTCCACAAAGTGGCTTAGTCATATTCTTATTGAATTCAGTGGTATAAGATCAGGACCAGAACGAATCTAGTGCATACAGACAGGGTTTATGATTTTAGTCCTACTCCCAAGCTTTTGTAGGAAAACTGGTCAAACATTTCTTTATGAAAGAGCAGACTCATGATTTTACCTGTTTGCTGTCCTATGAGTGCATGACCTATAACCCTGGCTGTTGGGTAGATTATTTCAAATGAAACAGAGAATCCACCATAATTAATAGTTTGCAACAAAAACCAGTGATTGGTTGAGGATCTTAGTTATTTCTTCACTGGCTCTACTTATCTATGAATAGAATTTTGCAGTAATTACTACTATTTTTTTTACAAGAATTAGCCTTCCTGTATTATAATGTTATTCACTAGTAATTTTTTTCTGCTTTTATAACCAGTACCTGCAGCTTCCACAAAGATGATTTTCATAGGGAGGAGAAAGCCTAGTAAAGCAATCATCTCTTTTTTTCTTGTTTTCCCTTTCTCCTGGATTGGAACAAAAACCCCAGCATATTTCTTTAGAAGGAAACCTTAGACTTTATGTATTCAACACACTGTGTGGAACTATTTGGGAGCTTTGGGTCATGAATGGCTTATTTCCATTAAAAGTAATGGTGTTATTCCTGGCGATGTGAGCTTGTGTGATTCTGCTCACAAGTAGAATCTGCCTTTACATATAAATCAGTCCCTGCAGTTCCAGGAGGACAGAGGAAGAGGAGGCAGAGCTCATCTCTAACTCCTGAGCTACACACACAATATACCTCAGCTCTCCCCACCGCTGAGATTTCCACGGTCGTTCCAGTTTCGTTGAACTCGGGATTAGACTGAAGGAAGCAATTTTGAAACCTGGCTTTGGGGGCCTGGGAGGCAGGGCTGTGGGGAGAGCAGCTCATGAATAGGTGTCAGGCTGGGGTCTGCCGGGAAATCCACACCTGCCAGAAAAGCACGATTAGCGCTGGCTCAACCAGCCTCATTTGCAACGTGCCTGGGAACCCCTCCCCGCCCGCCCCTCATCAGGGCTTAACATGTGGAGAGCTGAAAGCAGCCTCTGCTCCACGCACTCCTCAATGATTTTATTTTTAATTTCAAGAATCTCCAAACACAAACTCTCCCCACCGGTGCCAAAGACGGCGGAGCCAGTCATTACACAAAGAGTTGATCTAACCTGCTGTCTGCACCAGGGCTTGAAACAGACCATGGCTGGGAAGGATGTGTAGCATTTGGCTTGCTGCCCAGAAAATAAGACCCTCCAAAACGTCACGTGCTCACACACACACACTGCCCCCACCCCAAACCCACACACACACACACATACATTCACAGAGATGTCTCCTGGGAAAAGGAGATGGAGGAAAAAAATGTTCTTTTCTGCAAGGTTAACTGACTGTAGGGTGAACTTCATCCGAGGACAGCCCCTTGTGCTCAGCACCTCTCGTTGGAGGGGAGTGGGTTGTGCACTCAAATAACCATGCAGCAAAGGAGACACATGGGAGAGCTGATTTTTATCATCTGGCCATAAAAAAAGGGCAGGCAGGGCTCAGTGTCCACTGCAGCTTTCCTCTTCAGAAGAAGCTCTGGGCACACCACATTCTCTGCTGATGTCAGTAAGGGCCATTAAGTGCTGGGCACCTTTGAAAATGAGAATCCATGTGTAGGTTGTGAAATATGGACATGGGGATTCTTGTTCAAGACACTCAGTCAAGACTATTCAAGGTATTATTAAATTTCAATGAAAACCTTGCTACCCTTGGAGATCCCAGCCCTCAGCTTGAACAGGGGGAAAGTTATGGTGGTGTATATGAACATATCAAATCAGGTTCTAGGTAGATTTTAGGAGAGGTTGTTCAAATGTCCATGTTAGTTTATAGTTTAAAGACTCCGAGAGGAACTCTGAAAGCTTATCTTTCCATATTGCCTTTTTGAAGGAGCTTAGTAGTTTTTTGTGGTTTTTTTTTTTAATGTGACACATCAGTGCACTGATTTAATTTAAAAAGTCACTTCCTTTCCCTGAGTTCTCTCCTTTTCCTGACAAGGCAATAGAGAATGGTGAGAAGTGGGTTGTTGTGTGCGGGAGGAGCAGCCCTTCAATAGGCAAAACTATACACCCTCAGGAGGCTCTTGCAGATGCTGCCACTTCAACTGTGTGTTTCCCCAAATCTCTCAGTCCTGGGTTGACGTGCCTGGATGCTTTGATACCATGAGCAGAAAGAATTATAGGGAAAGGGGTTCACTGTGGTGAGTGACCTCGCAGAGAGTGAGTTGAGTGTGAGTCCAAACCCTCACGATGATGTGAATGAAGAGCTGATCCCAGGGTCATGTACACCCCCTAATACAGGACCTCAGCCCAGCTGTGGGACTTCCAGATCAGAGCAGGGCCTCACTCACAAAGCGTGGAAAAGCAAGGATGGGTAGTTTCCTTACAGAGGTATATGGAAGCTGTGGACAGTGGGTCAACGCTGCTGACAATGACTGAATACTTGAAAATTTAAGTCTCTTTTGACCAGAGGGAAAATCAGCACCACAAATATAGAATGCTGCAAAAAGCAAGGCTCTAAGAGGAAGCACTAAAGATTCACATGCAGCTTTAAGGAACAATGATTAGCTGTTATTTATGTGACAGGACTATCTGGAGATGTCAGCTGGATTCAGGGTCTTGTTTTGCTGGCTCCTCTCTGCTTCGTCATTCCTGCTTCTCACAAAATACACCTTCCACTACTATCAAAGCATTATGGAGATTACATTGTTTGTGGCCAAAGCCTATTCCTCCAGGAAACCAATCCTGGACACTACCTTCTTAGCCACATATGATCTGTTTGGATTTAAGGTTTCATCCTACCTGCAGATGGATTAACAAACTGCAAGGTCCAGTAATTATAACCCAGAGTGAGTCCAACAAACCTCTTTGCTTCTAAAGGGTGGAGAAAGAAGTAAAGAAATGGAAAAAGAATCAGCTTGAAATTTGTCTTTTAAGGACCACATTAAAATTTATAGGTTGAAAAAAACCTTATATCATATATCAAAATGAAGCCAAATCAGCAGTTTTGGCCTTGCTTCTCTAAGCAGAAAGGCTTTGCAGTCTGACTTCTCCTTGGCTGCATTTCTAGGCCTGAAATTCACAGCTGCATTGAAGCAGAGCAAGTCCAATAATGCCATTTATTTTTCACTTAAAAAAAAAAAAAAAGGATAAAGAGAAAGAGGGACATCTAAGTGGATCACAGAAGAAGGGGGCCATTAGCAGACATTTAGTCTGACCATGGCTGGAAGTGCAGATGGTTCAGAGGAACACAGCCAACTTGGCGTTTATATAAGCTATCTTGTATCTCTTTTTTCTTTACACTGGCACTCTGATTAAGAGGTCAAATAAAGGCTGCTTCAGTGTGAGAGTGTGCATGATATATGACAAAAAATGCTGTCTCACAGTTAAGGCTTTCTAAACAACATAAGAGACAAATCATTGTATAAACTAATCATCAGCCTGTTTAAGTCTTTTCATCCTGAAAGCCATGAGGACCTCCCTCTTTTTTTTTTTTTTTAATTTTTTAAAATACCTTAATGACAAATATTTAGAAAAGTAGATGAAGAAAAAGAGGTAGAGCAGTAGAATGTGAACAGAAGAAGGTAAAGTAGGAAGGGCATTTTTAATAAAGCAAGTGAAAAATACTATATTCAATAAATGATAAATATTCTTCTAAATATCTTTTCTGAATTGTAAGGAAGAAAAGCAAAAACCCAGTTATAAAGGTCTTAACTGAGTGCTTCCCATATGACAACCTACTGCCTGAATTGCCTTTTGGTTCAGGTGTTCTGTATGAAACTGCTTTGCAAAGAGATATTGTTGAGTCTGTGAAAGAGGATGGAAATTTGGAGATATCTTCTACAAAAGTAATGATCTTTATAGGAGTGTAGATACATGGGATTGTGATGGTGTTTAGACATCTGTCTTTCAATTGCTTTTGGGATTGTCTCTTCACCTGAGTGGTGCCTAAATCGCAGGCTTTTAACAAAGAAACCCTCCCAAGACCTGGTTGGTGACCTGGTCAGCTCTTTGACACCTCCTGGATGTAGATCATCTCCACTGAACTTCAGAACCTTGAAGTGGCTCAGCATCTGAAAATCAGGCAGAGCTGGGAGCTTTATTAAAGGCAGAAGGCCACCCCTAAGTACATCTGAAGGTTTGGGTCTGAAGCAAAGCTCAGGTTGCAATAGCTCAAACAGGCTGACTGAAGTCCTGCCTGCACTTTTAATGCTTAATTATCCCAGGTGCCACGGGGATGGATACATGGGAAACAGATGGAGAGGTATTCCTGAGCATCTGAAGATAAGCAGATCAGTTAGGCCAGGTTCTGTAGATCTTGTTTGAATAGTTAATCACAGGAACACAGAGATGAAGAGAACCACATGGGTCACTGAGCTCAGGTCTCTGAAATTTTCTCATTATAATTTACAACCTGGAGAGTATCAAGAGCATGCCAGGTGCTTCATAGAGTCAAACAGTCTGACAAGCTGGTATTTATTTTGGAGCCAAGGGAGGCCTGCTTGCTTTATGAATCGAGGTTGTTGTCATTATTTATTTTGAGGCTGGGTGGTTGCTAATAATTTTGTTTACACTGTATTTTGTGGGGCGATATTTCTGCTCAACTCTATTACTGTTGACTGTGCATCATATCCTAGCACTTTAATTTAAGAACTGTGATTGTTAAGGCTTTCTTCATAACTACTGAGTAGTCTTTGAATGTATTTTGGCTTTGGGCTATTTAGACACAGCTACTCATAAATAGTGGAAATTATCAAGTACACATGTGTGTCATATGTGCTTAAGCTCACCCTTTAACATTCCCCAAATTTGCGCATGATTTAAATACATTTACCTATATAGCATAAAAGCTTCCTAAAAATTCACCAGATAGGGGAATTTTCCCACTGCCCAAAGCCACTGACTGTTACTTTTTCAGACACAAAACCAGCAGACAACAGATACACCTTTTGTAGCTGGGTATACTGCTGCAGTTTAATCACCTTCAGTATGCATTAAAGAGTTAATGGCTGCCTGAAGTTAAAACTGATAACCAAAATTCTTATTTACTGAGTGTGAGTTTACATGACAAAACCACATTGTTATGTCTGCTTCAAGGAAAAGTCTGTCACAGAGTTTGACACGCTGGTATGAGTTTTCCTATAAATATCCCAGAGGAAGCAAGTGTAGATGGTTTTAGAAGCATTTATTGGACTATAAAAAATGAACATTATGAATAGGTCAATATTTTTTGAAAGGTGCTAATATAAAACAGTGCTAAAAGATTCAGAAATGATCGGTAGATATTTTAAGCTTGCTGCTGACAGAAGTGACATCTGATAAAGATGGGGATAAACATATCAATAAAAGATGTTTCCTATGCCATATCATCCATTTATTTGTTTGAGCTGGTAACAATCAGATTATTTACTATAAATAATTTTGTAGCCATTGGTAAATTATTTATGAATATGTCCTTAATAAAAAGCTTTTGTTCATATGATTTGCATATGAAAAGTTCTCTCTGATGCATAAAGTGCTCAAAGTGTTCACTGGGTAATTTTTGTCTTGTAATGTCTGAAATCTGGCTAAGAATAACAAACTCAATTGAAAAGTCAGTGAAAACCTCTTTTCTAGACACCAATATATCAGATCAGCTAAACTTCTGAAAATGGGCACAGAATGGAAAATGTTAGGATGTTTTTTAAGCAGGAATGTTTTCAGGAGTACTTAGAGTAAAAAGATGTAACAGCGAGGATTTAAAGGTAATTTGGCTCAGGTACTAAACTTTCCCACAACAGAATGTCACTGGAAAAGTCAAACATATAGGTCAAAGCCATCCAAGAAAACTCCCAAAAGTAATCTTCAGACATACAGCTGAAAACACCACTTCAGACACGCAAGCAGAAATGAATTTTCCAGACAACAAATCACAGTAATATGCCAGAGGATGACAGCAGATAGGCACGGCAGGCATCTGTGATGCATAAATACACGAGTGAGCTGGACACCAGCTATTGTGCTAAGACTTCCAGGGCGTGTGCACACTTAATTTCCACAAACAAAATCCAAAAGACACCCAGAAATCTCAGAGATTCCTGCTGGCCCTCCATCCAAGACCAGTAAAGCTCTGTCATGGTGGGACAGGCTGCTTAATGGATTGTTCCTTAGTGTTCTAGAAATGCAGAAGTATTCAGCACATTAAGTGATGATGTACTACCAGCTTGTAAATGACAGATTGTTCATTACAGGACTTCAGAGAGGTTAATAATCATGATAATGGACCGCAAGTCACAAGTGTCTCTTGTATATCACTTTTTCACTTTTATAGACAAGTATAAACTTACCACATCAAACTCTTGTGCTACACAGTCAAGTGGGAGAATCAATTAAGCTGCTTGAAAGGTTTTGCAGGGAAAACTGGGGGAAATGTTTACCCAGTATGCTGCCCTGCCTTTGTTCGATTTCCAGAGGGCTGGGGAAGGAAAAGAAACTTATTCACACATGATATCTAACAAACTTTTGAAGATAAAGGCAATTAAATCTGAAGCACTTATTTAACCCTTTTGTAAAAAAAGTATCAATGTAGTACACTAAAATGATAACAAAAAAATTACATGGAAAAACTCTAGCAGAAAAAAATTGAGATTTTCAGAGGACTGACCCTCATCATCCCAGGGATTACATATATGGGTAATAAAAGACCTGTTTTCTAAGGAAAATCAGGTGGATTGGTGTCCATTCCCACATCTTCATTCTCCTTTTCTCCCACTACAGTGCAGTGAAAACCAGTCTCC
This sequence comes from Pachyramphus minor, assembly GCA_013397135.1. Classification (NCBI taxonomy): domain Eukaryota; kingdom Metazoa; phylum Chordata; class Aves; order Passeriformes; family Tyrannidae; genus Pachyramphus; species Pachyramphus minor. The sequence goes on from VYXB01005998.1 coordinate 339,437, forward strand.
ATTTCTAATTATGGACAATTACTGAGTTCCTGCAACTCTGCATTGCACAGTCCTAGACTGGATATTATGGAAAACTTCCACAGGGAAGTGGTGGAATCACTATCCCTGGAAGTATGCAAAAAAGCATGTGGATGTGACACTAGGGGACACAGTTTAGTGAATGCACCTGGCAGTGCTGGATTAATAGTTGGACTAGAGGATCTTGGAGGTCTGTTCCAACCTTAACAATTCCATGATGCACACTTCAAATTTGGTAGATCATAGTTATCTGGGTCTCTTGTGTTCCCCTTTCAACTCAGTATTTTCTATGATTTTTATTTAAAATAAAGGTGGGCAACTTAACCACAGGGAAGTTTCATGAAAACAATATGGGGGTTTCATTTAATTTAAGATAAATTGATCCAGGAGTGATTAGGGTATTGTTAAAATTCTAGTTTGGTAGTATGTTATGCCAGCCTATTTTTTACTTCATACTTGTTAAAGGAAACTATGTTGAAATATGAGCATATGTCATGTAGTTTTAAATGTAAGAAAATATTTTATGTTTTAATGGACAGAGGCCTTTTGCCGTTAAAGAAACACTTTTCTAATCTCTTTTGCTCTGCTATAGTTTTCTGAAAAACCCTCAAAGGTTTAATACCTTTGGAAAACTGTTCTTCCTAGTAAACCTTGGAGTTTCTTGCCAGAGCTCTCAGGTCCAAATTGACCCCATCAGATTTTAAGTATTTATGTGATCCTCCTAGTTCTTCAACCTCTGAGTTTTGTTTCTAGACTGGAGAGAGCAAGTTCAGTGCATCTAGAAATAATGCATTTCAGCTAAGATCACCTTTTCATTTGTTTCTTGATGATCTGGAAACGTGTTGGGACAAGCAGGTGGAATACATTCAGAGCAGAACTCACACTCCATGGTCTTTCATATGGCAAATACTGTCCTTTATGAATATGTCAAGGAGTCAAGTTTTTTTCACCAAGACTAGTATGGAAACTGGATATTTTATTACATGTGGAAAATCTTCAGCATTTTTTAGAACAAAAAACCCAGCCCAGAAGTAAAATGTCTTTCCGCATTAAATTTAAGCTGTTTAGGCAACAATAATGAAAGAAAAGCTAGAAGTAGTTGTTGTTTTCCACAAAGAATATCTCCTAAGGTCATTACTATTTTTTATACAATTCTGCTGCAACTTGATTGCAGACTCTTGGATGAGGAGGAAAATAGACCCATTTATTTACTGACAATTAATATAAAAATTGCCAGCTTGGCCTTGTACAATAACATAAGGAATTGAAGTAGTTACCATCACAGCTTCCTTGGGTTCCTAAGCCCCATGATGCTGCTTACAGACTTTTGGACCAACTTCAGCCTTGCTGTTTTTAAGCAGTTTATCCAGTGGTGAAGTTTTAGATTCTTCCAGAAACATAAAAGGGCAGCTGGGATTGCTGATCTGGTTGTTTATCCTCCTGCTACTAAATTCATTATATTCTAATGAATTCATTTTAAACTGAAACTGTTCAGTAGCTCTACTCTTGTTTCTGTCAATGTAAGTCAGTGCTACTCTCATCTGAAGACTCTGATGTGTAAATTACTTGTTACCAGTTGCTCTGACTTTATGTATAGGCTGAGACTGTCAAATGCTGGACAGACACGCCAGCAACCTAAATTTTGTTTAGTCCAGAGTTAGAAAAAAGATCATACATAAATAGAGTGGAAACTGTCAGTGTAATGTCCTCTGTGGTGACAATATTCTGACTCCCCTGTTCTTACATGCAAGGGGAAGAACTAAATAGTAAGGAAAATCCACCAAGTAATGCAAGCAATTATTTCTGTTTTTCTGAAGATAATTTATGTGTTATAACAATACAGGAAGGCTACCAGCCCTGCTTGTAAACACAGGCTGAGGCTATTTTATAAACAGTGAAACCACCCATTGCTGTTGTCCGTCATTTATTACTTGCCTAATAAATACTTCAATTACATTTAATAAATAATGTATTCAGGCTCAGTGAAGTGATAATTCTTTAAATTAATTATTAAATTAATGCAAAAAGGTTTTATTGCAAGCACTGCTAAAGGAAATTTCTATCTTTAATCTAAAGTGATTATTCATTATATGCAGTAAAGGCTCCATTTGCATATTATTAGTGAAGTAACCTTTAGCCTTCCTGGCAACCATAAAGATGCATCTCAGTATTGCTGTGCATTAACGTTCTTGGTTAGCCTTCCAAAACTAAAGTGATGATAAACAATATGTAATGAAGTCTTTGTTTATGGCCTTCTACCAGCTGTTTTTTGATATCTCAAATATACTACAATGACAAAATGTCCAGTAAATGTATTACAGCAAGTTGTTAAAAGGTGTTGCCTGCAGATGGTTAGTTGATGGGAAACAGTAAAAGTGGAACTGATTAATGCCCTGGAGATCTGAGCAGTAAATTCATCTCAAAAAGACTTTTTAAAAGTCTCTCACGTGCTAAGCTACCCTGTACTTGCTGCTGTCCTTGCCTGCTGTACAGCAGAGACACTGGGAGTCAGCCATGTACTTTGGCATGGCTCAGTTCCCCAGAGAGATTTTTTTCCTGTTTTGAGCAACTCCTAGTCCTTACATAAAAAGTTTCTAACGCCATTCTCATGTTCCTACCCTAATCTAGATGTCACAGTGAAGAGGAACCTGCTATGGAGGGAATACCACTGACTTTCAGTGAGAGAAGCCAGTGCAGCTTTTCTTCTCATCTTTCTTTCTCTTCCTCTTAAATCCTTAAAGAACTCTTTCAGGAATCCTTAGAGAAAAAATGACCCAGGTTAGTGAGTTCATAGGGCCTGGTTTAGTGCTGTGAAGTTTAAGAGCTCACAACTGGCAAGACCTATCCCATGGTAAGCCCTTCTCCTGCAATGTTGTACTTTCCTGGAGCTGAACTGGTATTTACTGGTGCAGGCTGAGCAGTTAAGTACCAGTAGGACACAATGCTGTCTTAAATCAACCTTGAAATGCCAACCTAAGCAGCTTCAATGAGTACATCTGACATGGAGATGACTGCATTGACTGGATTCTCCAGGTCTTGGTCCTTCAGCCCTTCTTCCATGAAGCCTTCTAAGACCTGGTTGCTGAGAACTTGAATATGTCTGTACTCTGAGGCCCATCTGTTTTGCAGGGAAGTCCTGGCCTGGTCCCCCTCAAACTGTTTTCTTCTCAGAGGTACCATTGCATAGCACAGTGTCATGATCAAGGCTTGTAACTCAGCCAGACATGTAATCAGGGCAGGTGACACTATCCAAACATGTGGTGAGAAATGAGGAGTACAGGCAGGAGTAGAGAGTAAAATCCATCCCTGGGATAAACAGAGACATTGAGCATCTCCCTTGCACTGCCTGAAGCTAGAGTTTTCATTGAGTGGTCTGATCCTCCGGATGATGGAAATCAAGGCATCATTTAGGTCTCAAATAAGCTTTAACCTGTGTCCCATGAGAGCCAATGATCCAAGAAAAAGAATAATTACAATTATTAAATTATGATTTGTGTCCTCTCCTAAAAGTCTATAGACCCCAACATAGTGAAATTTTTAATGGATGTTTTCCACATTGTGATTTGTTTTGGCCCTCTGCTTTTAAAATATTTTAAAAAAATAGTCTCTGAAAAGATGGAAGTGAAACCAAATAATAACTTGACCACAGACTTCCTGTAAGAATATGTCAAGTGAAAGGACTATTTCTTTTTTTTTAGACTGTATCCCCTGCCTTTTCTTTTTCTAGCTGCCAGTACAGGCCAAATACAGGTTCTTTCACCTGTCTGGAAGTAAGATTGACCTTTAAGGTTCCTTCCAACGCATACCATTCTGTGATTTTGGAAAAATAAAGTCACATAATGCATCCCAATTGGGAGCCCATTATTTTAAAGATGTTATTATGCATTTAGTAAATTTAAACAAGGAAAGTACATACTGTTTCCTACAGGTGGGATTTTTCCCCCCAAATGTCAAGTGATAAAATTTTGTTGTCTGTGTGGTTGAGATAATTAAAAAAAAGCAGCTTCAAAAGGCAGTGCAATGGGTATTTATCTGGGACAAGCAGGATAGTTCCCATTTCAGCAACCAAGCTCTGTAGTGAGACCCCAGTGAATTAGAATGGAGTGTCTGAAACCACTGCAGTTAACCAGGATGAGCCCTGCTCGTTGTAAACTCCAAGCAAAAAACCCCTGAAATTTATAGCTTGTTGTGCTTCGGCTGATTAGGACAAAGCAGGGGAAAGCATTAGGATGATTATTAACTTGTTAAGGCCCAGGACAGGAAAACAGCTTGTCCTGCATCAGCATTTGACCTTCTGTTAGTTGCCATGAGTTAGCTAAGTCAGAGCTTCCTTTCTTTCTCATGAAGCAGGACCTATTTTGCCAAATTTTTTTCTTGGATGAAAATGTTGCTGAAAGAAGCTGCCTGACTGTCTTATATTCCTTTCCAAATCTGATTCCAAATTAAAGGCATTTTCATTGACAAGTTACTCACTAATTCATGCAAAAATAAAATGTATATCACATCGCTATTGACCCTACTTAGAGATAAGAAAGAATTGAAGCATTTTATGGAGCCAGGCTGCCTTCCCCCATCCTGTTCACATTCACATCTCTAACACAGAGACCTCTGGTTCACCTTTGAATCACTTATGTTCTCTTCACCATAGCAATCAGCTCAGTCCTACATAAAGTGTAAAGTGCTGACATTTTCAAGCAGCCTAATGTTTCTTGCAGTCATCTAGCAGCCTTTCAAATGCAGAATCCTAGATGCCCTTGCTTTCCCTAATCAGCTAGCAGCGAAAAAGAAAAATGGAATAAAAAGACCTCATCTATCCTCTTCTCCCTCCCTCCTGCAATTTGCTATCCATCCAAACTAAACCCCCCCACGTCCCTCCTGTTACACAGATGCAGTGAGATCTCTGAGCACAAATGCTGTAAACCTCAACATAACTCCACTGATTCACACTAAGGGAAATAAATTTAATTCACCCAGCTTCTCATCATCTTACGGCCCCTTTAGGGCTAATCACCTGTATTAACTTCCTCTGGAGTCCTTCTAATGTCTAAGTGCCACTGACTGTTTTGTAGCCAAAATACATGTGGCAAGAGAACCAATTGGCCAACAGTGGATTTCTTTTCTACAACAGTGGTTTTACCATTTAAGAGAAAAGAATCAGGTTTGGAGTGGTGTTGTTTTAAGATTCAGATGGCAGGTTATGTAGCTGACTATAACAGCTTCATGCTGGAATTTCTAGTCAATTTTTCTTTCTCTTGAATAGAGTTGTTTAGTATTTATGCATCCAGATAAACTTTTATGTCTATTCAGGAGCCACAAATGATCCCTTTGGTTTTAGGGAGAATGATCCTTTGCTTAGCATCCTAGTTTCTTGCATTCACACATTTTAATAGCTAACTGGCTTGCTTTTGCAGATCTGTAATAAGTACAGTTTTTAACAGCAGGTCTTGAATGCTCATAAAAGGATACTCCTCATGCCTGACCTGAAGCCTGACTGAAATGTGCTTTCTAAAGATGTTACACAATGTAGACACACTTTTGTTCAAGGCTGTGGATTCAAGTTCTTGTTCTTCCACAGATTTACTTTGTACTTCTGAGTAAGCACTTTGAAGTACTGCTGACCATATATTTTTTTTCTTTACTGTCTGCTTGACATTCTCTGAGGCAGGGGCTGCTAGTGGGTGTTTATACCAGGATGTGAATTGCACACTGCAGAAATCAGCTGAATTTATTTTCCTGCTTGTTGCCTCTCCATATCTACTTCACCTTTCTTTCCCTTGACCTGTCATATTACCCTTTTTGATCTAAGAGCCTCAATCACCATGGAGAGTTGAACTCCCAGGAATAATCCTCATCCTCTGGTCTTTTCAGTCCTGTTCATTCCTTGGTGGCAAGTGTTCTCTGTGCTGTGCCACCACCAATGATAAATCTGTAAGGCAAACCCAGAAATTGACACCTAGCCACTTCCCTCCCCCTTTTCCTCATGGTTTCTGGGCCCAAGGTGGGATACATTTCTACTGCACATTTATCTCTCTGATTACAAACTTATTGACCTGGTCTTACTATAGACTTCTGCTCCGAAATCCCTTCTGAGAAAGCCTCTCACTTTTCCTTCTGAGTTTGCATAGAGTCTGGAGAGATGAAACTCCTACTTTGGGCTGAATTCAGATGTGCTGTGTAACACCTTGTGGGGTCCCATCAGTTTTCAAACAGAACAAGCTGAAAAATAATTCCTTTTATTAGAAATATGACAATACCTTTTTTGTTTTCACATGGGGACCTTTAAAAATTTTTAAGGAAAACAAACCCAAAAGCTATGTTAAGACCAGTGCAGAAGAGGTGTTTGCCTGCAGTAAATGAGGATATGTTTCTGCTTTGCAAGATGAAAAGCTTTCCAATTGTGTGTGGAGATAAGAGATGGAAGTAACATTCCTATCCTCTCCAGCTATCCTGCTTTCAGTGGAGGGACCATTTTGTCACAGATCTCTCCATTTCAGAAAACAAGCAGCAAAGACTGGGATCAGCTGCTTTCACAGGGATATAGCTGGAGAGATGCAGTGTTTACTCCTAGTTCTCCATCATTGCCCAGTTAACCTATTTTTTTTGCTTCCCTTGCTTTCCTTCTGATTTAATTCTATTTTTTTTTTTTTGACCAAAAATGAATTCCAGATATTACAGCAGTGGTTTCTTTCAGCTGATCACATGGTTCCTGTCTAGTGGTCTTGACTGAGTTTTTCCTTTCACAACAAAAAATCCATTTGGGGACTGAAGAAATTTTGAAAATAGACCCGGTTTTAAGAAGTAGAATTTTCTTTGGAAGTCACAAAATTTCCAATCAGTTTTCAGTACAGAGTCATGTTTCCAGGGCCAGTAGGAACTAAACCTGGCACCCCAAGCAAGGTTTGCAGTCTTTTCTCTCTAGAGGAAGAGTTGCAAAACAGACCAAATGTTTGGGTTTTCAGGGAGCAAATGGCAAAGCTGTGGCTACTACCATCATGCATGACTTTAGTATTTCATCCAGCAATCATTCTCCTTATATCATCAGCTAAGAAAAGAGAATTTGATGAAAATCATAAGTAAGAATTTGAGTGGGAAAAGTAGGATTGACTAGTTGCTTCAGACACGGTACCTCTGTCCATGTTGTGAAGGGCATGTGGTAGTAGAGGTAGGATTTGTTCTTTTTCCTCCCAGTGTAGCTCTATAGATTTATCCTTTTCCATTTGCAATCTCCAGATGATGTAAGTGCTGCTATAAATGATATTTCAGGTCTTTATAACCTCAGACACACAGATTATCTCCCCAGCATCCTTTTATTACTGAGTGTGGGGAGAAAAAAAATAAATAAACTTTTAAAATTGTACTTTCCACTCATCAGGTTCAGTCTATTTCAGTAAAAGGACTGAGTGGAAAAGGAAAGGCAGCAATGATTGCATGGCAACGTTCATATGCTTAGGGTGAAGGATTATATTTTGCTAAACCTTCCAGGAAAATAAACCCCAGCAAAACAAGAATGCTTTATGGAGGTGTGGGACTCTTTTGTCACTAATCAATGATATTTTGACTTGCTATGATTTCTTCACTGCCTGTCTCCCTCTTCAGCAGGATGTATCACCCTGAGTAGCGTACCTTTTTTTGGCCTCTTTGCCTATCAATTTACGTAAATTAATAGTGTATCCACCAGAAGGTCTGGTTTCCAAAGATATTTTTATTTGCTCTGCTATTGAAATTGTGCCTCATGTTTGACGGATTTGTTCTAGGGTGCTGAAAAGAAAAGAAAGGTGAAAGCAAAAATATGTCAATTAAAGTTGTTTGGAGGAATTGTTGAGGTATTGAGGAGCATCTAAAGAGAAGTCAGGGACCCTTTTCTTCATGGGCAAATCCTTCCAAATGCATGCCAACAACTTCTCTCTCTGGTGTTTCTTTGTTTTGAATAGCAGCTCTTTGAAGATATTCAGCCAAAATTTGTTTTTTGAGTTGGAGAAATAAAGAGAGGAAGAGCAGCCCATCTAATTTCTGAATCATATTCAGAACAGGAGCACCTGTTCGCTTCCTGTCACCATTAACTAAGAGGAGCCTCCAGTGGCTACACTCCTAATTTTGGCACCTCAGTTTAGTGGCTATGGCTGTCTGGAAGACATCCCAGACTATGTCCTCTTTTCCACTTTCTTCCATTTGTACTTAAATGAACAAAGCTCCTGCAACTGTACGGGCAGGATCACGAATCACTTAAATGTGCTGAAAATTAGGTGTAACAGGGACATGCTAAATGATCCTGTTGAACATCATTATCACTAGGAACTCAAAGAGGTAAAACATAGCTAATTATACCACCCCGTCCTCAGCCTTCAAGCTGACTGGAAATTTGTATTGAGGGTAAGGATTTGATTGGAGTTGTGAAAAAAAAAAGGCCCATATCAAATAACCTTCCCTTAGCCCATTCTTTATTCTTTCCAAGCAATTCTCTGCCAAGCAGGGAGGAGACTGGCTCTTGCACTTCTATCCCTTGGTCCAAAATCTCATGTTCAGCCACTTTGACACAGACCTGCGTACTCTCAATGATGAGTTTATTGCTGAGACCATAGGTCTGAGCTGGTAGGATTTACGTCACTTAGTAAGAGAGGAGATTGGGTAATTAGTAATCTGAGGAGCTTGTCCAACTTTGAGGGGGCAGGACATGAAACAGGAGGACAAGATGTGTACTTAAGCTGGTCAAGTATTTTCCAGAAGAATTGCCCCCGAAGTGTTCAAAAAATATGAAGGTGTGACACTTGGGGACATGGTTTAGTGCTGGACCTGGCAGTGTTTTGTTAATGGTTGGACTCAATGGTCTTAGGGGGCTTTTCTAATCTTAATGACTCTATGGTTTTATGACTCTGAGAGTTCTCTACTGGAAAATGTTGATTCAAGGTCGTGAAATGTGCCTCGGCAAAATTTTGATTTCACGGAACATTTTGGCTTGTGTTGGGTGGGGCTGAAGGGGAAATGTGGGCTCCAGGGAATTACTAAGTCACTGACCCTCCAAGCAGCCAAGGTCTGTGAAATGCAGATATAAGGGGTAAGAATGGCTGTACAGAAAAAAAATGTTCCCTACGTCCCACAGGAGTAAATTTCTACTATAAAATGGCCTGTGAGAAAAACCCACTCTATCACCTCCAAATATGACACTTAAAAATCCTGCTGTCGGGATAAATCAATATCAACTGAATTATCATTAGTAATATTAGCAACCATAACCATTTTGATTTCTTGGCAAGGGTTCATTGCATCAATTTAAAGAAAAGGTTACTGGAAAGAGGGAGGAGTGACTCAGTTCCTATTAAAGTCCTCTTTGTCTTGTAGCACAGGTGGAATTCACATGGATAGCTAAAACTGCTGAAAAGCATGAAAGATTACCATGAATAGGGCATCAAAAGGTAGAAAATACCAGATAGAATAATTACATTATCATGTTTTTATGTGGAAATCATTTTCCGCACCAATGTTGCCTGTTTGGAGAAGTTGAAAATAACCCTAAATACATCCTTCTGTATGTCACAGAACAAAACAATTTCAAAGTTTAAACCCCATTATTTTAGAAGAGCTATTTATTTCAAGTAGGTGGCAATTTTCTTCCCCTCCCCCAGCCCACAGATTTCAGTAGCTATTCACCTCTCACAATTTCCATCTAGTCTGTTCTTTAGAAACCAATTGCAACCTTTAAAGTAGTCATCTATTCCTAATGGAAATCTCCACATCCAGCTTTTTAAGCCGCTTTTTCAAACTCTTAATAAATTGCCTCAGGTTGTAGAGTTAGTAATGACACTAAGTGGTGGAGGGCTTTCATGAAATGTTCTGAGCCTCAATTCACTTCTCACCCTTTCTTTTGTCCACCGCTGTGTGCATTTTTGCAGATTTTCAACAACTGCACATTCAAGTGGAACAGATGACTTTATTCTCCCACAACAGAATTTGGGAAATTTGCCCGATAAATGGGTAGGAGAAGGGACATGTAAACAGGGTCAGCTGAAGTAGAGTGGGATATTGAAAGAGCAGTAAACACTCAGCTCTCACAAAGTACTTTTTGTGGCGAGAATGGTCTCTTCAGGGAGAGAAAGAGGAAATCAGGAGGTGACTTCTGTTACTGAACTTACCTCCTGCTGCTTTCTCAGAATTGGTATCTACAGTGAACAGGAAGTTTTTGAAAGCCAGGTAGAGTATTCCAACACTGCAGTGTGCTCTGTGGGCACACTCCTTCAGGAACTGCTGGAATAAGAGGTGGTCTTGAAGATGGGAGATCATTATCTGTGAATTCTCAAGTATGTCCAAGAGCCTGCCTGAGATTCTGGAGCTGCTGTCTGGGAAATGAATCAGGACAATGTGTCTCAGGGGATCACTGGCTTCCCTAGGGCACAGTCTTCTACATAAATAAGGGACAATTCCAAAGGCAGTATTTGATTGCAAGTTTCTGCAGATCTACAACCCATAAAATGGCATAGGATGGACATCAGGAATGCAGTATCATGGAATTGTGGAGCAGTTTAGGTTGAAAGAGACCTTAAACCTTACCTTGTTCCACCCCCTGCCATGGGCAGGGACAACTTCCACTATCCCAGGCTGCTCCAAGCCCCATCCAACCTGACCTTGGACACTTCCAGGGATGGGGCAGCCACAGCTTCTCTGGGCAACCTGTGCCAGGGCTTCACCACCCTCTGAATAAAAAAATTTCTTTCCAATATACGATCTAACCCTGCCCTCTGTCAGTATCAGATGAGGGATTTTTTTGCTAGATGACTGTGTTCTGGAACAGAAAGATGTAGGGACACCACAAAAGAAGCAGGTCACAGATTGTGGTCACGTAGGTTCTTCAGTGCATATGATAACACAATGTTGTCACTAAAAGACCAAATGCAATCCTGAACACTTAAGCAGAGGAATTACCGAATAAAACAGGGAAGCAATTTCCTTGGTATGGAAGATGGTATCCCAGTGTGGGTTCCCACACTTCAAAAGAGGGTGTATGTGAATAAGAAATCAGAATTCAGAGTAAAATTACAAGCATGATTTAGAGTGGGAAAAACCTGTCTCACTTGAGAGATTTGAGAAGTCCAATTTATCCAGTTTATCCAGGAGTATATTAAGAGGTGAATTGGTCACAGTCTACAAATATCTATGTTAGGAAGAGATGTTAGAAACCAGACAATTCTTTAATTAGGGAGAACTAAGCTTAATGAGATTTGATAGTCTGAAACAAAGCTATTGTGAACTCAGAGTAAGAATGAGGTGTACATTTCTCACTGTGGAGATAATTAACCATTGAAACAGTTTAACTGGGTATATGGAAGACTTTCTGTCACTTGAAAATGAGCTAAAGATAAACTATTATTTAAACTCAATTAAGTGCCTGCTGCAGACATAGCTAGCAAGGTTTTGTGGTCTGATGTTATGCACATCAGATTAGATGACTATGATGGTCTCTTCTAAATTATAATTCTTCATTAATCATTTCTGTATCAAAGGGATACTTCTTTAGAAAGGGCAGGATTTACTCTGAAGACTGCAATTAAGAACAGTACATTATCACATATTTAATTCTATTGGAACATAAATGAGCTATAAAATTTAAAAGGCTGTAAGAAATAAAACTCTATGCACTGTTCTGGGCTTGTTATTTCTGCCCTGAATAGTCAGTGTTCACAGATCCATCCTCCAGTTTTTAGCCATCAGCAGCCATCGGACCTTATTACAGAACTTCTTCTTCAGGAACAATAGTATGGGAAACCAAACTTTTGTACTTTTTCTATTCTCTGGGATCAAACCCCCATCCCTTCTGACCTGGAGGGACAAAAGGAGGTGTTGGAAAGCAAGGCAACATTCTGATTCTGTTTGTTTTAAAGCAGCCTTTTAAAGAATCTCGAGAGTAACATAGAGAAATAACAACATTGCTGTCTTCCTTGCCAACTTGTCCAGAAGGATTTTAGTCTCCTGACTGACAAAATCCATTAAGAAAAGCCTCACTTGGTTATACAAGAGAACAAAAACCTGAAATGTTGCTGCTGCCAGATCATTAGTGATACAAGGAAGAAACAGAGGGCTTGTGTATGAGCACTGTATCATTGCTGTAACTACATAGAGATGAGAAAAAGCCAGTCACAGGATTACAAACCAATGCATAGCCATTGGTGATGGAGATGCTCATCCCTGATCGGGATCCTGCAGGGCAGAGCAAATCATTGGGGTCAGAATAACACAGGAACTTATAGTTTTGAAATATAAACCTGTGCTTGACAAAGGAATGACTCACATCAGCAGCAGCTTGACAAGTCTGCTGCCATTTCGGCAGTACAGGGGTGAGGCACGGAAGAGGTTGTGGATTTATTGTTTCCAGCACCAAGGAATACACTTCTCAATATCAAGTCAACCTGACACCAAATCTGTGCTAAAATCAGAGCATTCAGTACTTGTGTAGCTTTTTCCTGTGCAAGACTATTGGAATTTAAGGAAAATCTGCAGGAGTTTCTGTCCCCCTCAGGCACCTCACTGCAAATACTCCTTTGTTCCAAGAGAAGTAGAGTGCAGAAATTATATGGATCCTTAAGATCTCATAAACAATTACTGTGATAGCAGAACAGTGGGTCTCATTGTGATAACAAAAAACCTGAAAAGTGTGTGTGAACAGACAAGTGTCACAAGCTGCTTTTACATCTGCTGAAATTCCTTGGACCTACCAAAAATATTGGATTAAACTGAAATACTGTGTTTTAACAAATGAAGGAATCTGTATACAGAAATGCACAGACTTTCCAGTGGTTATACAGATTTAAAAAGTAGGTCTCTTATACCAAAAGTGAAGGTATTTTTATCAGCAGTGTTATGGAATCAACATGCAAGTTACAAATCTGTTCAGTTTAAATGTTGGATAAGAGGTAGACAAACAAACAAACAAACAAAAAAACAATGAAAGAAAGGCTGAAAAACTTAGTGTGTTTTTTGCTTTAGAAGAGGAAATATACTTTCAAAGTCCATTTTTCATAAAGAGAAAAACCGTTCCCCACACCACAGTGGAAACAGTCTGGTACCTTCAGATTCATGTAGCATATAATTTTCATTGGATTAAGATATTTGGTTTAAGTAGTTTGGTCTCTAAAATGATACACAGGCATTCTCTTTTTTTTTTTTCCGGGTGACTCTGCAAACTTTTGTCTCTGAGATGTTTGCATTTGTTGTGGTTTTGACCTCCTGCAGTGGGTTGAACTTCCGTCTAGAACAGACAGAGTCAATGTGCCACAAAACCAACATGCAAACCCACTCAAGGCTTGTGTGGCTAAGTGAGTCACTACCCAAAAGTCTCCTTTTTACTGTGCTTGGGGTGAAGGCAACTTTCTTACCCCTGAGTTTATGAGAATGGATTCCCTTGAGGTCCTGCAAAAAGCTGTGGCGTGTTCTTGATGACCACTGGGCAACTGAGAGCAAATAAACCACTCTTGATTTTCATAAAACAGGTAATTATCTTAAATTAAGTAACTGGCGGTACAAAAGTACAACTGAACAGAGCCATGGGTGACCCACGGACTCTGGAGGTCTCTCTGGCTCCAAGACACAGTGATTCTCACACTGCACCCTTTGTAAAGAGGTACATAAATTTAAACCATCCAGAGATGAGAATACATTTCCTTATCCATGAGTGAAACAAATCTGCATCTCACAGCTTCATGATAACATTGCTATCTGCCCCTCTTAATTTCACCCCTTTTCACATTCTACTGGTACAACTCCTCCTAGAAAGGCTTCCGTTGCCAAGATAATCTCAAAAAAGGGATTATATTCTCACCCCCAAACCCTAAAGGAAACCATCCACATGATTCAGTCTTGATAAATCAGTCTTTCCAATGGGAAATAAGTTTGTTACTTGACAAGTTTCCAACTGGTTCTAACAAGAAGTGGCAAAGGTTACAATATGATGACAACCTGCTTTCTCTTAAAGAATTTCCCCTTCAACTGAGATATCTCTGGACACCTATTCTTGCCTTTCAGTCATTATTCTGTCTGCTCCCCGTAGGAAACACCTGCCTGAGTTGGGAAAGGCAGTGGGAAATTTCTCGTGGTGCTATGGGAGATTTTGAACAGGGAAGGAGATCCCAGTTTTTTTCATCAGTTTTTGGACTTTCTCTTCCTCCACCTGCCCTGTTCTTTGGAGAAGGTCTTGGAAGACAAAGCCCCGGCTTGAGTTACATATTTTGCAAATCAGCTGTAGCTGCCAGCTGGACAGTTTCAGCAGTAAAAACTCAATGGTAGTCTTCAACCAGGAAACATCCATAAGGGATGCATGGAAATTAGCAAGGAAGTGACTCACAGAATGGACACATCCATCAGCCTGTTATCCTCCATAAAAACATCCCAAAACCTTTTTGTGCTTTGCACTGTATTCACATTGGTACAGGATAAGACAGACTGTTAAGTGGTGTAGTGCACAATTATTGAGATTAAGAAGTGGAACCCAAAAGTTATTAAAAAGTTTCTCAAAAGCACAAAGGATTGCAAAGTGACAAATTTCTGCTAAAATTCGTTGGAAGAGAGACACTAATTTTTACTCACCTTTATGAAATTTTCCCTGGTCACTTAGATATGAACAGGTTTATTCTTTCCAGTTTATGAGGAGAAACTGGTAAGCAGATTCTTTGGTGAGAGTAGGAATATAAGAGAGAATATTGAAATAATTAGAAGGAGGAAAGGGCTTAAGCCTATATCTGTCCATGCATATCTGCATTTCACAGTGTGGGCAATAATAGATGACACTGTTGGATGTTTTGTCTGTTTTGTTCAGACTCCGTTACATGCTCTTCTGGAGGCTTTTACTTCCAGTCTTGTCCTTTTTACTGAAAACCTTGTCTTGGGCCTAACACAAGGAAAACTCCAGTACTTTACATACATTCTTTGATAATTTTGGCAGAAGAACTAATGGTTCATTTACCTGCCTAAACTGAAAATATGCACAGTGTGACCTCCTGTCACAAATCAGTTTTCCATTGAGCACTTTGAGGATAAAACTCCCATCTCAGCCTCAGCATCCTTTGCTCTCTATCTGTCTCTATCCCAACCCCCTTTATTTTTCCTATCAATCTCTTCTACATGCTCTTCTAGATGGTTATGCCTGATTTTGTAATATTCTCTGTACGTCATGGAAGGATCAGCTTCTTCTCTAGGTTTTGCTTGTGAAATTCTCTGGAGGTGGTAAGATAACACCAGATTTATACCAAAATATCTGTCATCACAAGGTGACCATAGTGCTCTTTCCCAAGCTCAGTAAAAGCTCTTGTCAGAGCTGTGCTTTCTTCTTCTTCATTATCTCAATTTTACTCAATGTGGCAGCTTTTCTGTCTGAAAATAGCTCCTAACTGAGCTTTCCCTTCACAAGAGTAGATGGAGAAAGGATCTTGTAAGTCTGGTAATAAACTAGAAGATGACTGTGTCTTCCAAGGATTTGGGCTCATTTCAGAAAGTGTAGAGAACTTTTCTATCTCAGATTGAAAAACACTGGTTTTTTTAAATAAGCTTTTTGTTCAATTCTTTAAATAGTCTTTTCATTTAAATAGTTCTTTTCATTCTGTTAAACTAGTTAGAAATTTGTAGTCTTTGATAAATCATGCTATTAATCAAAACTCTAGAAAATAAAGTATAAGATGAGTTACCTGTGCAGAAAAATATCTTCAAATAAATACTTTTCACTCCTAAATATAAGTTTGTTTTCTCAGTATAAAACATTTCCTTAAAATTCGGTCACTGTCTAAGCACTGTAATATGGTGAACTTCTTACGAAGCATTCTACTTATTAACGTTTCCTGATTTTGAGTCTTCTGTTCAGTTTTAATTATGCATTTTTTGCTTTTCTTTGAGTCATAACATCTTATCAAATGTATTTTTTTAAGAGAAACTGCCAGAGAACTGTCTTTCACACAGTTTCCATAGAGTTTCTCTCGCTAGTGCAAACAACTGGTTTTCAAGAAGGATGTGATGATGCAACACATAAATAGTAAAACAATCAAGAAAATGTTGACACTCTAAAAATCCAGTAATTTTTTTAACCTGGCTAAGAATTTCAGCAGAGAATTCACTGGAAAAATAACACTTGTCTCCCCTGTGGTCTCCTCTTCCACAGGTTGACCTACAGAGACTGATGGTCGCATGAGATGCTCAAGAAGTTTCAAAGTTTTTGTGAAAGTGCTGTAGAAAAACCTGTACTTAACACCCACCAAACAATCAAAGAACCTGTGTAATGCTGTAATTAACCCAGGAATCTTTTGACTATCTGAAAATCACCTCAGTAATATCAGCAAAGTATCGAGTCATCTGAGTCTACAAAAATAGCTCAACTCCTCTCCTTCAGAAAGATCTGGTTTCTAAGCTTAGTCTAGAGTCTGGATTTGGTGGTGTTGTAATATAAAAAGTGCATTTTTGGAGTTTTTGTCTCATAAAGCAGCATGCAGCTTCCCAATGCTACAACACTTTTTCCATTTGCCTTGGGAACAGAAAGTGGATCTCTTTCATGTCCGGATTGCTACTCATCACAATCAGAAAAATACCATCAGAATTAGCTTAATTGTTATTCTCATCAAAAAAACTACAGGGGCAAAATTGCTGCTGGTGGTTTTGTCTTGCCATTTGTGCTCAAAAAAGCACACTTCCATAGAATCATATAATTATAGGATTATAGAATGTGTCGGGTTGGAAGCGACCTGCAAGCCCATCTTGTTCCAACCACTGCCATGGTCAGAAACATCTTCCACTAACCCAGGTTGCTCCAAGCCCTGTCCAACCTGGCCTTGGACACTTTCAGTGATCAGGCAGCCACAGCTTCTCTGGGCAACCTGTGCCAGCGCCTCACCTCCGTGAAACACTTTACTTATTTATTTCTGATTTATACTATATCAGAGGGGACAAGTAAGAATTTTGTTAAAAGCAAAAATCCCTCATCTCTGAAGAAAAAGTATTATTGAATTACTGTAGCAAAAGCTAGACCAGCAGAAGAAAAAGAACATGTACCATTCCCATACGATATACCTGAAGTCTCATACGAACAAATTTTAGTTAAGCATCTAAACTGTAGTTTTCTCTTCAGGTTTTCATACAACAGAAGCCCTCTTTCATAGCTGTCTTCTGTATAAGCCACAGACACCTTATAGTCCTTAGACACAGTTCCCGAAGAAACAGTGTTCATGAGCAGTGCCTCATCAGCTTGTGTTAATCCATCCAACAGGTAAAGAACCTAATTCCTCTGTGCCTCCAACAAGTGATTCCATGTTTGAACAGCTCCTTTCCCTATTGTTAGAACCAGAGGGTGATGAAAAGGCAAAGAACAAATGAGAAGTTACAGCAGGTGATTCATGTCTTCCACCAGAAGCTGGAGCAGTACAACAAACAAAAGGTGCTTGATGCACAGCTGACCCCAGGTGGATTCAGCTTCAACCTCAATTATGGACATTAGTTGTGTCTTTATGAGTGCTGCACGTACAACAGAGTGGGAACTCAGAAACCAACATCCTTATAAAATCAAGTAATCATGTAATTTTTTTCCCTGCACGTACTGATTTGCTCGATAAATAGAACCTATCTCTGGTGATATTAGCTGATATTTGTCTTTCGTCCAAATCTGGTTATTAATAAAGACAATTTTCAGTGTTGCAAAGGAAGGAGTATATGAAGGTTGACTGTCCCAACAGAAGGCAAGTTGTGTATCTAATTCCCCTAAGGTCTGTGCAAATATTAACTAGAGAATTTATCAAGGCCTCATTTAGACTGTAGAAGAAAAATAAAGCTACTCCAGAAGATCCATGTATTTGTGCATGAAATCCGGTTCTATTTTTTCAGCCCGTGGTTTGTGAGCAATGGTGAAGAGGAAAGCACTTTTCACAGGAAATCCCAATGTTCACATTTAATGTTCAGAAATTTTACCCAGAAACCTACATCTCAGGAGATTTAAAATGTAAAGAGAGATCTACATGGTAAATCTGTGAGATTAAATCGTCTAATCTGACATTTTGCATATTTGAAAGGCAGAAAATACCACCTTGCTCTGCCTAGGTTAAGACAAATAACTTGTGCTTGACAAAAGCGTTTCCTGGAGAGCCCTTGATCTGGATTTGAAGTCCTCCAGCAAAAATACATCTGACTGAATATTTCCATCTGCAATGTGTGTGTCTGCAGCTCAGCTAGTCACCCTGCCCTCCCCTGAGAGGGAGGATAAAGTTAGGGGTAAAAATAGGAATTTATGGGGAAAAGTGCGACTCATCCTACAACAAACATTTAGTGTAGGTTAAAGTGCCTATTTCCACTTCAAACCAATAACAGCCTTTGTAACAAGTCAAGCAAGTTTTGATTTGGGTGTGGTGGTTGTGGGAAACTATAGAACAATGAAAATAATTTAAAAATATATGTATGGGCAAGACCATACATTATTTCAACTAATCCTACCTATTAGGGAAAGAAAGAAAGAACACTGCCAATATTTGCTTACTCTGCTGTTGTTATTTTGTAAAATCACTTACACAGCTCTTTACTTTAATCATTTAAGACAATGTGGTTCAAAAAGCCCTATAGATGTCTTAAATATGAGGGCTACACCAGAGATGGAAGCTTCCTGAAAATTTCTGTGCCTACAGCCTAAGCTATTATTTCTTCTGGAGCAAATAAAAACCATTACACTTACTCATATGCATGAGCTGGAGTTACTTATGATGTAACCATTGTATAAAAAATTACTGGAGTAATTTACACAGCTCACTAATCCCTTACATGTACTAATCTTACCCTCTGAAACCATAAATTAGAAACATATTAAATTCCGGTGTTTTCTTTAAAATGTGGATGCACAAGGAGGAGTTTAAGTGTATAAGAAAGACTTTCAACTGGTCTACTGAAGGACCAGGTGTGCAGCCTGGAAATTTCCCCTAAAAATATAACTAAAAGTGGGTGTGAAGAATTAGAATGTGCTCTAGCTTCAGAAATTCTTTGG
>VYXB01005998.1:358471-399572 GCA_013397135.1 Pachyramphus minor
GAAAGAAGGAAAGCAAGCTTTATTTCCCACAAATGATTCAACAGTTAAAATTCATATTTCATTTACAGCACAATAATATGTTCTATGCACACACAGACACAGCCTGTCATTTTATATATGGGTTTTGCGAGGTTATAATGGCAATGAAACAACAATCCACAGTTTTCCTAAGAAGGGAGCTGTGTTCCTTGCAAAGTTCCCAAGTACCACAGGCATGAAGAATGGTGCTCAGATTATGTCCTACCGATGGTTAATTTCAAATCTAGAAGTTTATTAACTTTGACTCGTAGCAGAAAAGGCCACGACCAATTATTATTCAGGAAAAAAATCCTGCTGTTTAGCCAAAAAACCATACCAAGCAGCCCTGTACTTGATGTGCTTGTGATAAACGTTCACATGACAAGGTTATTTGGTGAACAGCGGCTGGAGGGGTTGTCATAGCAACCTGTGCATGATGCTCATAAATTTGATGTGTAGTTATCCTTGCTGTGTATGCAAAAAAAACCCACAAAGCCAACTCAAGCAGTTTAATTTACAGCACTGAATGTCTAAAAAAAAAAAAAGAATTCTAAGGTAATAGACTTCTTCAGATTATATTCCTTCACAAGGAGAGACAACCTCTTCAAAGCCAAAAAGACTTTTAAGATAATCATTATGGTTGGAAGTGCAGGTCATCATTAATATTGAGCTCTCTTGAAAATCTCTGCTCAAGTATATTGATTGTTTTCTGCTACTCATGCAAACAGCTGGTTGTAAGTGAAAAAAACCCCCAACATCCTCTTTTTTATTTTGCTTTTTTCCCCCCCAGAAATGTTGAGACGAAACCTTGAATCACCTGTCAAGCAAGCCATGACGAAATGCCTCCTTTCCATAAAAAGTCACCAGGATAAGAAGAATCTGTCACTCTCTACAGTTCTGTCTTGTTCAAACACAGGATAAAAATGAAGAGAAAGGTGAATGAAACATTCATTTCTTATATGCAAGAAAGGTTGGTCTGGAGATCATAAAAACAGTAGATGAAGAAAGGGACAACATTTTTTTTTATCAACCAAGTCATCAAAACCTTCAGTCTGGGCAAGTTGCTCAAATTATATGCCTCAGCCTCCCTACCTGTAAAAGAAGGATTTGTTCTTTGCATTCTCAGGAGTAACTTACCACCTGCCTTAGAAAGAAACAACGTCTGGAAGACTGGAGATTTTTAGAGTAAAACCACAAGCAGAGTGTAAGTGAGGAGCACAGGACCGCCCACTCCAGAACTGGGGAGAGCTGTGGTAGAAATCCTCCCTGCCAGTGTCCCTCTTTTTGAGGGCTGCTCTCAAAAGAAACCAAAAGACCAAGTAACAGCAGAAGCGTCTTCATCTTGTATCTGAACCTAAGCTGCTGCAAAACACATACATGAGGCATGGGGTGAGACGAGTGCCAAATAATAGAATCACTAGAAATCATACACTCATGGAATGTTTTGGGTTGGATGGGACCATAAATATCAACTCATTCCACCCCCCCTGCCGTGGGACACCTTCCACCAGACCAGGTTGCCTTGAACACTTCCAGGGATGGGGCAACCACAGCTTCTCTGGGCAACCTCTGAACCCCTATAGTTTATGGGAATCTCATATGGAGGATGTAAATATTAATTTTTTCCCCCAGATACATAAATATTAATGAGTTGAGGCTGCTGGGGTAACCCAACCAAGAAGCTCCCAGGTACAAGAGTTCATGTTGTACAGTATCACCTTCCTGTTCCAATGGCCAGGCCTTTTCAAGGAGCTGCTTCAATAAAGACAGAAGATATTTCTAAATGCAAGTTTTCTAACCTGTATGACTGACATGATGTATCATTTATATCCCAGGGATGACTGCAGCTTTTATCATCTAGAGGTTCTGTTATGTGTCTTGTCATAGAAATAAATATCTAGGTATGGAGATAAATTCAAAAATATAGTGCAAACTACATAAGGAGGAAATAAAGGCATAACCTTCCTGTTGAGAAAAGGAGTAGCCTGACACAGATGTTTCTGGAAAGTGATTCATCCCAGCCTCAGAGGAGCACTCAACCAGTCAGACGATTACTGTCTGGAAAAACATATTTTTGTCTGATGGCCCACAGGGATTCTCTGATGGTTACCTTGAATTTGGATATCAAAAGACCCAGAGAGGAGCAATCTCAGTTAACCATAGGTGCAGATGTCTAGATGTGAGCTAGATGCCGTTGGGCTCAGGGAGACCTAGGCAAGGCAGTTAAGAGGCATTAGGGCAAAATTAATTTCACCCTTGAATTGACTCAGCTTCTGATCAGATGAATCACTTTCTCACTTCCATTAACAGCTTTGACTACATTTTTGTTGATAATAGGAATCTAGATGACTACTTTATGTGTAGTTCTCTTTCAACAAGGATCCATAAAACTAGTTAAAATTTACCTTGCATGAAAATCTTCGTTTTTTTCTCACCTAACATTGAAGTCTCAGTGACACCTGTGCCTTCCATATTCGTTCCTCCAGGTAACTGCTTTCTGAAGGATTTCTTCTTCTTTAAAAAAAAAACCAAAAACCAAAAATCCCCCACACACAAACCCTCCTCCCCACTTCATTTTGCAACTACCCTTTAAAATGACAAGTTGTGGTGGTGCCATGTTTTTAGTGAAACAGGGTTTTCCCATAGGGACTGTCACCTTACACTGAGAAAACCTTCTATTTTGCTACTACCACCAAGGTTTAGAGAGAGAGCCACAAAGTCTCAGTGCATGTGGTCTCACACAGCATAATAAAACTTGTCCCCGAAGTGTGATCCAGGTTTTTATATCCACCACATAAATGACAAAACTCAAGCTGGTCATCCTGGGCTCCCTTTGTAGTCAACAGTGTGGGAAGAGTGGATGGGTGGAAATAAACCTTTTGGGGCACGATTAATCTGGGTGAATTTTGATCTATTTCAGGACGAAGTGAATCATGTCCTGAAAGATCTGATCCTGAAAGAACCCAGGCTGACTAATGTAGGAGTAATCACCTACCTGACAGACACAGTCAGGGGACAATGGCTTGAATGCACAGTGTGCCATAGCAATCTCATGGAAGATGAACATAATTTTTTCCTGTCCTCATAGCCTAATGACACAGTAATCAAGCAAGAGATTACTCACTCCTAGGTGGGTTTTATGCAGAACACAGTGGTCAACCTCTTCTGTTTTTTGGTTTTGGTTTTTTTTTCCCCCCTCTCCTGAGAAGCTGTCAAGGCATAGCACGAATCAGTGCTTCCTACACAGAACTTGGGCTGCTGCATCTTCTAAAGGTTTTCAGCTGAAACAAGCAGTGGCTGTTTTGTTATTCTGTCTTTTCCTGCCTCTCAAGGGATAAATAAAGCCTTGGTGTGTGGCAGTGAGGATCCTTGAAGAAAGGGGAAGCAAGAAGAAAGCTCTGTGGTTTCTCACATCCTCTATTTCTGCACGGCAAAAGGGAGAAATGGCCCAGCTGTGTGACCAGAGGGAATTAATTTTGAAAAGTGCACTGCTGTGAAGCTGCCAGGCAGCTGAGAAGAGGTTTTTCAAGGCAGTGGTCCTGATTCATGTCACGGGGTCTGGGAGTGGAGATGCTCTGGTCAGTACAGAGGTCCTGGGTTTGAAACCTGATGACTGAGGGTGCTGGTGCTTACTGAATTTGTTCTCAGTTGGATCTGAAGAAATGAAAGGTGAGCTTAAACAAAGGCCCACAGGAGGCCACTAAGGGAAGATGTTAGCAAGAAACATCTTTCTTTCACTTACTAGCCAAAGACTATTGACTACATGGATCCATATTTCATCATCAAAGGGTAACTCAAAAAAACCCCTACAGATGAAGGAAAGAAGCATGTTAAATTTAACATGAGGCACGTTAAAAAACTGCCAGATGAGTAAGAGAAACATCTTAAAACAATAAAATGCAGGTTGTCTGGACCAACAGCACATACCACTGGAGTTGTCCAAGTTCCAGTTTGGTGATCTGAAAATTCCAAGGATTTATAAGTTTGAATTTTTGAAGTTTCTTACCTCCCTTTGTAATTATACTCAATAATTCTATAATAAAGCAAGTTAAGGAAAGCCCTAGAGTTTCTCTCCTTCAGTGAGATTCTGGCATAATTAACGAAGATTGGAGACAGCCAGCTTCTCAAGCCACTTTCTCAAAGTGCCTGAAAAAATAAAATCAGATGGCAGCTTCTCTAACTTTTCTGTGAGCCACTGATATGTGCAGAGGAGAACATAAATCTACCAGTCACTGGGACCACAACACACATGTGAAACTGATGTTAGAAGTAAAACTGAGAGAAAGCTCTGTTCTGGCCAAGAACCAATGTTTGGAGTGGTCAGACATCTCTGTGTAATCCTTTCCATTAAGGATGGTATCTGTATCCCAGTTGATATCCTTGTGGCACTGAAATCAAAGAAAACGTAGTTACTTTCAGCAGGACCAGTTTTGTTACCTCTTTATGTTTTGAGTTATGTTTTTCTAATATGAAAAGCCTTCAGCTACATGCTTTGTAAACTCCACACCAGCCACAGGCACAAGTATGGATTAACCTCTCCCAAGTCAAGCTGTCCAGACTTTAGAAAGCTGCAAATGGATGTCGCAACCTCCAAAAGAACCTTGTCTTGGCCCTGGGAATACTGAATTTACCCCCTGGATGATTCAGGGGCAATTTTCCCATGAGTTTTCCTGCCTGGCTTTTGTCACCCCAGCTTGTGTTTCTCACGCTCTTGGACACACAGGAACAAGTTTGTGCTCAGCTGCCACTGTGCAACACCTTCCAGGTTTATGTTTTGAGCTTTGCCTCTCTGCTCACATGTCCCATAGCCCTCAGGGATTGCTTTGACTGTGGCTGAACTGCATCCTTCCCTGGGTTGGATTAGACAACAGCACACACACAGAGAAAATAGGACAATAAAAAATCAGGGAATTTTGGTGGGTTTTTTTTTTTTGGTCAAGTTAAACATGGAATTGGGATGTGAATGGTGCAGAAAAGGGGCCTTACACGAAGTGCCTTAGTCATAAGTAGTCATAAATAGTAAGGCCTTCTGAACATCTTCTATGAGGAAAGGCTGAGAGAATTGGATTTGTTGAGCCTGGAAAAGAGAAGGCTTTGGGATGACCTAATTGCAGCCTTACCTGTAGGGAGACTAATAGAAAGATGGAGAGAGACTATTTACAAGGCTCTGTAGTGACGGGACAAGGGGTAGTGACTTCCCACCAACAGAAGAGCAGATTTAGATTGGATATTAGGATTAAATGCTTGTCTGTGAGGGTGATGAGGCCCTGGCACAGGTTGCCCAGAGAAGCTGTGGCTGCCCTGCCCCTGGAAGTGTCCAAGGCCAGGTTGGACAGGGCTTGGAGCAACCTGGGATAGTGGAAGGTGTCCCTGCCTGTGGCAGGAGGGTTGGGACAGGGTGGTGTTCAAAGTACCTTCCAACCCAGGCCATTCTGTGATTCCATGAATAATGCCAGTGCTGTCAAACATTTACTACAACTATCCTGAACAGTAGTACCAAGATGAAAGAATCCAAATATAGGTATTCTTGCAGCATTTTGATATTACCCTTCTGTATAGTAACCAGGCCCAGTTTGTGAGTTAGTGCTTATTATCAAAGTGAAAATGGCACAAGAGGGAAGGTCTTGGAATGGAAAACAAACAAGCAAAGTAGAACTGAAAATCTATTGACTGATCAATTAGGTACACATATTTATTTGGGAAAACAAAGCAGGATTTAAGCCTATGAATGAGATTGAAGCAAAGTAAGAGCTTTTTAGAGTATAGCTCATGAAACAGCATTTGTGTTCACCCAAATAGCTCACCCCATCACACAAAATCAAGGAAAAGAGCTCCATGCCCCTTCACTCCCACTTAATCCCGCATTTTCTCCTGTGGACTGTGCACTTTTTTGACAGCTAATTCCCACGAGCAAATGAGTTCTTGCATGAGATGAGGCAGAAGACAACAGCTAAGCTCTCAGTAACTCCACTCTTTGCACTGGAAGCTGCATAGGATCACACTGCTTAGCACAGCGGGGGGATAGGATCACCAGGAAAACCCTCCACCAAAGCTCTGTCAGAGTGACAGTCAGACAAGACAGACATGAATCTGACTGCCACCTTCACAGCGAGGACGCTTGTTTAGACTGAATCTGACAAGATAAAATTAAACTGCACACAGCTAATAAATCTTAAAGGAGCTTAATTTTTAATATATAGTTTTTTTAATAAGTGATGCCTTGTGTGAGGATGAGTAGTCCAGAAGGAAAAAGGTTTATGAATATATATTTTTTTAAAAACAACTTCTATAATCCTCCTTATCTGCTGTGTTTCTTACAATATTCCTGCCTCTGAAATATTTGGATCCATGTTGGTTACATAAGCCCCAGTCCTGATGAATTGTACTCAGCTAGTTGGGGAAACAGGAGCTTGCAGCTTTCAGGGTCATTAAAGATAAACAGCTCAGCTTAAGGACTAAACAGTGAAAGCCATTTCCCTGTTTGAGAGCACTATATAAAATAAAAATAAAAAAATAAATATTATTTTGGATCTTGATTTTGAAATAATCACAGACTGCTTCTGAAATTCATCTCCCCTAACTTAATTTCTCAGTAAATGTGTCCCTCTAAACAGAAAGGCTGAATTTATTTCCAATAGATTATTCACATGGGGTTGATTATTACTCTTCTCCTGAATGCAAGCCTGAAAATTTGGAATTATATTCCTTAATGGATGGAAATAAGCAATGGAAAACGTAGGATGGGTATCAGGGGAAAATTCATAGGGATAGGACATATATTGTGGGATGCAGTTTTTCCTTACAGACATAAGCTGGATAACATTTCTTGGTCCACCTTAGGTGATATCGAGCACTAGGAAATGCAGTGAGAGGAATAACATTTGACTGACCTGCAAGAACTTTATGAGATTTTAGCATCTACAGCTTTGAAGGTACCTCATTGGTGCTTCTTCATATTTCAGGCTGAAGTCACAGGATTCTTTAGCACAGCGAGGATGAAATCATTCTGACATAACAGTCCCAGTAGCACCATATCATTGCCAGAAAATCTTACCTCCAAAAACACCTAAGATTGCTCCCTGGACAGACGGAAGGACCCTCCCGATTCTGACACTCAGGAACGCAGAGTGACAAAAGACCTGTCAGATCTATTTGTCCATAGTTGCTGAATCCCTTAAAAATAAGCAGCAGAACCGTAAAATCAATAGAGAATTTTACAGAGAGCTGGAGTAGATATTGCAGAGTATGAGTGATATGTTCACCCAAATGCTGATGATTTTTTCACAGGTGTGTTCTACCCTCTGCACGTGTCTGTGGCTGCCCCTAATACTAATGGGTGTCACACTCTGGCAACTGCAAGAGAGGGTTAGAGAGAGGTCAAGGAATAGGAGGGCTTGTCTACCCTGAGTTGGATTTGTAACCCAGCTGCATAGGTGTAAATTGAGGTGTGAAGTGACTTTTGTGTATCTGTGCCTGTGTAAAGATGATGAGTTTTTGTCTAGATATTAAAAAAAAATGTTATAACAGCTTAGATACATATTTTCTAAGTTTGTTTCAGACATACTTCAAAAGACAACAATTTTATGTGATCTATAATAACTGAACGATGTACACTGTTATTTCTATTTTTATATATATATATGCCTTTTAGTGTTTATGATAAACATATTTTATATATTTATTGGTACAGTTTCCTTTTTTTTTCCCCCCTATATGGATACAAACAAGTGTATAGATCCAGACCTTTCTTTACTGATTTTCTTGGAGATGCCTTTTCAGAGTGGTGTGGTCATTAGACACACTAAGATGCCTTTAGCTGAGTGATTCCATTGGTCTATACTTTTAAGGGAAGGCTGGAAGTGCCCTTAGCATTGTTATTTTTCCATATATTCTTCTGTAGGCCTAAGATGGAGGAAGCCTGTTCTGTTATTGCCTCTGTAATATTTTTGTGAGACACATTGCAGACCTCCTTGTCGTACCCAGAAGCTCACACTGTGGAGTCAAGGGGCACCATTCCCATATTTCACTGGTGGCTAGAGCAGGGGCTTTAACCCACAGGATTAAGGGAGATTATTTGCACTATACTAGGTGGTAAAAATAGCAGATCTATTCAAAAGATATTTGGTGGTCAGTATGAAGTTAAAATAAATCTAATAGAAAATGTGCACCTTCAGGCCCTCTGAGGAAAACCAGTGTGTCCTTTCCTATGGACAAATGCTTTCCTCTGTGGCCTGTAAAGATAGTTTCTGCTGAGGGAAAGGCACCTTCCCCTTTCAGGGAACTGCTGGAAGGGGAGCCAGATACATTGCAGTGCAAAGTAGTAATTAAAATAGCTTTCGCTCTGTAGCTGAAGTCACAAGGGCTCCAGAATTTCATGAAGGATAGTCCAACCTGTGATTGAAAGCTCTTTGGGAAAGAGACTGACTTCTTTGAACACATGATGCAACTGAGCAAGAGATTGCTCTCTGTTCACTGGAAGCATTCAAGTCCTGTAACAAACCCAGAGACTGCTGCACCCAGACGCCTAAACCCACTTTTCCCTTGTTTTCTTTTCTGAAACAGAAATGCTGTACAAATCACAGCTAGCACAGAGCTGACTTGATGAGGAAACTCCTCACGCTGTGTTGTTTGTTTCATCTGATCTTATTAATTTATTTGTTTATCTCCTCTTGCATCCCCTTAACAGTCTTTCATGTCATATGCACACAGCATTTTATAAAGATCAGAGAAGTCACTCCCCTTTGGATGGTGAGGAGTTGCTAGGTTCATTTTACACACAGCAACATCAGGCACAGAGAGGGATTTTCCATAAAGCTATAGCAGCCATGGTGTTGGACCCACACATATCCCAACCTCTTTAACTCTGAGACTGGACCCTTTGCCAGGAGCAGAAGCCAAGCTCTGGCTTTAAAACACTCCCACTGAAGGGAGTTTAATGTTGTGCAAAGATGTCTTCACCATCATGGATGACACTACTTCTAACAGGCCATGGATCTAAATGGGGAAAACCCCATATATTGGGCAAAAGAGTAGGGTTTGCCTCAACCCATAAGACACATTTTTGTATGTTTAATAGGATGGTCTATGTTTTAAGAGCAGTACACGTGCCTGCACACAACCCTTGCTTAATTACTTTTCTGGGTAAAATAAAAGACGTTTTTATTCAATGGAAACATGAGCAGTCTAAACGAAACTCTTTCCACTGAAGTATTTTAGGGTCTAAGATTAGCATACGGGGTTTTGCTCAGATATCTAAATGGATTCTCCCTGGGAAACAGGAGGTTACAGAAGCAGATATCTGCTATACACAGTTGTCTATTTCCCCCCAAGTGGCAAAGTGATTCAATTTGCTGAGTGGGGAAAACACTACATCACAATGTATGATAATTCAGGACATTTGTTTCAGGACACAACATTCTTTCATTATCCATTCCTGGCCTTCAACATATCTTCAGACACATCTTATTAAACCACTGCTAATTATTAAATATTTAACAAAGACTGTACAGTACATTGCAGCTACTAAGGTAGGTAGAGCCATACAGATTGGTTTCTCTGTGTCTGGACTCAGTATGCATCAAACAGCATAGATGCTTTGAAATTTCAAATCACAAGGCCAAGTTTTGATGGCTGATAGTGCTCAAAGGGGAGTGATTTCCTTAGCCCATGAATATTTTTATGATATTGAAAAAAAATAAATCTAGGATAGAGAGAAAATCTTGAAATCTTAAAAAAAAATAGATTTTCAAAGTGAAAAAAATATAGATCTCTGGTTTAGTCAAAAATTCTCTTAGATAAATATGAAATATTTGACCATCTTAATCTTTGTAGTCTAATTCAATTTTTAAAAGGTAAGTTTCTTTCAAATGGAAATATTTTTATTTTTTAAATTTAAAAGGAAAGTGCCTTCAAATTTTGAGGAAAAAACCAATTTAGGCAAAGTCAGTCTCATTCAGTGGCAAGTTTTGCTACTGTGACCTTTCAAACCTTGGAGTTGGCAGCTCGGTGTTTATGTTTCAGCTTTGAAGACCTATGTTTGAATCCAATTTTCTTGTCGTGTAGAATAAATGTTGGGACTTCTATTTAATCCTTTCACAGATATTTCTGCACACAGATTAATGAATTTTAAAGCCATTATGATCATCTAGTCTGACCTTCTGCATAACATGAGCCATAAAATATCACCCAGCAGAACTTGCATCAAGCCCAATCATCTGCAGCTGAGCTAAAGCCTTCACACCACAGAGCATGGCTTTCAGCATATCCAGAGGAGATAAGCAGCAGCAAGAACCACAGTTTAGAAAGGATAATTTTTGTGTCAGAGAGGAGTATGGGCCAAGTAGAGTTACTAAGGCCCCAGAGTCTACAAAAACTACAAAACTGACTTTTTGATCCCTTCAAAAAAAAAAGGCAAATGAGAAGGTTCCTGTGCATGTTTTGGGATGTTCCTTATTTACTAAGGTCAGGGACAAGCAATCTCAGGCATCTGCTGATTGCAATAAGATTGCAACCTGTTCCTCAAAGTTTTGATCCTCTTTCCATGAATGTGGGCTGGGAAGGATAGCAGCAGTTTGTGTGGGGTGTGGTTTTGGGCAACCTGGGCTAGTGGGAAGCAGAGATTGAATGACCTTAAAGCTCATCTTGTTCCAAGCCCCTGCCATGGGCAGGGACACCTTCCACTAGCCCAGGTTGCCCCAGGCCCTGTCCAAGCTGGTCTTGGACACTTCCAGGAATCCAGGGGCAGCCACAGCTTCTCTGGGCAATCTGTGCCAGGGCCTCACCACCCTCACAGTCAAGAATTCCTTCCCAATATCCCATCTAAGCCTGCCCTCTGGCAGTGGGAAGCCATTCCCCCTTTGTCCTGTCCCTCCATCCCTTGTCCAAAGTGCCTCTTTATGTTTTGAAGAAGTTGAGCAAATATTGCAATAATTGACCTCGATAAATATTATTTATATATATAATCATTATTGTTGGTTGCTTCCCCAAGGCCAGTCAAGGGTTTCCCACCCTTCACTGGCATATTGTAGTGCCACAGCCCTCTTGCCTCTCCATCAAGAACCCACTGAAAGCACAAGTACAAGACTTTTGTAAGTTTTTTAATAAATCAGCCATGGAGTTGGGCTTAGATACCTGAGATGTTGGCTCCTCTGTCTGTTTTTCAGAAGTAGATGTGTTTGTGTCTGACAAAGTAGATATTGGGTGGAAATTTGGAAAAAAAGTAACAATTATTTGGCCGGGATATGCTTGCTCTGGTTAAACTTCTGTCAGGAAAGTCTTATCAGGGCCAAAATATTTTGTTTCAGTCAAAATGAGTATCAGATGATTTTGATTCGTATGAAACAGGGACTGCTACATAGGTAGCATCTGAGTATCTGGTATCCCAAGGAGTGGAAATATTGATGGGGATTTTTGAAAGTGCACCTGGGTTTCTTTAAAACTGCTATTGTATATGTATATTTAAGAGAAATTGTCAATAAAAATGTTTGATTTTAGTGAATTTGAAAAGTGCTGCAGAACCAAGCTTCGTGTAGCCTCAACGGTCCTTCCTGTTCCATCTTACAACTAACATTTCACAGAACCATTGAGGGTTATAGGCCTCAGCCAAGAAACATCATCTTTCCTCACAGAAATTCCATCACCATTTCCATTAGGACCCATTGAAAATGTGCCTCTGTGTTAAAGGGGTTACTTTAAAGCCATTTTATAAGTCTGTCTCTGACGATGGTGGGGTGCATAGGATAAAGAATGGAGATGTGCAATCTGCAGAATCTGTTTGCAATGAAGTCAGTGGGAACTTTGCTTCAGAACAGCCCAGTATTGATTTACTGGATGGCAGAATCATCAGACCAAACATCTCTGTTCCCCATAAATTATCCAAAGTGGACAGGATCTCACTGGTAATTATGAGAAACTTATGACACATTTTCTTAAAATTGGGTTCCCTTGGGATAGACTTTGAGGACGACTACATGCGAGTTACACTTTGAATAAAATGAATTAGATCTTTTCTCTGATACTCAACAAGTAAATAAGGAAAAAACCCCAACAGAATGAGAGCCTAATAAAAATGTTTATGATTAGTGGGCTTAGAAGGACTTAGAAGGCTGAAAAAAGCTGTCTTCCTTCCCCTCCTTGTTAATTGCACAGAGAGAATTTCCTCTTTCCTTTTTCCCCTTGTATTCTAAAAATAATTAGGAAGACAAATTTAAAAACTGGAAGACTTTTCACTGGTGGACTAATCGTAGAAAGAGGAAGAATAATTGAAATTTGTGGGGAGACTGTATAAGCCATCAAGCACACCATATTTCTCTCAGTAAGGCAGAGCCAAAACTGAACTGTGCTGGACCAAGGTTCTGCATTAATCAATGTTTTAGAAGTGTATTTGTTTAAAAAGATGAATAATTCCCATTTTACATGTGCTGATCTTCTGCAGAGAGTTGGAATAATTTCTGCCAACACTCACTGCCCAGTTTGGTTTGGGCAAGTCACACCTATAACAAGTGTTTTGGAGCCTGTGTGTAACCTGCTGGCTGCTGGCTCTTGTTAAAGCATATTTCAGCCTTTGATGTATGTGAAACGGTATTGTCAGTCCCCCTTACCACACAAATCATAAGTCTGACTAATAAAAACACAAAGATTGTGTATGTAATAATGAGCTCCCAAAGGGTGGAAAGAAGGTTCTTTCACACTGAGCCGCACACGGGCACGTATTAATGCAGCTTGATCTGATCACTGGAAAATTGTGTCCTGTAATTACTAAGCAAACATGAGGTGGAATGACAGGGAAATGCAATGAAATGGGGCTTTGAGGTGGAAGATGAATTTTCAGAAAGTGCAGCTGGGAAGGAACACATACAAATCCTGCACGACTGCCTTGAAATACAAAGGACCCATTGGTTTAAAAACTAATTGTAGGGTCACTTAGTCCAGTAGGACCTGTATGGGGCAGTATAGACCAAGAATTAGCATGAAAGAACTGGATTTTGGGTGTGCAGGGTCTCATATAGTAGGTATCACTTTTGAAAAACATCAGTTTTTCTGAATGGCTGCCATTTCCTTCCAAAATAATTTTTTTTTTATTTTATTACACTCAATTCCAATTTTAGTACACTTTTCCTGGATAATAATAACACTGTCTCCCTTTATTGGATGCTAGGGCAACATACAAACTAAATTGACTTTAGGTCCTTCCGTATATTCACAAATATGTCACGGTCCTACACAATGATATTAATCACTACATCTTAATTTTCAATTTTATTATTCATCAGTATTTGCAAATGAGGAAATGAATTTGGAATGTGGAGAGCTGCTCGTCCCAAACCATTCCACATGCTAGAAGTCAAACTATGCAAAAACTTGGTTTCTTTGAGTCCCAAACCAGGACTCTTACATCTATAATGGGCTACCCAAGTGCAATACAGCATCTGGACTTGATTTTAGAGGTCTTTTCACACGTCAGAGATTGCATGAACATGCATCTTTCCATTAGGAAGCTGCCCAAGTTTGAATTATTCTGCAGACTTCCTTGGTGATGCTTAAAGAAATTCAAACCAACATTGCAGAGACAGTGTGTGCTGTGAATAAGAAATGGAAGGATTCATTCAAGTACCCATAAATATTGGGTTTCCAGCCTTTTCTGACATCTGTACTCCCAGATGGAAGGATATTATGGCAAAGATGATGCTTCTAGCTTTGTTTCAACTTCTGCAATTTGTATGCTTTAAGATGGAAATAGGCATAACTGTTGAGTAAAGCCAATGTGAGGGCAACACGTGTCCTGCTGATAAAGGGGAGGGAGCAGTGAGTTGTGGTCATCCCACCCATTCAAATCCCACTCTGAAGGCCAAATATATCTGGTTAGAAGAAGGTTCTTAAACTAATCATTAACATGGAGAGAGGTGTGCTCCTTGCAGTGGTTGTGAGTGTGGTACTGGGGGTACAGGTGTTATTAATGGATTAGTGTCCTGACTCAGCGCCTCCACAGTCCTCTGTATCATACAGTAATTGCTCATCTTCAGAGCATCTGGGTGGCAGCCTGGCACATGCTCTAAAGTCTCCAGAGGTGAGAGACTTGCAACAAAGCTTCTCGAGAAGAAAAAAGAAAAATTATTTTTCAGGAAAAAACAAAAGTGGAACAAAAATTAGAGATGTAGGCATCCTAATAACAATGATGTGGACCGGTGGTGCCTTTATTAATCTTCTTTGTGTTCTAAATTTATCATCACTGAACTAGCTGATTATTCTCTTTTAATTGCTTCACATGGAATAATTAAATGAAATGAAGACAATAATCTTCTAGAGATGGCTATAAGGAGGAACAATTTTTCTCACGGAACTGAATATAGATTTTTTTTCTCCCTCCCCTTTACCTCCCAGACTGTAGAGATTTAACATTCAGCCCTACTGCCTAAAATGAGCTCCTGAATTCTCTGAATTATTTATTTTTAATAGTTAACCATCATTTAAAAGCCTCACCTGGATGACCTATGATGGAAGATCAAGCCTCATTGAGCACAGCGTTTTGTTCTGATGACACATTTCCAGACAATTTCCTGTGTGTTATATGAGAAGCTGAAAATCCTGCAAACTGCTTGTATTTAAAAGGACCATACAGCCCTGCTGAGGTTCCCCAGGAACCCAGAGCTGTGATCTCTCCATCTCTGTTGTATTCCTGCCCCATGCTGAGGGCACAGGACAAGAATATGGCAAAACTGAGATGGGACTTTACATTGCAGCAGCACTTCAGTGCTTCTTGGCCTTTCTGCGACCACAGCTCACATTCCAATTCTGCTTGAGGACACAGATCTGGAAACACACTAAAACTGGGTGAATGGGGCTCTGATCATGTTGAGGATATCTCTGCTGGTTGCAGGGGGGTTGGGTTAGGTGGCCTTTAAAGGTCCCTTCCAACCTAAACTGCTCTTTGATTCTAGAGGCTGGACAGAGAGAGAGGCCAAGGCACTTCGATGAAAACATTCAAGAGCTGAATATGGACAACCAGAACCATGGAACTGGCTGCCAACTTGGTTTTATTGGGTGAAGACCATTTTTGTCTCTACCTTCTCACTGTGTCCCAGGTAAGGTCCCTTGCACAGGTAGGAATTCGTCAGGATAGGAAGAAGTAGATGGATGTGATCTTTGAGCAGGTGAGGTACAGATACATTCATGCTTCATTTTACTGGAGAAAAAATCCATGGAGTAAGTTACAATCAAGTTGAGCTTCTAAAATAAGGACAGGTGATCTAGTCCACATTACAGGCTAAAGCTTGTGGCAATATGTAGGGCAGGGAGAAGAAAGTGCTTGAGACAACAGTAAGGGTGAAATTCATTCCTCAACCTTGTAGGTATTTAAGCATGTTTCTACCTATAGTCAATGAGGAAAAATTAGTATTTCAAAGGAGGAAGGGACACATTTCACCGCCTGACATAGGGCATATGAATCATCATTCTGTGCTCCTGAGATGCTACAGCTTGGCCCACATCTCACAAAGGTCCTTGCAAGAGGTGACACTGTTGTCAGCAGACAGATGGGCCGAGAATGGCAACCTACATTTCACACCACACAGCTCTGAACAACCAACAATATTTTTTGCCTCTTTGTTGCTGCTGGATTGCCAAAGGGGAGCAGACTAGCTGGCTCTCCTGCTGACTACCAGCAGACCAAATTATTTTGCAGCAATCTCTCCTAGTGCCCTGTTGAGGGGAACATAACTACTCCCCTGGAAGATGCTTGTTCAGGCTTGTTCTCAAAAAGAAGCTCTTTCTCCTGGGTAATCACAATCCCAAATATAATCTTGATATAACATGAATTTAGAAATGTAAGTTATAGATGGAGGTTTTTTGAGAGAAGAGATGATCCTCTGGGTAAAGTGCCTTAGACCCAGTGGTATTCCTGAGAGTAAGGGAGTTTCTGAATCTGGAAAAGCAATCTTTATTAATATTACAGCTCTTATAATATTTTCCTATTTAAGGTTTGTTTACCCATCACCATTGTTGGATCATAAATACACCCATTTTATAGCTTAATGAAAAGGACTCTTTTTACAGCCTCAACTGAGCAGTTCTGGGCAGTTGTTTTTTTTTTTTTTACAGAGGGGCCTGTGCTATTGAATGTCTAATCTGGGCTATGTCAACCTGCACATCTGAACACACAGACACTCAAGATCAGAGTCAAAGTTGTTGTTGTTTCTTAAATTAGTTCATGGCCACACGGAAACATTTAACACAGCAAAGTTTCCCTCCAGCCACCTGCCCTGATTCCAGGACAACACTGTTGCCCTGTGGTCTGAGTCTTGGCTCCCTCAGTCCAGTTGAACAGCAAACCCTCTTAGAAAATTTGTTTCTCACAGGGCTTCCAGCGTCATAACCTACTGCAGGAAAAGACCATCATTTTGACTGTGCTTTACAGATGTCAAATCCTTCATGGGACTCAGTTTAAACTTTAGGCTCAATGTCAAAAATAATACAAAAAACTGACTGTAATTACCTCCTGGAGTTGGCTTGCAATAAATTAAAACAAAATTAAAAAAAAAAAAAATCCACCCCACATTTTAAAGGAATTTTGACTTTCTGCCTAGATATATATTTTTTTACTCCTTGCTTGGAAACTTAAAGAAGGCAACAATTAATGAAAACCAATTGCTCAAAAAGACATGGTTTTCAGATCGTGTTTGTTTTCATATCTTAAAGTAGCTCACTGTTTCCTAACATAGTTCTAATTCATAAGAAAACCCCAAGACAGACAAGAAATGTAGATCAGAAGAGGAAAGATATAATTTTTAAATTTTATTTTTGACCCCATGTTATTCACTCCCTTCTGCAAGCCTGATTTTTAACATGTTGGCTGCTGAAATATTTGAGTATTTTTATAGTATGCATTATTGTAATTAAAGGAGTGTATATTTTTATTGTTGAAACCCCCTTTTTGCAGTTATTGCCAGAGACTGTTAGTAAAATGCAAATTAAACGCAGGCTTTTGGAATGGTAAAAAAATTTGGTTTTCTTTTCCTCCAGCATACTATAATTTTTACTGGTGCACTTTTTCTTTCTCAGGTGCAATAGGAAACAAAAGGTCTGAGATGCCTTGAGGAGAACAGATTGTGTGGGACTTGAGACCTTAACATAAGTTGGAAATATGAGCCTGTATATCTTGACTAATTTCTCAAACCGTGAAATAAAACCTGCTTGTTTGGGAAAATATCACAATGTTTATCTCTTTATCCATCACAAAACCTGAACTTCTAGCCTATAAGCAGGTAGAGCCCTTGATCCACTGCTGAGACTGAACATTTGTCCACTGATGGAGATTTGACTGTGCAACACACTCAACCAACAATACCAATGGCAACATTTCTCCTTAAATTGCCCGTTTCCAAACCCTGTTCCATTATCTGTTTTGTCCCAGATTTGTAGTTCACCACCCTATTTTACCACCCTGCACACACTGGAGCTGAGAGGACTCAGTTGCTCTAACATGTACCACAGGAACACGAGCTGACTGGGCTTTAGTGTCTCTATTGATGAGCAAACTTGGAGCTCTGCCTTCTGCAAACAGACCCGCTTAGACTTCTTAAATGATCTTACCCTCCAGGATGGCTTTTTTCCCTCCTCTGATTCCTGACTGGCTGTAGTACATGGCTTTGAATCCCTCTTGACTTTGTTTCTTAGACTTTGGCTTGACCCTGGAGCATAAGTCTTGTCCAGATATTAAGTTTGATCCAGTCTTTGTTCATTCTGGCTTTTGCTGCCTGGTTTTAAATGTAGTACATAATTTATCAGTTGACTAAACTCAGTCTAAAGTCTACTCTACAGTGGTTATCTGTGTGTATATATGTATATGTATATATGTATATATCTCAACCAACACACTAACCCCAAAATATTTTGCATGACTTTTCATTTAAGAGAAAAAACAATTCTAACTATAACGTATGTAACTAGATTCTAACTAGAATAGTTAGATTCTAACTATTCTAGTAGTTAGAATTCTAACTATCTAATAGTTAGATTGGATTCTAACTAATTCTAACTAGAATATATGTATCATCAGACCAGTCAGTCCATTTATGTGATTAACATTTGAAATTCAAGATAGTAGCTTTTCAGAGTAAACAGTGAATTAACTATTCTATCTTTAGCCCTAAAAAAATAATGTGCCAATCTTTAAGTCAAAGACCTTGGATTCCCTACTAAAATTGCCTGTGTTTTTCAAGTTCTATATAAGAAATATGAAGCACAGTGTGTAAAGTACATCAAGTTTTGCCAAAATTTTTGCATTCGTCAGTGTGAAAAAGCAACTCTGTGTGTGAGAATTAATTGCTGCCAGAAACTCACTTTATAGAAGTGATCATAATGAGTAATTCTTTGAGTCTAATGGATTTGCTTCAAGAGGGAAGCAAAATGAGCCAACAAAGACGTATGCAGATTTTTCCAAAGATTTAAGGTCAAATAAGACACCATCTTTCAGAAGTCTGATGAATGACAAGAAGGAAATCAAGACTTTCAGACACAGGAAAAAGTCACAGTTTTACTGTAAGTGAGGATGCTTCCATTATGATGGAAGCAAACCAATGTTTTTTAATGCATATAACAGAGTCATTCCATTACCCCAGCACAGAGAAATCTGAGTAAAATCAGCATAATTGTTGGTGAAATGAAGCTGACAGTTGGAAGTGTTTTTCCTATCTTTTCACAGTTTAGGTATATTTTTAAAATAATCTTTTAATGTTTTATAAATGGTGAATCAAATGGTGTCATGTTCTAAGCTGTTGGTTGTTGGAGGTGTTGGAGACACAGGTATAGTTAATTATCCATTAGACTCCTGCTTCCCATTCATTACACAAATAATCCCAGTCCAGTCCAGTGGCTGCTCACACCTAAACTGTTCACTTGATCACAAAAAGGAGTTGTAGAATGTCTGCCTCTCCCATCATCCTAAAGCATGACCTAAGGTGAGAAGAGAGTTCCATTTTGTGTCAAGGAAGGAGGGGAATAAAAGGGTAAAATCTGTATTTTTCTGTTGCTGAGAGAACAGAGAGGAGGTTCGGCATGTTTGGGGTAAAGAAATGGTCTCTAAACACAACTCAGTCAGTGGAAGGGATATTGGGGAGATTGTTCACTATCTTCTGCTATGAAACACACAGGATTTTCCCTGACTTACTCAAATTTGAAATCTCTTATAACCCCACTAAAATATAACAAAAATATATTTGTAGTAAATTCTACTGAATTTAATAACTCTGTCACTTTACTTGCAAACCCTTAATTTATGGATTTCAGTTTCTTGAACAATGTAGGTGTTTGTCTCAACTAACCTTGAACTTTCCCAAAAATCTCACTAGCAGACCTTTGGCCATTCCTACAATCTAGTATCAAAGGTTTATGTCAAAATATAAGCAATTGAAACAAAAATAACAGCAGCATTTTAGAGCTCATGTTTAAAAACAATCTTGCCAAAATGTGAAGTAAAAGGTAAAGGAGAACCACAGTCACATCTTTTATATCTGCTCTGATCACCTGTGCTTTTTTCTCCTGTTCCCCACAGGGACAAGGATGACTTTTCAATCTGCAGAGTGCGTGTGACAAGATATTCCAACCTACCAACACTGAGTGAGAGAGGTGCTGATTTCCATTTCTAAAACATGTATAACATTCAGAGGCTTTACAGGGATGAATTTAGAGGAGACAGGTCAAAACGTCCAAAATTCCTCCTCCTTAATGTTTCCTGCACACTTCTACACCACCAGACATGGCTGTGCATTACTTTGCAGCATTTCCTAGCCAAGGCATCAGCATCACAGAGGTTTCTGCTTCTGTGTTGTCTCGAGTGTTTAATGGTTATGTGTCTGGGCTTTTCTCACTCTCCTCTACTGGATCACCTTCAAGAGTCACTTGAACATGTTCTAACAAATGAATTATTCACTTCTGCAGTTGTGGATGTAGTAGTGTTCTAGTCTTGAGATCTCTATTCCTCACACACAGTAATTTTGTCTCTGGATGGCTGAAATGACTTCTGTCTAACCCGAATTATTGGAATCAGCTCAGAAATATTGAGGGGAAATACAATGGCTTGAAATTCACAGAAGAGAAGACTAACTGGGCAAATAATCTTGTTTGGATTTCAGGTCTACAAAACTAACAGGACAAAACAGAGAACTTAATTTATGTCAGTTAGAAAAGTTCTATCTATTCACCTGTGAAAATCTGTTCTTGCCTGACACAGAAATGCTATTTCTGCATGGCTGGAATTTTGTTGGCACTAATCAAGCTTTTACGGTGAATAATTTGA
Organism: Pachyramphus minor; assembly: GCA_013397135.1. NCBI lineage: Eukaryota > Metazoa > Chordata > Aves > Passeriformes > Tyrannidae > Pachyramphus > Pachyramphus minor. The sequence goes on from VYXB01005998.1 coordinate 378,780, forward strand.
ACGCAAATGAAGTTTAAATATACTGCAATGTCTTTTTTCGGGATGGATCTTTATGATTAGAAGAATAAATTTTCCCGAGCATCCCCACATGTTGCAAGTTTATCATGGCTGTTTAACATATCTGAAGAGATTTCACAGTGCAGATAGTTTGCAGCTTCTCTTTTTCATCTGAAAGAGAAACAATTCCAATATGCTTATGCTCCTCCCATCTGACTGCTTCTGATGGGGAGCTGATCTTTTATGGAACATTTAGGATTTTGGTGGCAACGAGTTTTCCTGAACTAAAACAGAGATAACTAAAATCTAAGCAGGAAGCTCATCGGGGACAAGAAAAGCAGAATGTGAAACAGCTGATGAAATCGCTGATTTGTCAAGACTTGTACCCAAAAGTGGCTCCTCCCTGTTAGAGAAGAAGAAATCAGGTCATCCTCTTCACACCTCAGTCTTTGCAAGGAGTTTCATTGGTTTGGGTGAACATCACTCTACTGAAGACAAAAGTAGCCCTTGTAGGGATGTTTCCTCTCACATACTCACGTCCTCTCACAGCAACAAGCAACATTTCCACCACAGACCTTCTGATAAGCACATGCATTTTTTGGAAATCCATTCACAGTCCCAGAAAAGCACTATAGAGCAAGATTCATTTGAACATCACCCCTTTTCAGGCACGAAAGGGAGATCCTGATCTCTCTGTGGATCAGTCACTGCACGACCACCTGCCCCATTAGGCTGGGGAAACAAAATACATTACCCCTGACTGTTTGTACCACCTGGGAGGAATAAAGAGGCACTGTCCTAGCAAACAGGGAAAGATAATGGAAAAGATAAAGGAAAGATGATCCCCTGACAGAATCAAATCTGGCCAGGGATGCCAAAAGCAACAAGGAAAGCTTCTATGGGTATGCCAGTGATAAAAGGAAAACCAGGGAAAATGCAGAACCTCTCTGGAAGAAAACAAGGGACCTCGTTACCCAGGATACAGAGAAGGCTGAGATACTCAATAACTTTTTGCCTCAGTCCTCACCAGCAAGTGCTCCAGCTACACTGCCTGAGTGACAGAGGGCAAAGACAGGGACTGGGAGGATGAAGGACCTGCCTCTGGCAGGGCTGCTAAAACCAGGACCATGCATGCACCTGTAAGCACAAGATTTTGATCATGTCCTGAAAGTGTCCTTAAATTTTCTCACCTGGTTTGAGACCCATCCTCAAGCATAATTCTGCACAGCAATGAATTCCACAGGCAGACTCTGCTGTAGGGTATTTCCTTTATTTGTTTTAAATTTACCTACCATTTACTTTAACATATGAGCCCCAGTTCTCCTATTACTTCAGAGTGTAAAGAGAAGGAATGATCAGCTTTTCTTACACCATTCATCATCTTAAATAGGCCAATTAAGCCCATGTAATTATCCTTCTTTCCAAGTTAAATAATCCAAGTCTTTGCAGCTTCTCATATGGAAAGTCCATCATGCCTCTAAACCATTGAAAATTATACAGTGCTAATTTAAAACATGGCCACTTGTAACATGTGTATCTATGTCTATTTCTACTGACACTACCACTGTCAGCTAACTGAACACATGTAACACAGAAAATACAACTCCAGCTGTTTGTTTCCACATTGACTAAGGAAAAGGACATTGTGCTCTGGGATGTAGAGGCAATTTGTATGTGCTGAACACGATCTGGTATGTTCCAGAGGGCTAGGAGCCATGGACACTTAGCATTGTTGAGTAAATTTTATTCCCTCATCTTTAGAGACAAGGGGCTCTTTGACTTTGTCCACACTACCCTGTTCCCCCACCAGAGTTTCCCATCGGGCTGATGCAGTCCCAGAGAGAGGAAAATTCAGTTATTACCGAAGCCCAAATAATGTAGAGGGTCCCCAGCTGAGATCAAGGCCTCATTGTGCTGTCAGTGACATAAACTTGTGCTTAGAGACAGTCCCTGCCCTACAGGGCTTGTAGTCTAAATAGGAGAGACAAATAAAGGGTGGGAGAGAAAATAAATGTGGAGTGACTTGCGCAGCTGCTGGAACAGCTGCTCTCAGAGGGAGATGGGAACAGGACCCAGTTTGCAGGGTCTTGGGACAGCGTGCTAGCTACTGAGCTGTCCTGCTTCCCATTTTCTTGTGGAAAATGACATTTTAACCACCTCATCTTGAAAACACCTGGTCAGAGAGAGCCCAGGGGACAGACAAGTTAAAATACAAACAGTTACTTGGCAGCTCAGCACCCTTGGGCTGCATCTGCTGCTGCTGTGGATAAAGACAGTACAATTGTTTCAAGGAAGACCTGATGTGGGAAAGGCCACATTGAAAGAAATCTGTTGTCTCCTGTGATTGCAGGTCATCTGCTTATGTTAAACACTCAGGGTCCAGGCCACATGAAAGCTTTGGCAAACTTCTGAGCAAATGAGCACTAGCAACTCATTTAGTAAAACAGGCCTTTGACCGAAAATCTCAGGAACATTTAAATCTGGAACCAGATTTTTGTGTGTCTTTGCATTCCGGTGTGGGAAGCTCTCTGGCCCTGTGTGTGGAATCAGCTATTGCAGCATCTCACAGAACACATGCAATGCTGACTAATGAAAGGAAAGAGATGAAAGCCTGTAACTGAGGAGCTTCCACTGCCAGGGACATGCACAGCAGCACTCCCTGCAGCCTTTCCTTGGCAGACTATCTCTGTCAAGAGCTGGTGAAAGCTGTCTGGGAGTCTGTGTCCTTGCCCACATTGAATACCCAGGTAGTGAACGATTTCTGTCCCTTTGAGCTGTGCTTCCCATGCATTTTTATGAGCAGTAGTAAAATCTTACTCTTTCAGGCTGCTAAATTTGACTAGATTTCCTACTTACGAGTGTGTTGTGCATCCATTTAAGCAGCATTTTGCTTGCTTCACCTGTCACAGAGTGACAGCCCAGAATTTAAGATAGCCTCACTCCCTGATATCTCAGGAGGGCCTCCTAACATAGGGATCCCTGATGAGCAGACAAGACCTGCCAGGGTGTTTCCTAGGATTACCTGGTGCTGTTCAGTCACTCCTCATTTGAGGTATTTTTCCTGTTGGACTGAATTTCCGAAGGACAGACCAGTGCAAGAGCCGTAGGGTTTACTGTGATCTCTGTGGAAGATTCCCTCTTCTGAGACTCTTTTTCCACCCCCTTGCTTGCAGCTACTTCAAGAGACAGACTTCTCCTCCCATCCTCTTTGAGATGGAAATGACTGATCCAGCTCGTACTTGTGGTTTTTTTTCCAATAGGTAGTACGATTTTTCTGCTTGTGTGCACTGCCTGTGTCTCTGCTTCATGCTCTACAACCCAAACACCTGCCAGCAAACCCGGTAGCCTCACAGCTTTAGCAGTAGCCAACTCGCTGCCAGTGCCACAGGAGGGAAATCTTCCATGCACAGCAGCACTTACAAGCAGGTACACAGCCCATTAAGACGGTGTGTTTACAATTGCACACACATTTTAAAGCCCTTCACTCCTGTAGGTAGTCACACAGTGGATTTGGGACCCAGTTTTCCTCAGGACCATGTTGTAATCTTCTAGCTACAACCTTCAATTTTCTCTCAGTGTGTTTCCTTCTTCCTCTTCAAATCATTCCTAAAAAAATCTCTTTATAAACCCTAATTTTTCAGTCTGGGCACAACCTCTCTACAACTAGATCTTGGCAAAAGGGATTAGCACCTTATGGAGATATCCCCCATATAATCCTATGATTTTTGGGATGCTCTCAAATTATGTTAGCAAGTATGAGGCACTGGCACAGCTTTCCCAGAGAAGCTGTGGTTGCCCCATCCCTGGCAGTGTCCAAGGCCAGGTTGGACGGGTCTTGGAGCAACCTGGGATGGTGGAAGGTGTCTCTGCCCATGGTAGAGGGTGGAACGAGATGATCTTTAAGGTCCCTTCCAACCCATTCCAAAACATTCTGTGCTTCTGTGACTCAGTAACTGTAGCTGAATGAAATTATGCCACCCTTGGTAAGTATCCTACTAGGGTGGCTTTGTTTCATCGCTCCTGTACTACAGTTCCCTCTCCTAGCAGAGACAATGTGACAGCCCTCAGAAGCCAGCACCGTGCCAACATAGTTGTGAAAACCTCATCAAACAGCAGAGCTGTGTCTACAGTAAGATTTTATTGGCAAAGATACATTGGCTGGGTACATCTGACTTTTTTCATGCTCTTAGCCAAGGAAGCTATGCCAGCAACATCTCACAGTGTAGACTTCACGGTGAGTAGCCCATCATAAATGTGCTCACAGAGGCACACAGAATGGTCATAAAAAAAGATGTTCCCCAGTTCTCTGCTAAGTTCTTATTAGCCACAGTTATGTAGTAAAGTTATAAAAACAGAAAAAGGAACCAATCTGCCAGCCACTTAATGTGAGTCAACAGCTGTCTCCATGTACCAGTAGGAACTCCAATCAGAGGTCATGATCTAAATTAATTTTAGCAGCACCCAGTGTTCTCCCTGATGACTGTGATTCTTTTGGGTCAATCCTAGGTCACATAAGACCGAAGAAAAAGCGCTTTCACTAACTTCTTTCCTTGGGACCAACTCAGTTGAGAGATATTCCTTGCCACAGTTATGTGACCGCCGCACAGAGCAAGATATTTTCCCTGAGTTAATCACTTAAAGATTTAATTCTCAGCTTTTAAAAATAGTTCACACCATAACAGGGAGTATTTTCAGGGTTTATCCTCTTCCTCTTTTTAAACTGATTTTCAATTCACTGTTACTCAATGTCGCTTCTGCTATTCATGGAGCACAGCCAAGTGAAACCGGGACCCGCTATGCTGCTGATTTACACTATAGAACCATTATTAGCTGAATTCTGCATTGGCATTCCAGACATTCCAGCATGCAGCTAGTCTCCTGCGTATTTATTCATTCAAAATAATGACAGGGCTGGGGAAAGATGCTGAAGTGACAGCCCCGTGGAGTGAAGAGGTCCTTCACTGAGCCACGGAATAGGAATAGCAGAGCCAACGCGCCTCGTCTGCTCCCCGTGACTCCTGCACCCTCCTCACCCACTCTGAAGCCTTGTGGAGTTAAACTCCAGTGCAGAGAATTCCCAAAGCCTAGCTTGTATTTGGTGCAATTTCTGCTCTCACTGTGGTTTTTCATCTTTCTTAGGCTTTAAAAAGAGTTTCCCAGCACAACTGCACTCATCAAATGGTCCCATTTCTTGAATCATCAGGGCAAACACGCAAAACAACAGAACCCCAAACAATTTAGGACCCTGGAACTACTTTTGGGAGTGACCTGGCTGTATAATTCACAGTTCTAGATAACTGTTAGCATAGGTCTGAGATTTCTAAATAGTACAGTATCTTGGTTTTGGCTATTTGGCCCAGCACCCAGAGCACAACTACTCACTTCTTTCCCTCCCATTCTTTTGTGAGAAGGAAGCATCATGATAGAGCATTAATGTTATGAAAAATGCACTCTTGGAGACAAGTGGGTGCATGGGGAGGCAATTAAAATGTTCCATTGTGCTGAGTGCTCTACAAACACTGAAACAATTGTCCCTGGAGTGGGGATCTCACCACTGAAACAGACAATAGCAGCCATTCACACCACCTATTAGAGACAATTTGGAGTATCAATTTTAGGTGTGACTTGTAGCCTAAATTTTCTGTGTCAGCCAAGAAATAGTTGCTTCCAGGGAGTGACTTAGAGCACCTAAGTTAAATGGCAAAAAGCCATATGGTAATAATATTCCCAACTGGTATGTGGAGCAGATTAGGGAGAATAACCACCTTTTGCCTAATGGACACCTCTCCCTAAGCTCCCTCCATTGCCAACAGGAGGAGAAAGACTTTACAAGACTGTTCACAGCATCAAAATCAAGTTCTCCTTCCTCCCGATGGAAACCATTTCTCTTCACTGACAACAGAGGGGGAGTCTGGGGATAGTAAGTTCATTAGGCTAAAACAACCTCTTGTAACACCCTTGTAGCTAGCTGGAAAAGCAGCATGCAGCTGCCTAACTTTGTCAGGCTGCCCACTAAATCTGCTAATGGATCTAAATTGGGAAAAAAAAAAAAAAATCAGGAAAAAGGGGGAGAATCCATTTACAGTAAAGCCAACATCTTTCCACATCTCAGTAAACACACGCAGGAACCATAATGAAAAACATGCAGCATTTCCATGAATTTGACATCTTCTCTCAGACACCTCTGTGATTTACACTTAAAGCAGGATGCAGCAGAAACTGCAGTGCTGGGCTATTTAAGCATGAGAACATCCCGTGCTGTGTGCTGAGACCCTGCTATCCCAGGTCACACGACTTTGAGGAAGGCAGTACCTCTTGCCTGCCATGGTGAGAAGAAGCCACCAGGGTCTGGGGCTTCAAGAACCACCTCTCAGCACTCAAGGGCGGCTTGCACATCAGAGCTGAGCTTTCTTCTGTGCCGTCCCTAACACTGGTCTAACAGTATCTACTCCTTTTCTATCAGCTTTAGGCAACTTTAGTGCCTGCAAAGCACTCAGAGGCCCTCAGATTAAACGTGCTAATGGAAGAGCAAAGTGGTATAAAAGCACGTGGTGTGAGTGCTGCCGTGCGCCTCCCCTCCCTCTGCCCGGCCGTGCGGGGAGGCTGCTCCACCATGACCTTCTACGGTGATGCTGTGGCAGCCTCTTTCTTCACAGGGGCATTTGGACTGACAATGCGAGGCTCCTTTTCCCACATAATTGAAAGGAATTTCTGATTATGCACAGGGATGTCAGCAGTGCGAGGAGCTTGGACGCCTTCCAGCCGCAGCCGGATCCAATGATAGCGCTGCGATTTCTCCTTTTTTGGCACTCTACTTGTGAACTTTCTGCTCCCTTCTGGGAGTGATTTCTCAAGATAATACGCTGCTGCTCCAGCTTCTCTCTGATGGCCTAGATTTATGGCTTCTGCAAGGCGAGAGAGGGGAAGGGGTGTGGGAGAGAAAGGGAGGATGAAAGCAGAAAGGGAAATTATTTTTTGGTCGGGGCTTTATTATTTTGGTCCCACTCTTCTACAGTGACTGTCTCCAGGCTTTGCACAAAAATAGTCTGTCCTTTCCATCTCTATAATGCTCTTTACTGCCTGCAGTGAAAGGTTGAAAGTACACACGAGTTTTTCTGGCCTCTCTTTAGTCCAGCCCCTGTGAATATGTGGCATGAGGTGAGCACTACATTTATCTCTGACCTTTTCGCCATCCCCTGCATCTGTTAACTGAAAAGAGTGGAAGATGTCCCCAGCCTCCTCTCCCACAGAGCAGATGGTACTGGTGACTTGATTTACTTTATCTCTATCAGTCCCAACTTGCCTCAAATCTTTCTGAATGTCTAATTTATCTAAAGCCTTCATTGCTCTGGCTACACTGGGGAAAAACAAAACAACAGCCCCGAAAACCCCAGCCACTGATTTTCAGGGAGAAATATTTCAAAATTCCAGATGCTGTGCTCAGATATTTAGTAACACCATAATTAAGTAGGACAAAAATTTCTCTCTCTGGATGTGCTAATCAGCTGAATATCCTCTTTCCCCAGTGAATTCACGCTGTTGAAGATGTTTCCATAACGTCAGAACTGTATTATCTAAGTATTTTAACCCTTTCTCACAGCACCTCCAGGAAGGCAGGACAGTGCTGCTATCCCAGTTTTATAGAAGGGAAATGGGAACTGAGGAACAGAACTTAGATAAGACAGACCAGGTGAGCTACCCTTTCAATACTCCTGTTCCTCCCTACTGCTTCTACAGGTAGGTCACTGATGTTTTATAGGATTACATCCATAATACTCTATGGCTGCAGTTGACAGAGACAAATACCACTCTTTGAGACTCAGCAAGGTCACCCAGGACCCAGGGCAAAGCAGTGAAATGAGCCTTTGTATTTTGCAAAAGACCTGGTGAGTAATATGTGCACCTCCCTATGAGATGCTAGATCCTGACATCACAGACTGATGGTTTGGTTTTGGTTGGAAGGGACATTAAACATGTTCAGATGGTGTTGCCAGGAAAGGCAGGGAGGTGCTGAGCAGCTCCTGGGGTTCATCTAGGGCTGTGTTTCAGCTCTGAGGTCTTCTGACTGTCCTGGGGACACGAAGGCAATTCTGTGGTGCTCACTGTGGCTTTAGCTACTGGGGGGTTTCTGTTTTTCATGTTACATCTAGAAAGGGAAACAGTGCTGACAGAGCTGCCTGTGTTCAGCTGCACATTTCCCATCATCTTAGTAGTGCTGAGTTGCCAGTGCTGAGTGCTCAGTTCCAGGGGTTGTGGCTCAAATCCCTCCCCTCCAAAGAGAATACATGAGGAGACTGAAAAAAATGATTTATATTGTTCGTGTTTGTCTCTTGCTGGTTGGACCTGCAGGAGTCTCAAATTTCCCCTCACTATAAGCTTTTTAAATGTCAAGTAATCTGATTGCAGGTACTGAGGTCCAAGGAAAAGGTTTTGTGCACAGAGAGATCTAAAATCAAATGGTGACCAGAGGTCTAGACATTGGATTTTCTTATGAGGACTGCAGGAAAGCATCCTAAAGTCCAGGACTGGGGAATGTTTTCACTGCTCTTTCTTGGTGCTTTGACTATTTCAGCACAAAACCACAAGATCTGGCTGCAACGATGCACCCTAATTAAGCTTCACTGAAAATCAGATCAGACTTGCATTCAAAGCAGAAATGAAGTTGACCACTTGGTGCTCCCTGAGCTTGTGTCCCTGGGCAGAGGCTGTGATTGAAATGACCTTACATACAATCATGCAGAGGAGTCAAACTGTTCCTCAGCAAGGATTGGTCGGTGTTGATGGGAAGCCTTTTACTTCCTCTCAGAAATCAGAGTCACAAAGACAGGCTGACTAGTTAAGGAAATTGTATTTTATTCAACTTATCAGTATGTGAAAGATAACGGGAATGAGCTACAGAACCAAGTCACAACCCCTTTCTGTGCTGGCAATTGCAGGGTAGGAGTAGAAATTCTGCAGTAGAGAAGGTACTCGGGGCTGCTGGCAGGTCCCGTGCTGCCAGTGAGCTCCTGAGCACTGAGCCACTGAACCTGGCAAGGGTCTCAGGGCTGTGTGCAGGTGGCACAGCTGTTCCCATGCCTAATGCAGAAAGCAAAGGGCCATTCAGACCATGCACTTTCAGGCACTCCAGGGAGTGCAGCAGCCACAACCCCTGGATTAGAGAAATCACAGTGTGTGTGCGGCTCCCACAGAATGTTGTGATGGCCTTGCTCTGCTGGTAGCACGTGGAGCAAGAGCCAGGAAGGTGGGGAGAGCCGTTACTCTCAATTTCCCGTTATTGTCCTGGGCTGGGAAACCATAGAAGTCACAGAATGACAGAATGGCTTGGGTTGGAAGAGACTTTAAACACCATCTCCTTCCAAATCCCTGCCATGGGCAGGGGACAGCTTCCACTATCACAAGTTTCTCCAAGCCTCGTCCAACCTGCCCTTGGGCACTTCCAGGGATCCAGGGGCAGCCACAGCTTCTCTGGGCAACCTCTGCCAGGGCCTCACCACCTTCACAGTCCCTCTCCAGGGTGACCTGTCCTTAATTGTGGTTTTTATTGTGCTCCAGGTGCTTTTGTGCACAAATGTAGGCAAAAAGAGAGCAAAGCTGGATCAGCCATGAAGCCACACAACATTTCCAGCTGCAATCTTGCCTTTGATATCCACGGACACTTCCATTTCTCCCTGTGAGAGAGTAAGGAAAGACCACCCACCTCAAGTGGCAAAACCAAAAGTTAGGCTCAAGCTTAGTGTGGTCTCAGACAAAATATTTACTAGCTTGGTAGTAACTTTGTACTGGCAAGTAATACTAATAAAAAACACATTTTATGTATTCAAAACTTACTGGTATATGCATTAAAACATGTGGTGGAATCTGGGGGCATAATAAAAACCTGCTTTAGTTGAAGCCAGAAGAAGAGTGTCTGGTGATCAAGCTGGAGAAAAGGATGGCAGCAGAGCAAGTACCCACTTTAACTGCTTCACCACTGGACACTGCTGGGGCAAATCCCCAGAAAGGATGTTTTTGTATAAAGCCACAAGGCCCCTGAACTAATGGTGTTTCCCAACAATGCAATTTTCCTCCACTGCCCTGCAGACAAGACATACCCCACACACAGAGCAATGTTTTCACTGCCATTTTATCCCCAGACCTAATTTGATTTAACAAGCCTGGCCCAGATAAATCAAGTGCTTACAGATTAAGAAGCCCTTGTGCTTACATGGACAGTGCTCATAAAATTCAATGCATCATGCAACTTATACACAGGAAAAGATCAGCACAATTTTATTTACTCCACACTGCTGCAGGTTTGATACTAGTCCATCTCTCTAGGAAAGGAAGATGAAGGCTGTATCCTCCTGTATTGTTGATGTTCATGCTCCTTCTGTTTTGACACCTTTTTTCCCTCCTTGGCATTTTGATAGCTGAGAAACCTCTGAAAGTTGTGTTTAAGTATTTTTATTTTCCATGTAAGAGACTCCTCTGGTTATCTGTATGTTTTTGAAGGGGGAAAAGCTTCTTGATATACAGCTTGAGAGGACATGATTGAAGATTTTCCTTATTTATGTGTTTACATGTGTTTGGAGTAATTATCATTCACAACCAAGAAGTTCAGAGTTCTCCTGGAGAGAGGTAATGCCTGAGGGAATAGACCAAAATTTCCTTGCTGTCAAAGTGAGCAAGGCTCTCATTAAAATCATAAGAAATAGGATAATTACGATTTTAAAAGATCTCCTAAGATCATGGAGTGCAACCATCAACCCAGCACTGCAATGTCCAACACTGAACCATGTTCCCCAAGTACCCACATCTACATGGGCTTTTCTTAATACTTCCAGGGAAGGTGGTTCCACCAAGTAACATCTGTACTTCTCCATTTAATTTGGTGTTGCGTAAATGAAATATGATTATTTTCCCATATGCAATGTTGTTTGAAGTCCCTAGGGATTCTGGTGCTGGATTTGGTGCACCAGCCCATGAAGGATGCCTGCCTTCATTTAGGAACTCGTTCAGCTGTCTGATAAACATCACTACTCCAGATTAGGCTAAATACAGCACTCTGCCTTCTTCTAGCAGGAGTCATCACTAACAACCCTATGTTAGATGAAGTAGCCTGGGGGTTCTTTATATTTAACATCAAAGCAGGGAAAAACAAATGCAATTACAGTCCAATAATGAAATTTGTATCTGTCGTAAATGTCCTTATTTACGTAGCAGAAATTCCAGATATAGATGAGCTAAAAACAGATCCAAGGCAAGTGGTGAGGGAAAGTTGAAATTTCTTTCTGATTTATGGGGAAAGAGATAGCAAACAGTACATAAACCTCACAAAATGTTTACTTCTTTGTTTAAGCTGCAGAGTAAAAATAGCTTTCCATTTATCCAGTGAGTGACTGTACAGTATGAGACCAAGTGGGAAGCTGCTCTAAGCCTCGAGCAATGTGATGTGTTTGAGTTCAGAGGCAGGGAAGGGGGAACTGCAGGGATGTGCCTTGGATTAATGGCCACAGAACACTCCCTGTAAAGACCAAATGCAAGACCACTCTTCATTTCAGATAACTCTTATCCAGTCTCAGAAGGGAAGTAGGAGGTGGGGAAGTGACTGTATTCCTCCTCAGAAAGCAACACGTGCTAGCTCACATTTCCTGACCCACCTTTGAAAATCAACCCTCAGCCTTTTGACAGAGTCTCAGAACAAGGGCCCAAGAAGCTAGGGACAGGTTCTGTTTCCTAACTGTTCATGTGCAGCAGACAAATAGAAAATTAACAATAAATCCAGTCAGGACTGCAAGCAAATTAGTTTTCTGTTAATTTTGGATGAATCTCCTATTGTTGGGATAAGGACAGGTGATGTTTTCTTAAGGGTCTTCATGGCATCCATATTTTCTGCATTTTAAGGACATTTATTTTAATGTATTCTCTCTGCTGTGCAGTAGCAAATATTTTTGTTTAATGACCAGGTTTCTATTCCTTTGTTTTTATTGAGCAATGCTGCAGTTTCAGGAGGGATCCTCTCAGCAGAATATGTGAATATAAGTGAAGAGATTAATATGAATAACTAGACTAGAACACGTCCCTGATACTGCCAGACTGAATATAAATTTTTGCTAGCTAAAAAATGTAAAAGGCTCTTGAACAAAACTCATCTGAGGTGCAATTCCATTCATTTCCTCCAAGTCCAGCAGACTCTGAAGTTTTCTCTTGATGAGGCACAATGTGAAGGGAGACCTCTTGGTCTCCCAGTGAGAAAATGTCCAGGTTCTTTTTCCCAGTTTTGTTGCTCTGCACACTGCCTAAATCACAAGGTCATGGCATGGCAAGATAGCTAGTTACATCTTCTTTAAGCTGGCTAAATATATTTTAAATAAAGCACTCCACAAATGAGAAAGCATTTTCCACTGAGGTGTGTAGCATCATCTCAGCTCTGTGAAGATTAAGGTTTACTGCTTGCTAATGCCACTTGCCAAGGACACATTTTATTGCCTTTGTGTTACTGTATGTCAGTAAGGAATAAATCTCTGTAGAGCTTCTATCTCGCTCTTCAGCCACACGTAACCTCATTTATATTCAACAAACTTTTCTTCCCTTCTCTCTCCTGTGCCTCCCGCCCCCTCTTCCTTTAGAGAAGGCATTTCAATGAGTCTGTGCGGGCACAATTTGGGACTGAAATGGAGATCTCTATTCAGAGGCTGAACAAATTCTCACCAGCTCCCTTAGACCTAGGGCTAAGCTCCTCAGTTCCCTTCACCCCTTTGTCTGCAAGTTTTTTGGGGCCAGACTGCCAAGTTCAAGCGAGGCTCCGATCTCTCCTCTTTCACAGGCCTCCTGATTAGTGGCTTTCTTATTCCAAGACTATAGATACAATTATTAGAAATTCCTTTTTTTGTGAACACATTGAATGAAGGTATGAATGGAGATGCTAAGACGAAGAAAGTGAGAAGCTTAATATAACTTTGGCTTCTTTAGTTAATTAGATTTGGATGGCTTCAGAGGAGCAGCTGTAATTTTTTTTTTTTTTAATTGAAGTTACATAAAGGACTATTCAATGTATTTTGGGTGGGGAGGGGAGATTGTATAAAAATAAAGAATCTGCGAAGTGGGTTTTGGAAATACACCCTCTCCCCCTCTTCTTCCTTTTTTGGGAAACAGGCTTGGGGAGAGAAAAAAGAGAAAGAAAAAATGTCCCATCACCAAGGGGGATAACAGAATCACTGGCTCTGCTGCTAATACCCTCTGTCTGAGGCAGAGTATGCAGGATGCATATTCAAATAGGAACATTTTTTCTATTTTTTTTTTTCTCAGAGAGAATCTGAAATGCAGAAGTCTGAAACGCATTCCTTTGCAAATCCAGAACACTAGATCTCAAACTTTCAAAGGGACATTGCCAAGACAGAGATCACATTCAACGTTTAAAGCATTTCATGAAAATATATCGCTTCTTATCTGCCTGAAATCTTCAGGTTGCTAACAGAAGGCATGGATTTTGAAACCTTAGTGACATGACAGCAGCTACACTCTGTGTGTATTCTTCATCCTGCCCAGTGAAGGAAAAGAGACTTGTGAGCTCTGTCTGCTGTTCCATGTCATCCCAGTTTTCTCTTTATGCATCACACTCTGCAGTCCCAGGACTTCAATCCTAATTGAATTTTTAAATACTTAAAGAGATGGATAGCAGCACTGTGGGGACCTAATCTAGTGGGTGACATCCCTGCCCATGGTGGGGGGAGTTTGGAACCAGATGATCTTTAAGGTCCCTTCCAAACCAAATCGTTCTAAGGCTCTGTGATCATGTTTTGTAACCCCTTTTATTCTTTCACCCTAACCTGCATGTTAATCCCAAGGCACTTCAGTAAAGTGTCTCTCCTCCACCAAGGGTGTTTCACGAGCTAAACCTGCAGCCCACGCAGGCAGTTATGCCCTGGCTGCAGCCGTGCTGATTTCTCCTCAGCTAAGCATGCAAGCCTGGGCTGTGGGAGAGGATGTCTGTCACTTCATTCACACCCACACACTGCACTGACTTCAGGGTGGTGACAATTATCCCACTGATTATGTGGCTAAATCACAGAATCCTGGGGTGGAAGAGAGCCTAAATGTCTCATTCTACTCCCTGCCATGGGCAGGGACACCTTCCACTACCCTAGGTTGCTCCAAGACCCCTCCAACCTGGCCTTGAAGGCTTCCAGGGATGGGGCAGCCACAGCTTCTCTGGGCATCCTGTGCCAGGGACTCACCACCTTCACAGGGAAGAATTTTCCCTGTTTCCTAAATTTTGATTCTCTGATAACTAATAGTGCACATACTCTCACAATGATATTTTTCTTTTAAAGAGAGAGTTTCTGCTTTAGCCCTCTAACCAAATGCATATCTTCTTAGAAGGTTGTAAATAGCACCTCTGAGATCTTCACTTCTTTATCAATGTTCTTTTTAAATTGAATATATTGATAAGGAGGTGTTTTGTCACTACAGCCTATCATTATCAATACTTTCTTTTTCACCTCATTTTGGAGCAGAAGTAGAAGTTTTTATAAAATTAAAATAATTAAAAGAAAAAAAAACAACCATCAAAGATCAGTTTCTTAAAATGTCTGCCCTTATTTGTTTAGGAAAAAATACTGCTAACATGGTATGAGGTTCGAATTGTTTTATTTTTGAATTGAAAAAATATTATGAAATTGTTGAAATGCAAAGTACTTTAAACTGAAACAAGAAAACATTTAATAAAACATCTCAGACTTCTGAGTGATTTTTGTCAAATTTGTCAACACATTCTTAAAATGTTGCGAAAACAGGAAAAAAAAAGTGTGAAAATTTTTCCAGCTACTTCATATTGGATTCAACTATACTAACCTTTTCTCAGCTCAGAGCATTATAAATGCCATCTTTCTTTATGATGCTTGAGAAGGGAAAAAAAAAAAAGAAAAAAAAACTAAAAAGAAGAAAAAGTTTGATTTGCCCTGGAGATTTAATGGTTAGAGAAAAGGTGTCAGTACCTAACAGTGAATGGTGTTGGTAGGTTTGCAAAAATTCTGGCATGAACTTCTGGGTTCAAGGCTGAGTGGATGGCTTAAGAGGAAGAGCCAGAAGTGAGATGTGGTATCCTTCCCAGGAGACAGGGTAGCAGTACCAGGGAATGGAGTTTGTGGCATTTGGTTTCTGGTTGCTAAAGCAAGCAAGCCACCTCCATCACAGTCATAATGCAGAGATGCTCTGTTTTACTGTAAACATCCCAGCTTGGTTACTAAAGGCTCCAAGCTCTATAAAGTCTGAAAAGCAAAATAAATTAACGTGCCTGCACTTCAACACTGCCGTGACTAAACCGCTTCTATTACCAGAGATAAATCTGTTTTAACCTGATGAGTTCCCTCTAAACTGTTGTGCAGTTCTATTAAAAAACCCCAAACCATTCCTCATTTTGCTGTTAACCTTTACCTTTCTATTAATTTTTCACTTAGAATAAATGTGTTCCTGTTAGAGGAGTGTCTGCTGTGGGGAAGAGGATGGAGAGACAAAGGTTGAGGTTATGGTTATCAAGACCAGGCTGGAGGGGGCTCTCAGCAACTTGGTCTAAGTAGAAAGTGTCCCTGCCCATGATATAGGGTTGGAATGAGGTGTTTGAGGTCCCTTCCAAACAAAACCGTTCTGTGGTTATTAGGAACTAGCTGGATTTGCTATATGCAAAGGTTTTGGCTAAGAAAATTGGTAGAACTTGAAGTGTTGGTGTGTGAAATAAATCCGATCATTTGAAGGACACGGAAGCACACCAGGAAAGCTGTCATTGGAGTGTTCAAAAAGGTACTGAGAAAAAAGCAAAAGCCAGCACTGACCACCAAAAGGAAATGGGTGGTTGGAGCACAAAGTTTTATTAATGACTTGTTGAAACAATCACCAGCAACTTTTTCCTGTGCCTTCTGTAGGTAATTTCAGTAGCGATTTTGTCCCAAATATCTGTGCCTTGAATTTAAATTCACTCTTTCAATATTTGTATAGTGACTCAAAAATTCCCTTTCTGTAAATACTCCCAACAGGATAAGGTAGATATTGAAATGTTTGCACACAAAAGGTGTAGTCACTGTGAAAGCAAATCCATTTAAAAAGTGTTGAGCAAATATTCAGAGGAAATGAGAATAAAATGAACGAAAAAAGACTTTAAAGGGGTTTGGAAAGGAGGCAGGTGAAGTCATTGTGATAGTGCCATGTCAGATTAGTGCTCTGAAAGCACTGTAGGGTGCAAAGTAGTTAAGACATTATTTACCTCTGCAATAAAGCAAGTATTATTTTTACTCACATTAATCAGTAGACTTGTAAACCCATTAAAGAACATAGTCCATGTATAACAGGAAGGAGAAAAAAAATCAATGTAGAATGGTAAACCAGTAACAATGAGTGAAACTAAATGAGCTTTCTGTGACTTTCTACCTTTTCAAATTGCATTACTTTTAGAATAAACCCTTCAGGGAGCTTGCTGTAGACCTGACTGAAATACTGCAGAACAAATTAGTAACTAAACAGGGCATAAAAATAAAAGAGTTACTCAATTATATTATCTTTTATCTAGAGGTCCCAACTATGAATCTGACTTTATCACTGGGCTGTCTGCTTTGATATGTTTTTTTCTAAACATATTCAAATTTGATTGGGGAATAACATGGCATTCATTTGGAAGTAGCTTCACTGCAGTCAGGGAACCCCAGCCTTAGGAAGGAGCTGCCTTACATTTAGACATGGAGTCGCCAAGAGCCTGTGGTCGGAAGATGGTTAAGAAGGAAACTAGAGGGAATTCAAAGTTGTCTAGGAAGTGTTCAAGCTAATTGCATCCCTGACTTCCAAGAAACGGTCTCCAGATAGGGGCAGTGTTTAAATTGGCAGCAAGGACTTGAAGGAGCCTTCATGAGATGGCTGTGGTTGGTGGGGGCTACCACAACTGCTACATTGTCTGGATGCAGAAAGGGCTGATTTTGGTTGATGTTCACATTCTGGATGTACAGAGACAAGGAAGAAGGCTTCATTATCTTTCAAAATGTAGAGCTCTGATTAGCCTCTCTGCTCTGAAGTGCTCGTGGCTAAGTCCTGAGCCCAACTACAGTTTCATTGTGTTCTGTTTAAAGGTGCAATTGCATCTGGAAAGGATCTTAGGCCGCCTCAGAATCACAGAATCTGCAGAGTTGAAAGGAACCCACAAGGATCATTGAGTCCAGTCCTTAGCCCTGCACAGGACCATCCCCAAGAGTTACACCATGAGCCCCAGAGCATCATCCAAACATTCCCTGAGCTCTGTCAGCCTTGATGCTGTGACCACTGCCCTGGGGAACCTGTTCAGTGCCCCACCACCCTCTGGGGGAAGAACCTTTTCCTAGTATCCAGCCTAAACCTCATATAAGTGCCTACAGTAAGGTAGGGGAAAATTTAGAACTGGGAGACATGAAAGACCTCACTGCCCATGTAAAAACATGGTGCAGCTAACAAAAAACATGGTGCAGCTAACAAATCTAAATGAACTACATTTTTACATCTGCAAACCTGTATATGGCTATAACTTAAGAATGAATAGCCTCCTACCCATACACAAACACTCCTGTTTTAAAGATTAAAGGAAACATTTTGCAGCATCAGAAAAGGGTGAGAAATAAATATACATCTCATCTGTGTCACATTGTTGTCTTGGATTTTAAATGGTTCTGTGTCCTCTTGTTTCTATTCAATGAGAAAAATTAGCCCTGTGGTCATTTTAAAAGAATCTCCTTTACCAACTAAAATGTACTTTGAACATGTTAAGTAATATGAAATCAAATTATTGTGATTGCAAACATTCATCTTAAGTTTAAAGGGATGGTTCCCTTCAAACCTGGCTGTCTTGACTGTTTTCAGTACAGAGCTGCCTAATGCTCTCTGTTGTTCCTTAATACTTTTGAGAAGATTTAATTTGTCTTGTATTCCAAAAAGTAGTCATTTGGGAATAAGTCCTGCTCTTGACACTGTAAACATGATCCATAACTCTGTAAGTGAGTCACCATGGCTCTGTATGAAGAACAGGCTCGAGAAAGTGGATCTTTTATTCACTGACTGTTCATCACATTTATTGTTTTGAGGAAAACATCATAACACAGGTTCTGTGCAACAGAAAAGACAGGCTGAGACAGGATGTGTGATAGACAGAACCTCACTCACATTGGTCTCTCCATAGGACAGTCTGTGTCTGCACAGAAGCAGTAAAGGTAAAATAGAGTTTCTGCTTCCACAAACAGTCCAGCATTGGCCAACCTGTAACCCAGTCACGGATATGACATGAGCTTCAGAGAGTTAGTTATGAGGGAAGAGAGAAAATTGGATTATCCTAATGGAGGGATAATTTCATCAGTGCTTGGCCACTCAATCCAGATCCTTACTTTCAAGGTAAATAACAAGTTATCCAAAATATATAGCAGACAAGTGGTCCATGCCCAAGTCTGCAATACAGTGTAGTTACACAAAGTTTAGTAGAATGACATCGATATCAGAAACATGAACCATCTTACAAGAATTGATGTGCACAATGGTGGATCAAGCCTATGAATACAAATAGGGAAAATCATCCTTTTGCCCACCTTATTCCGGAGAACCACGGGCGGAAAGTGAATCTTCCCCGCCTTCCCCCTAAAAACGTAATAGCAGGAAAAGAAGAGAGTCCTTGGCACCTCCAAGGGACAAAGAAACCCCAGGGACAGTCACGATTACATGTCAGATTTCAGTGAAACAGAAACATTATTCTGGAGAAATCTCTTATATTGCTTTTGATTATGGATTTTCAACTGTCCCACATCAAAGCAGTACTTAGAGAGCCTAGATGTGATAATGGTGGTTCTGACCCTTAGGAAGACAGTAAAAAATGGTCTTCAAAGAAATTCCTTCCATTTTACCAGTATATTAAGGCAATAGATATGGGATTAGATTAGACTAAAAACTGAAACCTTTTTCCAGTGCAGAATCAATTAGTGCATTTTCATAATTCTTCTTCCACTCACTTTTATCAGAGATCCAGGGCCTTCTCCAACAGAACTTCCTTTGGAGTCTATTCCAGGTTTTGAATGAGGTTTTCATTAGGATTTTCCTCCCTAATATTTTCCACTGCCTAATTTCATCCCATTATATCTAATTACACTCCCCTGAGCAACTTGAAACTATTCTTATCCCTCCCTTCAGATACTTACAGATAATTATCTTGCTCTGTATCTTTTCTTGCCAATTTACAGCTATTTAGTTGTTTTAACCTTGTGTTCCATTAGCCTGACTTTCCTGTTATCCAAAGGCTATACAGTACCTTACTTAATAGGAAAGAAAGATTTGGAATGACTCTCATTATTTTAAGCAAATGAGTTAGGCTTGCAAAATATTTGTCTCCTCCTTGCAATCATAGTCACAAGTATTCCATCACATTTGAAACTCCTGGTTCCTGGCATGCTGTGAATGGTTATCAAATAGATTTGACCTTTTAAATAATTCCATAATTAATGTACTAGTGTGCTGCTGCTGAGTA
The DNA here is from genome assembly GCA_013397135.1 of Pachyramphus minor. NCBI lineage: Eukaryota > Metazoa > Chordata > Aves > Passeriformes > Tyrannidae > Pachyramphus > Pachyramphus minor. The sequence goes on from VYXB01005998.1 coordinate 398,275, forward strand.
CTATTGACTTCAAGAATTTATTGGCTATGTTCTTCCATTAGATGAGAGAAAAAACCCAAACTAGCTGTCTTATTGTTCCACACTGATGATATCATCTAAGTATTCTTGACCAAGACTTTGGAATATCAATCATGAAAGAGACTATCTGAGGTTAACTGCAAGACCAGACTTACTGGGTGATTTCTGTAACTAAATATTTGTGGCACAGCTTGTTGACTACTGGCTTTTAAACATTTCCAAAATTCTCCCAAAGAGAAAATCTCAGAGAAGAGAAGGAATAATAGTTTGGTAGAGTCAATGTAAACTAAATCACTATGTTATGGGTCAATACAAATGTTCTGTTCTGTTCAGATTCATGTTTTTAACAATAACAAAACCCTGGCCAATTAAGCCTCGACTCATCTCACCCAAAGGCAGCCGTGTAGAAGATAAGCATTCAGACTAACCTAGTCCCTCCGCAGGCACCTCTAGGAAGTGATGTATTTCACCTGTCTTTGATATTGATCTTGCTGTATAACACGCTGCTGGAGCATATTTTCATGATCTGCTGGTAACATGAAAAACAGAAAACACTTTGGACACAAACAGCTTCGAAAACAACTCACCAGGCTGTAATGCTCTCAAAAAACCCTCGGTATTTAATGAGCACTGACATTCACAAAGCTTTTTCCTGATTAGTTTGGGTGGCTTATTCTTCTAGCTTCCTGTCCTTTCCCACACCCTGTATCCTACACATTAAAAAGCCGTGATGCCCTCCAGCCCCCCTTACAGCCCACATCTCTTCCCTGGGAAAGGGCAGCTTTTGTGCTGTTGGAGATGGGAGAATGTCCCCACCAGCATCTGGCTGCCCAGGCTGGATGGATATCTGCTCACAGAACACAGGTTTCTTCTCTGTGTGGCCACTGGATCACAGAATCATAGAATGGCTCCAGTCCTTGGAAGGGACCCAACATTCACACCCCTGCCATGGGCAGGGACACCTTCCACCAGACCAAGTTGCCCAGAGCCCCATCCAGCTTTGACTTGGACAGTTTCAGGATCACCTTCTCTAGACAGTTTCCAGTCCTCTGTAACTCTTGAGAATGTAGCATCACCAGGATGTTACAGGAGAGTTGCAAACCCATCTTCAAATCTGACTGAAACAGGCGAAGAAATCCCAGTCATTAAGCAGAGAACACGGATGGACAAATGATGGCCTGATTGCAGGAGCCTGCTTTCCCCTCAGAAATTGAGCTAAAGCAAGAACAAACCCTTTAGACAGAATTAAATCACAACATTTGTTTTTTCTTTTTTTTTTT
>VYXB01005998.1:406051-419212 GCA_013397135.1 Pachyramphus minor
GGGGGGGGGAAGCAGGCAACCTGTTTAGTTCAGCAACAGGAAAAGGAATGGTAAAAGGAATATTTGAAAAAATTGAGTAGGGTGAAATCCTAAGGGACTGGGATTCCCATTTCAGATGTGATGAGGACAGGATCATACTGATTGGTGTCCCATATTGTCCAGCTCCAAACCCCTCTTCTTCCTCAACAGAGGAAGTGGCAGGGTCTCAAATTGGCAGCTGAGACTCAGCTGGTTTGCTCCTCTTTCCTTTTTCTTTGGAATCTCATGTCCACAGTAGCTGCCTGCCTTACTCACACCCTGACATAAACATTGTGTCCAGCCACAATAACTCCATCCAATGCTTCAGGCTGGACGCAGAGTGACTGGAAAGTGACCCAGCAGGAAAGCACCTGGGGGTGCTGAGAGCAGCTGATCATGAGCCCAGACATGTCCAGGTGGCCAAGAAAGACAAGGACACCTGACTTGTATCAGAAATAGTGTGGCCAGCAGGACCAGGGCAGTGCCCGTCCCTGTGCTGGCACTGCTGAGGCACCTCCAGTGCTGGGGCAGCTCTGGGCCCCTCAGACAAAAGAGACACTGAGGGGTTGGAGCAAGTCCAGAGAAGGGAACGGAGCTGGCGAAGGCTCTGGAGCACAAATCTAATGAGAGGCAGCTGAGGGAGCTGGGGAGATTGGCTCATCAGAAAAAGAGGCTCAGGAGGACTTTCTTCCTCTCTACAACTCCCTGACAGGAGGTTGTAGAAAGGTGGGAGTCAGGCTCTGCCTCCAGGCAACAAATGATAGGACAGGAAGACAAGAAGAGGTTTAGATGGGACATAAGGAAGAATTTCTTCACAGCAAGGGTTATTAGACATTGGAATGGGCTGCCCAGGGACGGGGTGGCGTCACTGTCCCTGGAGGTGTTTAAGACTGAACATGTCACACAGTGCCATGATCTAATTGCCATGGTGGTATTTGGTCATAGGATGGACTTGATGATCTCAGAGGTCTTTTCCAGCCTAATTGATTCTGTCATTTTATGATTCTGTGATTGTTTCTGTGAGCCAGTGCCAGAAGAACGTCAATGCAACAAAAACAAAGCACAGTCCTGGAATGCCATCTCTGCCAAAAAAACCGCCAACAATCTGAATTCTGCTGGAGAGTTTCTAGTCAACTACAGGCAGATTAAGAAACAAGAAAAAAATTAAAAAGTGTTTTCTAGTGCTTTTAGCTGCAGTTTTCTTGGAATGAGGATGTGTTACTGTAGCTTGCTATTCCATTATCATCCCCTGCAAAAATAAGATCTCATAATTAATGTCTAAAAAGTAGCAGGTGTCCAAGGATAGATTTTTCTCCCCTTTCCTTTTTTTTTTTTTTTTTTTTGTATCATAAAGGGGAGTTAACAGCCCTGTCTGTTCTGCTGAACTCAGGCTGGATTCAGCTGAACTTCGATTCATCCCAGCAGCAAACTGTTTATTAAAGACCTGTCAAATGCCCATATTCTGTGGATCATCACAGGAGCTGACGGTGCAACAAAGGCTTGAAATCCAGTGCATATCACTGGAGGATGCCATTAAAATGAAAGTGAGACCAAAAACCTCGCAGCTGTCAGTCATTATCTAGGACATTCTCACACAGTAGATCTCACACACTTCCCTTTATCTGGCATGGGTCTCCTCTTCACACTTCTCAATTTTTTGCTGTAATGAAACAGCTTTCAAACAAAACCCCATTTTTTTAAACAACAACAAAAAAAATCCATAAATCTCTATAAAGGATGTACATTTCTACTCCATTTTGAGTTCTCCTGCATGTCCAGTTAATCACTGTATCTCTCTTTTTGGTCACCTGCTGCTTATTTTATAGGCTGTTATATTTTAAAACTTGAAAAGAAGCATAAATAGGAATGACTGAATTTCAACCATTAAAATAGAGCTTTCACAAGAAAAATTGTTCTCAGCCACTTGCCCTTATCTCAGACCAAGCCTGAACATAACTTTATTCCAGTTCAAGTGTGACTGGCTAATAATATTTCTGTCATCATTATTTTTTGGGTTTTCTTCCATTTTTCCTATTCTCAGTTTTCCTGGGAATTTATTGGCTGTGATAGTAAGATTGAGGCTGTGTCAGTGTTGTTAGTGACCAGTTCTTGGCCATGAGAAAACTCTGGTCTTAGCTGTATGGACCAAAAGTAGGAAACACCTGAAGTCCCATAAACTTGTTCTGAAAAACCTTGATATCCTGTCTGTCAAACCAATTTTGCACCCATTTATCTCCATGGACATCAGAGACACTATGCCAGAGCAAAAAATAATAGAGGGTTGACTCAGTCTTGTCTAATTTTTAAGTCAGGCTTGATTTACTTTAGGTTGAAGTATATTTTATTGCTTCTTGTCTTCACTCTTGAACCAGATCTGAAGGAACTCTTCTCATCACAAAACCAGTGACTGTAGAAAGATCCAAACATATGAAAAAACTACAGTGTAATTGCTCAACAGGGCTCTCATCATATATCCTATGTAATTACGAAATGGTTCCACTTTTTATGTCTATAATTACTACAAATTCATATTAAAAGGAAGGTCATCCATATTAGCACCACTTTCCGATTTATTGCACTACTCTGTCACTGCTTTGATGTAAAAAGAGTTTGACAAATATATTTGGCATAAAAAAGTATTAAGGGTAATTATGTCATTTGCACATGGATTTTTGTGATTAAAAAATTTTATTTTTAGAATCTCAGTGCACAAATGCAATTATTTAAAAGTTTTATTTTGCATTAATATACACACAACATCTACAAAAATTGTCAGAGTAATTCTAGTACAGCTCCAGGTCAAATTCTGTTCCATTAGGAACAGAGAGCTAATAATGCCAGTCATACATTTCAACTTAGGCCTAATTATACACGTTTAAAAATATATTCTAAGTGTAGTTACAGTAGAATTGCAGTAAAATGGCTATGCAATGAAAAACACTCCATTACTCAGAATACCTGGGGCAGGTGGAGACTTAACTAAATTAGATGACTTAGTATTTCATCCAGGTACTGGGGATGTTTTTCATGGATATCAGTCAATAAAAAATTAGTGAAAGTACAGAGATTTAAATAAAATCTTTGATAAATTGTAGGTTAACAACATACAGTAGTAACAAAATGTCCATGACAGAGACAGTACAAAAAAGTGTAAGAAAACCAGGATATTCAGACGAAAGCTTTTGATTTTGGCCTCAGTTTCTAAATGCAGTTTAAAAAAAATAACAAATTGGGGGTGGGGTGTGGAGTGGAGGGGGGGGCTAGACAGCAGGTATTTAGACAGGAGAAAAAAGAGGATCATATGAGAAAAGCCTATGTAACATTGTCCAGAAAATAAAGTTCACACTAGAAGGATGCCTGGAAACATGGAAACCATCCTGGGTGCCTCCTGCTCAGCTTAGGAAAATGAGTCATACTTTTACATATTCTTTATGACTAAAAAGAATGGCACTCATGCATTGCTTGGCTACAGCAACAATGCTGCCTCCTGACAGAAAAAACCCTGGAGGCCCCAAATACTGATTAATTGCTCATGACATAAGGAGTCATGTTAATATCAGCAGCAGGATCTTGTTCCCAGGGAGAGAAATGGCAGACTGGTAATTCCTCTTGATCCAGACTGGAACAAATAATGGATATGATCCTACAGATCAGATAATCCAGAACAAAAACCAAAACAAGGGCAGAAGATAAAGATGAAGCCAGAAGGTTTTAAAAGAATATCTGGAAACATCCCTGAAGGAGCTAAGTGTTGGGCTGTATTCAGAGAGAATAAAATATATCCTGGGACAAAAGCTACAAAAAGTCTGCGCAGATGCAGGACCTCTCTGTTAAAGGTCCCTTCCCAGCCTGGTAAGATGGATCAGGATGGTGCATGCTGTCCCCAAGCCTAGCAGAGGACATGAAGAAAGTGGTGGCCTGATTTGTTCCTACCCGAGTTGTGCTGTGGCATGGATTCAGGGAGCTGGGAACATCAGCTTCCGAAAGAAAGGAGAGGCGTGTGGACCAGCATGTCTGGATGAGTCAGTGGGTGGGGAACTGGGCCAGTTGGAAGATTTGGTAAGACTGGGCACATATATCTTCCACATTGTCTGTAACCAACAGAGTCCTGGAACAGAAAAGCTGGATTAGCCTAGCCTGAGTAACACAGAAGCCAATTATTTTTGAGGGAAAAGCTCCCTGGGAGTTCTTGCTTCTGTTTAATTCTGTACAAGTGAAAAACTTGGAGACTAGATAAAATGCATGTGAGAGAGAGGGGGAAGGGACAGGGACATTTTCAGGCAGCCAACTGGATTAGCTCATCCATGTTCAGTGGTACCTCAGCACCGTATCCCCAGGAACGAAGCTGCATTACCCAAACCTGGTAGAAGCCCTTTGGCATGTGATGGCAAGGACTCACCTCATATCACCACAGCACATCCAAGGAGACTCCAGCTGAACCTGGAAAGAGCCTGTGGAGACTAGTCCTCCTGGTGTGCCCAAACTCCACATCCCCAGAGCAGCTGAGGGTTGAAAAAGGTCAGAGCTCCACTGGAGATGAAAATTTAAGATCAGCAAAAAAATGGGCCCAGGGCTGCAGTGGAGGTTCCTGAACTCACCAAAAATCCTCAAGAGTTCCCTCATACAGTTGAGTGAAAGAAGGAGGGGCTACTTGGAATGGGAATGGGTTCCCATCTTGCATTGCAATACATGGAGAATGGCTTGGGTGTGTCGCTTGAGGGGATTCAACCTGGCTCATGAAAATTGTGGGACTGGCAGGAAGAACTTTGGCCTTTAAATGAGGGAAACAGTCAAACTGGAAAACTGAAGGTTGCAGGAACAAATTAATTAAATACTGACACAAGCAAAAGAGAGTCAAATCAATCCAAGGCAGGAGAGGACAGTGAGCTGCTTTTGGGAATTTTCTGATCACCAGTTGAAGATGTGGTTTGGGAGAAGAAGGCTCTGTGTTCAACTGTGAGCAGTGCAAAACCAGTCCTGGAATTTTGCTAATAAATACAGAAATCTATGAAGGACGCAGAGATAACCAGACAAACTGTAAGAGTTGAATTTCTCATTATTCTAGAGAAAACAGAGCCCAAACTCATCACAGATGGAGAGAGCTGACAGGAGGGCAGGAAAAGACAAGGGAAAATTTGGATCCTGGAATGCTTTCAGAAGCCTGTCCACAGGAGTGAGTATTCAGTTTGATTACAACTTTCCTAGTAACTGTGTTACAAACATCATAAAAGAGTGGCCAACAAATTCAATCTTAAGAAAAGTACCTTGAAGAAACTACTCAACTAAAGTATATATATTAAGTAATAATAATAATAATAATAATTGTATTAATAATAACAGTAATAACAATATGTCCTAAAATCATTATGAATTCAATTCCAGAGCTGTAATCTTGGAGCCAGTGAAAATACAGGTGACTCTGACCAAGCTGGAGATTGGCACAGCAGCACACATTGAGAGCTATTCCATCATGTCACAGTATGAGAAAAAGGAGATTGAACAAGTCCCTGGGGAAAGATATAAGCCTAGTATGAATTAGCCTTCCATCAGTCCTGGAATCTCACCATGTTTCTGGCTAAAATGCATGACAGAAACAGGTTTTCTTTGGAAGACAGAGGATGAAATGCTAGAATCTGCTCTATTTTCACAATAGATGTTGACCAGGATGCTCTAGTTAGGACAATGTCCTTGTGGAAATATATGTAGGGATGTGCAACAGGAATCTTAAACTGGGTGAGGAGCACTGCATGGCAGGATGATCCTTAAGGTCATCCTGATTAAAAACTTAAAGTGAGGTTAGAGTAAAGCACACTGCAACTTCCCAAGAGGACTGTTGTAAGGTCCCAGCTACAGTGACTGGGTGAGAAAAGGGAATTCTTTGTGGGTTGAGTGTCCTTAGGCTCAGAGTTGAACCTTAGTGGCTGTTTCTGCCTCACCCTTCTCCTCTTGCTTCCAAACTTCCAATAAAACACACAGACAGCAATGCTTAAGGGCTGGATCCAGAGTCCAGTGGACTTGGCATGGTGGTGCCATATGAAGAAAAGTTTCCAAAGAAAAGATCTTTGGAAAAAAAAACTCCCTTGCCCAAAAGGGAGTTCTGATTCTCACCACGGGAGACTATGCTGCAAGACAGCATAGCTGTGGTTAGATCAGGCCATGGTTTCTTTCACTAGCTCTTTAAGTCAGTAATCCAGAGAAAACTTGCCAGGTGGTTGGAAAAATTGCCTTGTTTTGATTTCATGGTCACATTGAGGCCTGGGTGTGAAAACATAGCAAGGCTGATGCTCTTCCAGATGGTGTTATTGGGAAGTTAATTGTAAATATTGTCTCAGGCAAGAGTGGGAGGAACCAGTTGCTCCAGAGAATGCTCCTGTTTGGGAAAATTGAATGTTTCTTCTCTGCTTTTGTTTCTGTTTTACTTTTCTGACTAGTCTGAGAAAGTATGGTGAGGTTGCAGAAAAGAACACTAGAAAACAAATTCCAGATACAAAAGTTGGTATAAAAATGGAGGGGTCAGAAAATAATTTGAAAAAAACCCCAACCTTTCAGAACCTGAGTATTCAATTCATGTTGCTACTCAGTGTGTGATCAATCTCTCATCCTGGCCTGAAGACCCAGAAAACGAGATACTCAAAGAGAACACACTGGAGACTGTGTTTGAAAAACCAGGGTCTGGAAGAGCTTTCTGGACTATTGAACAGTCACTGTCAGGGAATTGGATGACTTATAGCCTTCTGTATCCCATCCCAAGCCTCTCTGATTTATCTCTGGGACACCCTGCAGTCTTCCCACTGGTGAGTCCTGCACTGGAAGATGCTGGAAAACCCCAGGCTCAAGTGGCAGTGACAACTCATCAGTGCTGTGGTGGTGTCTCTGCGCAGGGTATGCAACCAGCAGACCAAATGCAGAGATGCATATTAATGTCTTCACATGCTTTACACCTGGATAGGTGGAAAGAGTGTGAAATTAGTCTGTTCAAACAACATTGTGCATTTTACCTCTAAAACAGGTATAGAGGTGGTGGAAAAACTTACAGATGAATTTAAGTTAAGCATTTATTTTATTTTTACCCAGGTTGTAAATCTAGTGCTTAATTACTTTTCAAATTCTTGCCAACATCTCAGAGGGAAGAAGGCAACCCAGAGGGAAGAAGTGCATTTAATTTCAGTATCCATTTGTTTCTTCCTTCTAGTTTCCAATTCCTTCCCATGAAGCATCTTTTTCAACTTGGAGCATCAAATATCAAGATTTTCTTCTGTAACATGATTAAATTACTTCTTTTTATTGAAAGGATTTGTTCTCCTTGAGTTTAGCTGATTTTTTTTTTCAACAAATAAACCATAAACATTTTTTTCAATTCCTTTTCCTCCCTCCCCCTTTGTTTTTTTAACTAAATGTCATAATTCCAGTTGCTACTGAAAACTTAGTAACTTCTTCTGATTTTTCAATCTTTTTTTAATGAAAAGCTCCTCATTTTCATATCACTGCCACGCTTAATTTCATATTTTAACCTTAAAACTTTTCTAAGTGAACAGTTTTGGTGTGGGGGCTAAAAAAGTCTCACAAACTTGTGTCTCAGTCACATGCACCAGTTCCATGGGGCCACCCACAATTTAAAAACAGAATCCAGTCTTTTCCAGGCCCCTTTATCATCTCTAAAAACACATTTCTCCAATGTGTCAAAGGCTGATACAACTGACAGAAGAAAAACCAGCACCATTTTGGGCACGGAGCAGAGAGCAGTTAGGTATTAAAACAATTTGGCACGACTAGCATTAATTTGCTATACTGTTTATGATTAAAACTGTCCAAACAGTTAGTCAGAGGGAGCTGAGTTTGCACTGCTTTGTCTAGATGTCTTGTCTTATTTAGGATCTGGACCTCTGAGGAGCAGGAATGCAGAGGTCCAGATGCGTCAGGGTGCACAAGTACAGAGTGGATAAATTCGCTGGCGCTGGGTTGACAGTGACAAAATGATGCTTAAAACCCTCCAAGCCCTGCTGCTTTTAGCAAAGGGCATTGTATTAAATTCAAATTTTACACCAGCCAACTCTTGTAGCAGTTCAAAACTGGCCCACAGTGGGAAGAGGAACTTTCCAGTCGGCTGAAGGAATACAGGTGGTTGAGTTTACCAGCTTTCCAAGTGTTTTTCATTTCTTTTTCCTTCCTGAGATAGTTAAATGCACATTCCTCAGCTGTGTAAAAACAAATGGCCTACTCTCCCACTTCGGGTGCGTTTCAAATGAGATCCAGGCTTAATTAGAGCTTTTGAAAGCTTAAGAGTTAATGTGTGCCATTAAACACTAACCACCAATCCTTTACTGTCTGTTTGCTGGCCCTGGGTGCTCAGGGGCATGCCAGTGTGGGATGTGGGTCTGCCTTAGTGGGGACCATCCCAGGAGGATGGATTACATGTGTGGCACCATGCCTGGCCTGGGAGGGCAGGCAGAGGCCAGGGAAAGAAGTAAGCAGATGTTTGACCTTTGAGAGTCTTGGAGAAATGTCTCCGGCTCGGAAACACTAAGATGGTGAGCTTGTCTCTCTGTTGGGTTTGCTACAAGATTTGAGCTTGGAGGGAGGTGGAGAGAAGTTTTGGCTCAGGTGGTCACCAGCAGACCAGCACCTCCTGGCACTTTGCTGGCTAGGTGTTGAGCTCTGCGGGCCAATGGCACAATGGTGATGTGTCCCTGGCGAGGGTCACAGCTGTACAGGATGAACCCCTACACTTGTCCCTGTGCAGGAAACAATGCAAGAATTATAGGCTACTTTATAGGCTTGGGAAGCCAGGGATTAAATGAGTTGTCAAAGGCCACACAGAGAGCCAGTGGCAGAGCAGGCAGCACACCACGAGCCCTCACTGCACTGTGAGGCAGCTCCAGACCACACTGCATCCTACAGGCAGACATTCAAAAACCCTGTGGCTTGTATATATGCTTAAATGGAAGACAAATTGCAGCATTTCTGCCTTTATTTGCACGACTAACAGCTGTCCAGACTTCTAAGCCTGCACAATGACTGATGAGTAGTCCAGAAAAGATCTCTAGCAGACAAAATAGACAGGGAACACATGGGGAGTCATACATTGAGCTTCCCTGCAAAAATCCCACTGACAGTGGTGCAATAAATATATGATTTTATGGCCTATTTCTCAATCATAATCTGCTACATAATATCATGCTAAGAACTGCAAGCTACCTTGCCAATGGAAATACACAGCTGGCAAGTGCTGAGTCTCCCCAGATCTGTTCAAGGAGTCATAACTGTAACAATATAAGCAAATAGATCATCAGCATATTCTTTTACGCATTTTTTCTTTTTCTTGTTTTCTTTCCTCTACTCCTTCTTTCTCCTAATTTTCCCCTCTTACTTTCTTCCATCTCCCCTTCTCCAATATCCCTCCCCCTCACTCTCTCCTCTACTAGTGTTTAGAAGACTTCACAGTTCTCTCCCAACACTGGAAAGAATGTAAGTCGATGCTGCTGATTGCTTTTGAAAACATTTGGAACAAATTATCTCTACTTTTGGAATCTGAATAAAAGAATGTGAGCCTCATTGGAGAAATATGAAATACAGGGTGGGATTCACAGAAGGTCTGTAGCTTTTTTCCCCCCTCTTTCCTTAAAAAAAACCCCAAAACCAAAACCCAAAAACTTTTTTTTTTTTTAAATTTTGTTTTCCTGCTTTTTGTTACTTCAGGTGGAAAATATTTCATCTTGGAAAAGCAAAGAGCCTAGAGAAGTGCTTTTTGTGAAGTGGCATCTTCATCACTTCTTTTAAAGGTGAAAATGATGATTGGAATATGTCAATTGTTGGCATGAACTCTGTGAACCCAGTGGGCTTGATGAAGAAATGAAGCAAATTATATCCCCTCTATCTTCTCTAGTGAGGGAGATTTTAGGTTACTAAAGTAATTTTTTTCCTGCCTTATTCTGCTTTTAAATAATTCGCCTCAGTTTCCCTGCCTGCTGGCTGCTGCCTCTCTGAGGTGCTGTGCAGTGGCTGTCAGCAAAACAACAGAGATCTCCTGAGAAAAGGTGCTGTGTAAATTTAGGACAACTCACACATTTCCAGATTGAGACTCTCCTATGTGTAGGAGTATTTGCCTCCAAGGTTTTGGTTTTTATTTCATTGCAGAAAATGGTGCCAACCACAAAGTTTGGTTCCAAATCATCATACAAATGGTTCAAATTTGGCAAAAGAAATTGGGAATAAGGACTTCGTTTTTCCTTCTTCTGCCTGGTTTTCTTCTACTTTTTTTTTTTTTTTTTTTAAACATTAGACTCATGTCTATAAAATGAGAAGATGAACAACTTTGCACTTTCACACCAGCCTCTGCAAAATCAGTAACTAGCTGATCCACAGCCACACATTTGAGCTTTTACATCCTTTGCTCTTGAGGCTTAATTAAAAGAAAATGAAGACAAAAGCTTGCCCTGTAGAGGACCAGCCATCAGTTCTAGTGTTGCTGGATCCCCTGGGCCAGCGTGACCTGACAGTTCTGGGCTTAGCCCTTCCCTGAAGAAACTTATAAACTGGGGAAAAGTGTCCCACTTTACCCAAAAAACCCTCCCAAGGGTTTTCAACAGATATCTACTGAAATTCTGCTTAGTTTGCAAAATAATGGAAAGTACCAACAACCAAGACTTTTTCCCTTTTCACTTCTACTTTTCTGGAGCCTCTCCAGAGGAGTTGAAGACTATCCACACTAAAAAGCTGATGTGGTTATTAAGTTCAACCTGGTAAAAAAATGAATATAAATTGCTCTGAAGTTCATATAATCTTTTAAAAGAGCAGATGAAAACTATTTTCTAAGCTTTGGACTTTTTGTTTTGTTTCCTTGACTCATAAAGCTTTGGTGAATCCTGCCCTTAAGTGCCAGAGACAGCAATAGATGCCAAAGCCCTGGCAAGTTTGAATCTGTTCACATAAACCCTGTGGGTGTGAATTTGATTCTTTCCAATGATTGTTTTGGAATGATTTAGTCACATTGTTTTGACCTACTTTCCCTTGTTGCAAACTTCATCCAAGCTGGTTGTTGTTTATACAAAAGGACCATGAAGGCTATTTTATATACTGGTATATTACTTCTGATGCAGTTCCTAAACAAGCTAAGGAAAAAAAAAAATAGGAAAAAGTTACTTTAGGCAAAAAAAAGAGTTTTTTGTTCAGACTGCAAAAAGTCCCAATGCAAAGAAGAAGGTTGAGAGAGTGACTCCAGCTGATTTGAACCTCGGTATTTTATAAGATGAACTTAAGAATATGAGAAAGCAACAGGGAGAGAATTCATTGTGGACTGGGGGAAAGAACATGGCCCAGAGGGCAAAATCAAGTCCTTCATGCCTTGTCACAAGTTGAAGGGTTGAGAGGTGACCAGAAGATGAAGGAAGGTCAGCTGTGAGGGGTTTGAAGGCCATCACAGCACAGTTCCCTGCCGGGTCACAAGCGGTAATTTACCGGCAGCTGGGCCATGGGGGAATTTTTGGGAGACCCTCTCCTGGTTGCACTGACAGGCAGTTTGGGCTATTCAGCACTACTGTAATAACAATAATAGGGATGATTGTATTCCTGCTTCCTGGAGAGAGAACGTGCCCTACAGAGCTGGGGAGAGATAGGAATCGGGAAGATCATAAAAGGTGGGAAGGCAACAGTTGAGGCAGGGAGTCATTAAAGAGAAGTTAATGCTGTGAGTGGGAGGTAGTCTAAGAAAATATATTAAAAGCTGAAATGTAAACTTGAAGGGCAAATCTAACCCTTTACATCTAGGATTTTCAAAACACTCCTAGGGAGTGACATGCCACAAATTTTTACTGGAAGCTTGACATCTAGTAGCTTTTTATGCCTGTAGTAATCAGCCTCCTCATATCTGACAGCTGGACTGGGAGCATGTGCTTTTCTTCCAGTGTTTGCTGCCCGCTTGGAACACCACCATCACTAAGAAAAACACAAACCATCCTTATGTCTCCACCAGGGAATTCAGAAATGATCATTGAGACTGTCAGGTTCCCACTTCCTATAGAACACAACCAGTAAAGCATCCCTCTGTTAGGTCAGTTTTGAACTGAAGCAGAGAAAAAAATAAAAAAAAGAGTGTAAATATGTCTTCAGCCCCCAGCTCTGGATTTAAGGAAATCCACATAAGCATACGGCTCCACTCAGCTTAAAAGCTTACAGCGATGAAATATTACCAATAAAACATCGTCAATAGACTTTCACATACAGTAATTGGAATGCAAAAGGTATTTAATCGCCAAGCAGGGCATGTATCATGTCTGAAGCCTGGAAAACTCTGAGAATAGCAGTATTTATAGCCCTTTGCATTTTCTGACTTCTGGTCTGTGCAAGACAAAGAAAACATCTGCAGGGAAAGTGTCAATCCTGTGGCAAAGGTTACAGATTAAACTGCTACTCTGTAAATATGTATATACATCTACCATGTGTGCATTATTCTGAAAGGAAGCCAGTCATCCAGACATTGATTTTCCTGCAAGAAATATAATTCACTGATGCACAGTGTCTGCTGCAATTTAACAAGCCCTATTTGCTCTCCTCATACATGGATTTTTTGCATTCAAAGGACATGGATTGCTTATAAGTTCATGCATGTGTATTGCAGAAGAGGGAAATCTTTACCTAGAAATCTTTATCTCTGCTGAACGCTACCTTTCAGCTAATGAGATTGCTGTCACCTAAATTTTCATTGTTTTAAGAGCAAGTGGCTGCCGACAGTTTCCTTTCAAGCTTGAATGATGAAAGGAAAACACCACGCTGCCTCATCTGGCTAGCTTGCTGAGAGCTAATGAGCCTGAGGCTGCACCCATCTTTGCTATACTAGTGTGACCTTATGTCTGCTAATGCACAGGGAAAGAGTGAAAAATGTACTGCTAGTTCCCTCCAACAGTTCCCTGGGGACACGCTGAATGTGCCAAACAATTTAGTAAATATATATCAGGTTACTGTGTTGAAGTGCACTCCAATGTATTGCAACCCTGGGTATCCCAATCAAAAGATCATATTTTATTTTTTGCTTATCTTCCCCCTCTGCCTTCAACATTTGGTAATTCCTCTTTGAAAAAGATATATATCCTTGCTAATTTTTAAACCCTGCACAAAAAAAAAAAAAAAAAAAAAAAAAGGGGTTTTTTT
>VYXB01005998.1:419220-444187 GCA_013397135.1 Pachyramphus minor
AAAATCAAATGGTGCTTAGTTTTGCAATAGACTACCTGAAATTTTAAACTTTTTTTTGTGTTTTTCTTTGTTTGTTGGTTAATTTGGTTTTGTTTTCTTTTTTACCACCAGGTAAATAAAAGTTGAAGTTAGTAAAAAATTTCTGACAGCAGTGCAGCCTACCCAACTGCATTATCAATCCCCTCATAGAATCACAGAATTGTTCATGTTGGAAGAGGACTTCAAGCTCATGCAGAGCCAACCACCCCTGCAATGTACCTTTACCCCAGCCTTGCCCAACCTGGCCTTGAACACTTCCAGGGATGAGGCATCCACAGCTTTTCTGGGCAGCCTGTGCCAGGGCCTCACCACCCTCACAGCCAAGATGCTACTTACTCCAGAAAACCTGATTTATCAGCTGTTGGCAGCAGGACCCTGTGTAGCTTGTTGGTTTGCGAACTTTACAGATCTTTGCACATAGAAACAGAATAGATGTTTTTAGCTGTTCCACCCATCCCACGGTTCCCCTCAAATTGCTCTTCTGAACCCTCAAGAAAACAAATTTCTACCATTTCCCTGGAGGATGGTCTTGGCAATGGAAGAAGTGCTTATCTTTTGGGAAGTCACTCCCTGCAGTGAAGGAAAGCTTTGCAAAGGCACTCCTGACCCCAGACAAATGAAGAATGGAGAGAAGATTTCAAGGGCAGAGGGTGCCAGGAGGGCTGATGAGGGTCTGGACCCTGCATGGCACAGGACTGACCAGCACTGCAGTGCCTGCCAGGGCTGCCTCTGTCAGCTCCAGAGCTCCAGGCAGATGTGCTGCAAGGAGGCAGAGCTGAGCACAGACCTCCTGCCCTGTGCCTTTTTAGTGGGCTGTTTTGTTTTATTTTGTCTGCGGCTGCCAACCAGCATTTTCTCCTCTGCTGTTGGAACAGCAGAAGCTCTGGCTTGTTGGCACGGAAGCTGCTTTTCCCTCTCACTAAGCCTGTCTGAGTTATTATTGCACTGCAGTCACCCCGTCCTTTTTTTGCTTTCTGTGGCATCAGCATTTCCCTGCAATAGCTGTTGCAGTGCACTGTAACCCTGCGGATGTGCTCTGTAAGCCCTGAGCCTCAAATCACAGGAGCAATGTTTTCTTCTCTGTGGTCTCTGCCTTCATTTTAAATAAGTATCAGGTCTGAAACATGGAAACCTATGTTTGATTTCCTTTATTTGCCTCCATCTGCACCTTCCTGAGCTGCTGCAGTAAATCCTTCATACTAATTATTATCCTCTAAGACTCATACAACAGCAAATGCTTATACATTGTTTAAAGCACAGAGATGCAGCGTGGCTCTTATCCAAAAGCTACAATCCAACCAGGACAAGATTAAGTATATTCAAGGCAAACACACCCACAATCTAATCAAGACAAAAGAAGAAATCTTGGATCTGTTTCAGTCAATGGGAGTTTTGCCACTGACTTCAGTGAGGTTAGGATTGCACCCAAGATAAACAAGTATGAGACAAGACAAAATAGAATAGTTTAGAAGTGGGAAGGTTTGTGAATGAGTCATGGGAGAATAAGGCAAGGGATATTTACTTTCTGGGGGGAATGAAGACGAGGCAAAAAAAGAAATATGATTATTTATATGTGCCTGAGTGCAGTGAAGGAGAAGTGAAGGGTCCCGCCGTGCTCTGCAGTGTGGAGCCCACACCGCTCTGCCAGCTATGAGGAGGTCACTTGTGATTTCCCCCAGGGCTCAGTATTGGGGCAAGCCCTGTTTAATGTGTTTATTGGTGCTCTGGATGAGGGGATTGCATGCACCCTCAGCAGATTTACAGATGACACAGATTTGGTTGGGAGTGTTGACCGGCTGGAGGGCAGGAGGGCTCTGCAGAGGGCACTGTGGTGTGGCTGTGTGGCCAGTCCTGCTGGCACTCTGCTGGTCAGGGGCCAACACTGTGGCTCCACAGACAGCATGACAAATGGCTTCACCAAAACCTCAACAATTAGATTTTTCCTCGTTGCAGTTGTTCCCTCCCGAAAAACTTCTGGAAGGTTCTTTACCACGCTTCATTTTTTTAGTTTTTTTGACATGTGAAGAAGTGCGGTAATGAATGTCCTAAAATTGAAATAACGTCCTTTAAAAACCAATAGAAATAAAATGTTTTTGAAGAAAAAAATATTGTTTTACTTTGGTTTTTTGTTTGTTTATTTGTTTTCTCCTAATGTCTTCAGCTTAGCCTGAAAAGTTTACTTTAAAATTTTTTCACCTGTCTTTTTTAGAAGGATGGGTTTCTTAGTGGTATAATGTGACTACACATATTTTACAAAAACTAGAAGGGAACAGGAATTTTCAGTCTTGGTCTTGCTTTCAATGGAAAGTTAAGAGTTGCTGGGTCTTGTCTTAGAAGATGCTGCCTACCCTCAGCCTTGTGTCCTTGCCTCTCTCAGGACCTGTTGTTGGGGACAGGAGCTACCACTGCTTCATAAAGGCATATGTACCTTCACCCACTCTTTGTTGGGGTGAAATGGTGCTTAAACTGGGAAAAAATGTTATAGAAATCTCAGCAGGAGCCTTGCTGAGGTTGCTGTACTGGGGTCAATACTGTTTAATATCTTCATTGATGCACTGAGCACTGGGACTCAGAAAGTCTGGAGAAGATACCAGACTGGGAGGCTGAGATATTGGATGGGTGTGGTGCTCCTAGGAGGGCATGGACAACTGGGAGAAATGAGTTTGCAAAAATCCAGTGAAGCTTAGAGAAGAGAAGTGACAACTCCTGTGTCAGGGAGAAACAACACCAGGCTCTCCAACCCTGGAGATGCTCAAAACCTGACTGGACACAGCCCTGAGCATTCTGCTCTGGCTGACCCTCATGAGTTGGGAGTTGGACTAGATGATCACCAGAGACCCTTCACAGCTTCAGCTGTTCTCTGATTGTGTTCCCTACAGGAAAGACAGAAGATGTACCTCATATATCCGTGTATAAGTCCTGTGTTTTTAGATGAATGACAAATTCCTTCTAATCCTTTCACTTCATATGGAGGGAATTTACCACCTGCAAGTTACTCAGGGATGTTGCCTCTCTGATATGCCACGCACACACACAGACAGGAGAATCCCTGGCCAGCCTGAGCCAACTTCAGTACAACTCTATCTCTGCTGCAGTTAACAGAAGTTTCTTCACACACAGTTGACTCAGAATAAGACTGAGCATCAGTAAAATTGGTATGTCTGAATAATCTTATGAGGCTAAAGATGCTGTCAGGATAAGATACCTGTAATGGTTGTGGCTTCCATTAAAATGTCATCCATGAAACAGCTCTCTCTTACCATTTTAACTTGTTATTCTGAATGCAGAGGAAATGCCTGGCATCCCAAATACTGGTGAATAACAACTTATTAAACTCTCAGTCAGAGTTTTGTGTGAGAACCTGAAGACAGCAAAGACAGAGGTAGAACATTTTGTCTCAGTTGCAAAGAGTCACTGTTCTCAAGGCTACTTAGTGTTGCTTCTGGGCTGCAGAGCTGCTGGCAGGGCAACCACACTGCTGCTCTGCTCTGTGTTGAGTCCCTGCTAAAGGGGGACAGGTATAAAATCCACATTCCCTTTGCTAAAAGGAGACAGTAAGAGACTATGTAATAGCAGAGAGGGAGTACTCCATTTTTTTCCTACTAATAGTCATATTCAGATGATAATAAGAAGCTTGAATTCTTGAATTCTGCTTGAATTTTGTCAAATTTTTTTCAACCTCCACAAACATCTTGTTTGAGGCTACTAGTTTCCTTGGAACTTCAGGTGAGCAGGAGCAAAATACAACCCTGAAGTGCCCTTCTATCCCTTACCAGGCTTTTGCAACAACCCCTGTAGATTTAAGTAGAATGAGCTTCAAAGCAGCAAAAGGGTGAAGAGGGATCTAGACCAGACCAAGTGATGAATGTGTGATTTGCAATGAGTGCTTGAAAGAATCAGAGTTACAGGATCATTAGGGTTGGAAGGGACTTCTGGAGCTCATGAAGCATAGCTAAATCTGTCCTTGCAGCAGAGCTACTGAAGAAACCAAAGACAGAAGTCCAAAAAGACAGCAGAAAGCACAATAAACTGATAAACATGAAAGATGTTTTCTACACTTTTTGATTCTTTCAACTTGCCTTTCTTTAAAATTGCCCTCTATGGTCACACATAGTGATGTGCAGTGAGTGGGAAGGCAATTTGTGGTTAGACCTTATTCAAGAGAGTTCCTGAAAAATTCTTGCTTTCACACAAAATTCATCCTACTCCCCCCAACCCCCCCCCAAAAACCACCACATTCCAGACTAGCCTTGTTATAAGTATCTTGTTATCTATTACTCTAATCATAACATGGCCATGAAACTCAGACTCATCCTTGTCTTGGGGCCTTGCCAAGGTCTCTAAATCTTTTAGCAATGTTTCAATCAAGTTATTCATTCACCTAATCAAAAGCTAATACTATATACAATTTCATGACTTCAAATATTTCATCTTCCATGGTGTAATACAAAACACAGTTTTCTTAACACTGGTGATAGCTGACAGTAACTATTTGATAAAATAATCTCTGCCTGACTCACAGAGAACATGCTTCCACAAAGGAAGAACCATTAAAAAAATATAAAATTAAAAAAACCCAAACAACAAAACCAAAACTAAGTTAAATGGTGTGAGCGAAGCAAGATTCAGAGCTTGAATAGTTGTTGCTGTCATAAAAAACCCCAAGGTTTTAACCCAGAAAGATATCTATGTTCTGGACTGAAAACCTAATGCTTGGGGCAAAGCTAAAAAAAGCTAAGAAAGCTGATGAAAAGGTCCCTCAGCACCCTAATTAAGCCATATTCCATACTCAGTTCCAAGACTACCTTGGCTGGTTTCTTAAGCGAATGATTCATTCAGATAAAATGAATTCAAGCAAGAGTTTGTGTTTCTAAATTAATTTGGAAATGTTACTCAAATTAATTAGTATTTCACATCAGAATGAAAATTAAGGGAGTATTCTATGAAGTTAGTAATGCTTTGTTACCTGAAGGAACAAGGACCAAAACCTGGATGCAGATTCCAGCCTTCACTGCTTATAAATTGCTTTAGGATTAAAGAGTATGGCAAACTTTTTGGACAGTAAGAGTCAGCAGTGCCATGAATGACAAAATGAGAGAGACTGAAGGAAAACAGAGATGAACAATCCATTTCCAGATGAGATTCATAAGCAACAGAGCAAAAAACCCCTTAAATACCAGAGGTGATTCGGGAAAGTGTGAACTGGCAAAACAGGCTTGTTGCATCACTGGGGTTGAGTCTGAAAGCAGGATAAGAACAGACAATCAAGAATGGGAACAAGCAAGGGGTGAAAATGAAAAGGTTTAAGCACAGCACAGAAGAGTGAGACACCTCCCTCCATCTCAAATGGATTTGAAGTTGTTACTGAAATGGACCAGCTGATTTAGAAACAGAAGAGAAATATCTTGTGAACCGTGGTGCATTTTGCTACTTGGTTTGAATTACAGATGTAAGCAGATGATATTCAACAGCATTCCTGGTTTGCCCCTCCATTACCACCTTATCTACTAACAATCTTTTCCACAGCTTAGTTAGACTGAGCAGGATTATATACACATTTTCATGATGGTTCCAAACTGAGCAACATGTTTCTGTCTTTCTCCCCAGACTGAAGCTTCAGATCAGTTTGTCTAGAAAACTTTTAGGGAGCTGTTGGGAGGAAAGCATCTCCATCTGGCAGAGCTTATAGTCTGGAAAGAGAACCTCCGTGTTTTAAAGGAAGAACAGTTATACACTTATTAGTTTTGTGGGCATGTGGCAGTGATCAGGAGATCCTAGCTCAGGCTCATCCCTACCTGACCAGCTCTGAGCTATCTCTGTGCTCACCTGTTGTAATGAACAGTTACATTTTTCCTATGGTAGATGACACAAACAGCTGGCATAATAGATGAGAACAATAAGATGGGAAAGGTAGTATGAGATCAGGACACATGCAGCAGATGTGTCCCTTACATACATTCCCTTGCAGACCAGAGCAAACTAGAATATGCAAAACCTGTATTCTCAACTACAAAATCTGTATTCTCAACTACAGCACCTAAGTCTATGTTAGGCATTGGAAAAGCTAGGAATAGCTTAGCATAAATGGGAAAAACAAGATTAAACAGGATTATCCCCCTGGAATTATTTAAGAAACAATGCTCTGCCCATACAAGATGTTTCCCCTATGGTTAATCACATTTATTGTTGCTGATATTAATACCTCTCCTTTCTAAGCTTCCAAAGCCCCAGTGGGATGCAAGATAGCCACTGGAGACAAGCACAGGGTCCACAATGTGAGGTTCATAATTAACCTCCTGGATTCCCACCAGATCCAGGTACTATCTGCTAAGTTACTATGTCATGTGGTATCCTCAGAAGAGGGAGAACATCAGCTGGTTGGAGCAAGTCCAGAGGAAACTGCCAGGTTGATTAGAGTAATAGAGCACCTCTCCTACGAGGAAAGGCTGAAAAAATTGGGATTGTTCAGCCTGGAGAAGAAAAGCTCCAGGGTGACCTAATAGTGGCCTTCCAGTACCTGAAGAAAGCTTAAAGGAAAGATGGAGAGAGACTATTTATAAGGGTCTGGAGTGAGAAGACAAAGCGGAATGTCTTCAAATCGAAAGACAGTAAGTTTATGTCAGATAGAAGGGAAAAAATTCTTAACTTTGAGGGTGATGAGGCCTTGGCACAGGTTGCCCAGAGAAGTTGTGGTTGCCCCATCCCTGGAAGTGTTTAAGGCCAGGTTGCATGCGGCTCTGAGCAACCTGGGATCATGGAAGGTGTCCCTGCCAATGACAGGGAGTCAGAAGTAGAAGAGCTTTAAGGTCCCTTCCAACCCAAACAATTCTATGATTCTATGATGCTTTTGCTTAACCCATCTTGTGATGCAAGATGAGAGCAAAGCCACTTGGTGTGTTGTTCAGTAGCTGCTTACAGAATGGAATGAATGGAATGAATAGAACAGAATATTTCAGTTGAAAGTGACATACTAAGATGATCTTGTTCAACTGTTCATGCTGTGCTAACCTGTGTACTACCAAAACAGACCTTAAAAGCAGAACAGAGCTGAAATTCTGACACACCAAAACATCCTGTTTCATGCTGTCCTGACATTTTCCTTTAGGAGGCCACTCAAACACACACCAGCTTCTGTCCTGCCTGCTGTCCAAAGAAGGGTCAATTGACCGGTCTCTCGTGTCTTGTATAATCATCCACACTTGTGAAAGCTCACAGTTAAAATACAGTACATCAGAGCTGTGCTGTTTAACACCCACTGTGTACAAATGTAAATGGCTAGCCACTGCAGAAAGCAACTGACAACAGATGCAATATGCTACACTAATTAAATGTCTGAACGGACGTAACCAGGGGAAAAAGAGTGGAGAAAGAGGACTTGGTTTCTTATTTGTTAACACAAGCATTCAGACAACTTTTGTGATCAGAAAGGGTATTTTCACTTTCTATAAAACCAGAAATAAACACAACAGCAAAAGTTACTGGAATAAATGCAATGACTGTAATCTGTATCAGAAATACAGCCGTCTTAGAATCACAGTTTCATCTCACTCCAGTCCCCTGCCATGGACAGGGACACCTTCCACTAGACCCAGTTCCTGAAAGTCCCATACAAAAACCTTCTTCATGATATTCTGTGAAAACCTAGCCCTTTTAGCATTGCTTACATCAATGTCTTAAATAAATTATGTTCCCCCTAGTGACAAAATCCAGTTTTCAGACAGTTTGGAAACCTATCTGGTAAAGATGTGTTCAAAAAACAGATTATGCCAGACTGTTCCAATAGCTGCCTGGCTTTCTAGAAAGATGTAACTGATTTTCTAGGCAAAAGAGGTGTGAAAAGCCTCTTTTGTTAGGGTACTTCTGCAACATTTGATAAAATGTTACCTGATACACAATCTAGTTACCTCTGAAGTGGTGGAACATTGGGTGGGAAAGGGAAAGATTAAAGAACCAACTGCAAGAGGCAGCACTCAAGGCTGAATTATTTTGAAGAGTGACAGTGCTATAGGAATACATTCTGTTTTTCTGCTCCTGTTGGCATCCTTTACTCTAGTACAGAGGAACATCAGAGAGTGTCATGGTGATACAGATATGGCATGAATTTGGAAAGTTGACTGAGAGGAATATCATATCATGTATCATGTATCATGTATCAAATCACATCATATCACATCACATCAAAGTTGTGTCTGCCCTATCCCTGGAAGTGTTCAGGACCAGGTTGGGCAGGGCTTGGAGCAACCTGGTCTGCTGTCAGGTGTGTCTGCCCATGGCAGGGAGGATTGGAACTGAATGGTCTTTAATCTTCTAAGCCAACCATTCTATGATTCCATAATTCTGTATCATTCAACAGCAAGGGGCAAAATCATGAATCCTGAGGGCAAGTACCTCAAAATTTTGATGTTTTGATAATGTGAGAGCTCATCTTCTGGAAAGATTGAGGCAGAGATGGTCCAGAGGCAGTAGCTGATCACAGGCTGAAGCTGTGGAATGATGAGTATGATCTAATAGTTTGCAAAAGGTATTTCTAGTGGGGAAAATGAAGAGTTATTGGTGAGAAGTGCCCTGAAGATATGCTCAAGAGAGATGGAGAAAGAATGTAGGAAGTTATAGTGTAATAAAATAAAGGAATTCTTGCAATTGCAAGGCAAAGCCCAAACACTTTTAGATTCTTCCTTTTATGAAGTAAAGTTTATGCAGTGAACTATATGAGACACCTATAATGATCAAGGCTAAGTTCAGTGGTTCAGATCTGTAGGCACATAGTAATTGTAGTTTCAAAGTTACCTGTAGCTCTTTATGACTATTATTTCTTGTGTAAATGCCATTTTTAGCATAGAGACTTTACTCTTTTTCTCCTATTGCTTTTCCCCTTTCCCTTTTACTTCAACAGACTAAGCAAATTCCACACTTTGTTAGAGCATTCACTTGATCAGATGGGAAAAAGCGAGGTACTTCATGCACAGGCAGGTATGGCACAGCTCCAGTTGACAACTCACCTCATGGCAGAGCTGTGCCATTGCCTTCAGCACAACTTATCTCTACACCATCAGCTGTTAACACAACAGGTTGGCTTCTAGACTGGAGGTGGTTCACCTCTGGGGTGCTTGAAACCTGTTCCTGTTCAGTTAGGCCCTGTCCACTAGTGGTGCCTTTCATTTAGGGGCCAAAGAGTGGATTAATTGAAGACACCACCGAACAGGGGCTCTGCAAACACCTGGCCAAAAAACCAAAAATGTGCTAGAAGACAAAGAACCAAAGAACCTGGTAAAAGTTATATCTTCCTGGGAGCTCACTCATCAGACTTAGAGAACTGGTGACGTGCATACCTCTCAGCATTGGTGAGTGGCAGACTGTTCATCGTGGCTTTCCAGAGACACAGTAACAGGCTGGGCTGCATTCCTCCCTCTTAAATGTCAAACCAGAAACTACCAGTGGCACAGGCAGAGGGGAATTACTCGGAGAGAAAAGTACTGGAGGGGTTGGCAAGGAAGGAATTCTACAGTTCAGCAACTCAGCCGGCTACACTGTCAATGATTTTGCAGAATCAGGTTCCACCTGACCCAATTCTGTTCTAATTTTTCTTCTATTCTCTCACAGAGGGTATTTCTGTGTTCCCATTAGTCTAGCAAATGTTGGTGTAAGCTGAAAATTTCACGTGTATTTTCAAATATCGAAATATGCTTTGTAACTGCAGCAAATACTTCCACCTTAGAATTTCAGTTTATTTCACAAACTAACTGCCTCCGGTTCAATTACACAATTGCTCTTCAAACCAACCTGGTTATCGACACACACAGACAGCTTTAAAAAAAAAAAACCATTGTTTTAAGGTATTCTCTTTGCAGAATTTAAGATTAACCTAAGATCGGTTGACATAAGAAGAACGAGACACTGGGTGCTAAATATTGTCATAATTTCAGACTTCCTTCAGACAAAGTAGTTTTGAATTCGCTCCTTATTTTCCAGCTCATCAGCTTTAATTGTAAACTCTTCATCATTACAGACTATGGCCAGCATGAAATCTTAACCTCTGCGGAAGCTTTTTAAGCCCAACACACAAACCTTCCAACCTGTGGGGTTTCCAAGGGGAAGCTTTTTTAACTGTTTGTGTCCACACTGGCAACCAGTTCCTGAGACAGGGCTCTGGGAGGTGCTTTGAGATCCCTGAATGAAAAGAAATCCCTTTCTAAAACACAGTAAATGTATAAAGCCATAGTTTATTTGAAATGTTTAATTGGCTGCTTTTCTGTAAAGAGAAGTTCTGCACCTTGAGAAGCAAAGAAAATATTTCACAAGTCAGGAGGTTCCACTGTTAGTCAACATGCCCAGGCCTGATGATATAAACAGAGAAAAGGAGGGAAGTTTTCTTTTGTCATTTGAACCCATCGGCCACAAAAGGGAGACGTTGGTTTATCAGGCAAAAAAGCCCATTTCCACAGATTAGCAAAGTTTCTATGACCACTCAGCTCACTTCCAAGAAAATATCTCCATACGAAAACCAGCAGCTTCAGGAACCATCAGCTATGTCCTGTTTGACTATTCTATAAGAGTAGCCTCCATGAGAATTCTGTGGGCAATATCAAGAATGTTAATTACTGTAGGCTTTTTAGCAGCAATTAGGTCCAGGAGTGTAATCAGCTGAAAAAAATTACTTTACTAATGCTAAGAAATACCAGCTATAGCACAGACAGAAACATTGTGTAGAAATCCTGACTAGAATAAAAGCTTTGGATCAGGGCTAAAGAAATTTGTGACGAGACAACTCTTTTTTTTTCCCTTTCAGAATCAACATTTTTTGCCCTGATCCATTGGTTTTGTTCAAGTGTGTCGAACACTGCAAGGATAAGGTTAACTTCACCAAGCATAACCGTAGGCAACGGGAATGACCTTCCATCACCTCGTGGCCAAGGGCTGGGATATTTACCTACGCTGCGAAAAGTCCAACTCAATTTCCCTTTCTGCTGCTGACAATTTGAACTTGCATATCCCAGGTCAGTGCTTTAATTATGATGCTCTGTGGGTTGCCCGGTGGTGAGACACTGGGTCCCTCCTCCACAACCCTCCAGCTTTCCTCTGCGGGTGCTGTTTTATGTTGTATAAATAGTTAATGGCGGGCGCTGGGACTGGCTCGCAGACGGCATTGAACTGCCAGGGCACGGAGTCATTCAGCCTCTCCCTGGCTCAATTCCTCTATTGAAACACAGCACAAAGGTTCCAGCAGACGAGAGGATGAAAGGCCAGCCCTCTGCATGCCCTGCAACCTCTGATTAGGACATTCACTGCGAACGTAGGAGTCGCTCATCCAAATCCTTGCTTTGAACTTTTCCCCCCCTCTCTTTTCAGAAGTCTCTCACATCCAGCATTCCTCAGTTTTTCCCCTCCTGTGGGAAGACTATGAGGTGGCCAGAGACTATAATGCTGTAGATTTTAAAAACTTTTAAACTGTGTAGGGGTAACACAGAAAACAAAATGAAGTCATGGTGTAGCTTGTTACATCCTTCTGAAAGGTGAATTCCCTGGGCAGTCATTGCACAGTCATGCAGGCCAGTGGAACAAGCACACGGTGTCATAGGATCCCACCATCATTTCTAAAGTGTTTTTATGTGGCCAGTGCTCTGCAAATCGATTCTGACAAGAGGGATAATAATAACACGCCATCCACTAGACCATCTGCTCTTTCCTACCAAAAATATCTTAATCAGCTATTAGACACGTTTAATGTGTGTCATAGCAAGAATTATTTGTGGGTATCAAGCAGTGGCTGAAACCAAACACAGAGAAAGATCATACTCCCATGATCTTAGCTGGTACTGTAGCAGAGTCACTAGAGCTATGCTGACTTGTGCCAGTTGAGCATACAGCCCACCATATTTAGTAACAGAATATTAACAGTGGTTATGCTCTGAAACTTAATGAAATTACAAATTGGAATATCTCTAGTGAAATTAATGATCCAAAATATTGCAGCTGAGCAGAAGCCAGCCTTGTTTTGAATTTTGAAGGTCATTTGGAAACATAAAAAATGTAGTTTTATGTTTCAGAGCTTTGAAATGATAATAAGGTAAAGGGGACATTTGACAGTGAGGGGGAAAGAGAGTCATCTATTCCCCCTATATTGCAATTAAGTTGCTTAAAAAAGCTTATTGAGAACGGCAATCCCCCAAAAGCCCCCCCCCAACCCACCAAACCATGGAGACATTCAGAATGAGACAGTGGTCACTATTTCTTTTGACTTGTTGGTGTGACTGGCAGAAGAGGGTTCCAAAAAAAAGACCTCGTGGAGAAGGTGTCTGAGCTCAGACATTTGATGTTGTCCACTTGCCAACCTGGCATCCTTCTTTCCTCCTACAAACCCATAATAGGAACCAGACAAATGATGGATTTAGGGAAAAATCAGGATGAAAAATAAAATAGCTTGAGTTAAGCCAAGCAAAGTAATTAGGTTTATTTAGTGGAATGAAAAAAAACATCTCAAAGCTAACTCAAACCCAAAAAGATTCTGACAGAAGCAAAAAGTTTTTCATGGGGAAAAAAATATTTATTCAGATTCAAAGCAGTTTTTCTGGTTTTAGAGAAAAAAATTGTTTCGGATTATTTTTCCTTTCTCTTGTTGTGTCAGCACCTTATTTTTTTTTTAGTTCTTTTTTTTCCTTAAAAAAAGGAAGAAGATTGCTTTTGAATGGACTTATTTTCAGAAAAAAAATCTTTTTTAAAACTTCATTTCCCATTTTGCAGCTTTGGAAATCTATTGTTTTAACTTAAAGAAGATTCCTTCATTTGTCAAATGTTGAATTTGAGCAAATTTCCAGATAATTACTCATCTCACAGAAATATTTTCTCTAACTCTACTCGAGACAAAGAGAGGGTGGAAATATATTATTAAGTCCTTAGAGAGAAGAAAAAAGGGCAACTGAGGAATGGACTACTGAAAAAAAGAAATTACACCAAATGAGAGAAGAAATTTTTTGCAAGGAGGAGCAGTATAGGAGTATGATAAAACAAAAGCTGATTTTACTCTTGGCCAAAAATATTTGAACAGTTTTGGCAAGCCAGTCACAGATTAAAAGTCCCTGCAGTAGGAATACCTTATTCCTTGATCCTTGAGTGTGTTAGGAACTAAACTTGTGCCTCAGGTGCCTCGTTTTCCACATGTCATGTAGTAGTCAATGAATGTTACCTTGATGCCTTAAAGGGTTTGGGGACATGTATGGAAGCACAGGGTGAAACCCTAAGCTAACTGAAGTTCATAGCAGAATTTCCTTTGACCTTTGGTTCTTCTCCTCTACTCCTGTCACTCAACCTCTGGTTCCTCCTTCACCCAAAAGAACAACATTTTGGAAAGGAAAAGTCAGAGCATGTGTCTGTTTGTGCCCATCTCCGTCATATCAGTCCTTGCACACAAATAGGGAGAGATTCTCCCCCCCCAAAGACCTCATAACACCCACCAACAAAGTAATGACTGGAGAAAAGGAGATATTTGCTCTGTAGTTTCCAAACACTGTGGTTGATCTGCTCCTTTCTGGAAGTGAGTTTGGGCTTAGGCATTTGCTAAGGAAAGCCTTCTCCCTGGCCCATACAAGCCTGAGTTTCAACTAGAGATAGCAATAGACTTTGAGGATCTTTTTTTTCTTTTCTTCTCTTTTTCTCTTTCCTGAGTAGAAAGAACATTAGTATAGTTAAATTTTTAGAAAGGGCAATATTAACAAAAATGGAAAAGTTAAAACTAAATTGATAGAAGGTAAAGTTGACCTGTGCTAAAATGCCATTTTGAAACTTTCAGTCCATGAAAATATCCCTAGACTGAATTTTTATCTTTATTTTTGCAGGGAAAAATGCTTTTATATTCATATTTTCATGGGAGAGGAAAATTGTTTTCCATGCAGCTGTATGCTTCATATTGACAGCTGTATTTTTCATGGGTATGAACACTTGAGCTGAGGTTGCCACTCAAGCAGCTTGAGCTGATCCCATGCAGGGCTTTGGAAATGACCAGAACTACCCTGAAATTGTCCTGAAGGGAGAGGAGCTCCAGAACAGCAAATGCTTCAGGGCCATGGTACCATGCAAACTATTTGTTCTGTTCTAACCCCAGAGGAGTTTTGCATCACCAGTTGTAGATTTCCTGCATGTGACAAGGTAGAATTCATCTATCCAAAGCATTAATAGAAAGTTAGACTGTTGGTGCACTGTAGGAGGCAGGACTGGATTCTGCTTCTCCTGTAGGTTATGGTTGCCCACTCCTCCAAATTTTGTATGTGTCAAAGTCAGAGTGAGAACTGCCTTAGAGCTCTGAAAAGCTGGGCTATAATCTCGTGTCAACTCAAGTGTGAAGGCAGGACTGGCACAAGAACTTCCATCCTTATAGGTTGTGGATATTTTTCCCTGATGTCCATTTTTGAGAGCTCAGTTTTCAACAGAATCCCAGAAGAGTTCAGACTGCAAGGGACCACCAGTGGGGTCAACCTCCCTGCTCCAGCAGGGTCATCGCAGAGCACATGGCACAAGATTGTGTCCAGACAGTTCTGGATTATTCCCAGTGAGGGAGACTCCACACCCTCTCAGGGCAATCTGATCAGGGTTCAGTCACTACATAGGAAAGAAGTTCTTCCCCATTTTCAGGTGGAACTTCCTCAGCATCAGTTTCTGCCCATTGTCTCTTTTAATCTGCTTGAGGTATGAAGGGACTTTTTTTCCCCCTCCATTTTCAAAAAAAATTTTTAAAAAAAGAAAACAAAAACACAAACCAAACAAACTTCTCTCGACTCAATCACCCCACAGAGGCATTGTATAGAATCTGCACTGACAGCAAAATAAGGCAGAGATTCTCTGGGGAAAAGGGAAACTTGCATTCTCTCTTGATCCATTCTTATGGCGCTCAGACTTTAGTCCCTTCATCACCACATCTGAATAATTAGTGCTTCAGTTTGGGGCTTTTTAAAGTGAAAAAGCAGTCTCCCACATCTTGTACACCCTGCTAAGCCACAGAGTCAGCCTCAGAGTTGCAAGGCATTATAAGTAACCTACACGTGTAACCTGCTCCCTCTCAAATACCTCATCAATCTGGAAGCTACACTCCCCATATGTCTCTTATGCCAATTTGTTTTAACTGTCAAAGAGGTTATTTTCAAAGGACTCGAGTGACAGCTCAGAAATCCATCTTGGTGGATTGGCAGGGCCTGGAAACTGTGTATCTGAACTGCATAGAGGTCAGACGTTTAATTTCATGCGGGTTCGCGTGATTTATACATGCACTGGCTCTTGATACAGAGCAGTCTGTGCTTCCTCCGTTTTTCAGGATGGAATGCCTGCCTAGGGATTGCTCCCCTCTGCACAGCATGTGCAACTGCAAAGCACAATGCCAGTGATAAAGGAGATAAATACAGTAATACTAATCTTATACAAACAGGGGAAAGGGGTAGGTGTCCTGCCTGATGAGAGAACTTTGTTGAGTGTTCACTGGATGCCCATCTGGGTGGTGGTTTGAGCAGCATTAATGGGCACAGGTGAAATCAGCACAGGTGAAATCAGGTATAGGCAAAGGAACTTGACTGGTAAGAGAGAAGGATGGAATTCATAAGGAACTTCTTGTGAGACATGGCAATGCTTTACAACACCAAAGTCTTTCAAGACGTTCTAGCGTGTTTATTTTCTGGACTAGAAGTGGAAATTTTAGAAAGACAAGAGAAAGTGGTTTGGCTTATGTAGTTTCAAAGGAAGGAGCCAAGCCCATGGCAGAGCGGCTGGAACTACATGATCTTTAAGGCCCCTTCCAACCCAAACCATTCTGTGATTTCTGAGTTACCAGCTTTGCCTCACTACACGCAGCATAATACCTTTCTCATTCCTATGCTGCTTCCCTCATCCCACATATGCAGTCCTAGCAATAACCAGGAGAATTCAAAGGTGGCTTCCAAACTTTGCCTGGAAACACTGAAAGACCAAAAAAGCCATCCAGGACATGCCAAGAAATTTACTTTTAAGACCAGCAAAATGATTCCATCCGAGAAATGCTCAGACACTAGAAAAATTTTGGGAGAGGGAGGGAAAGGGGTGGGCATTTTTGTTTTTTGTCTTCCTGTTTCCTTTTTGCTTAATTTTATTCTCTGTGATCTTTTGTGCTGGGCTATAACATGGAGGATTTACTATAGAATCCTGTACCAAATCTTGCAGAGTAAAACACCAGACTGAAAATCCCTCACCAGCACCATCACTGCAAACCTCATTTGTCTCTCTGTGCCTCACGTAACTGCATCTCCTGAAGGATTATTCTTACCAATCCAGGCGGATAGAAGGCTTCTTCCTTGGCAAAATGACTAAGCTGTCCATATATCTATGATCTTTTTTATTATTTAAAATGTTAAACCGCTTTCTATCTTGATTATTGCCTTTTAGATGCTTGTAAAATAAAAGGCAATGATATAAATGGAACCAATATGTTGAATTTCACCATGTATAGTTAATTTCACAATAATTAATTCCCTCTTATTGACATGCTATTTTTTTGTTTTGCACCTATCTAGCTTGCTCCATCACTTGGGGATGATGGAAGAAGAGAACCCAGGAATATAAAATACATTCTCTTCTTTCCTAAAAGACTTGCTGGCGTTTGTAGCAGACCAAGGAGACATGAGCCAGCCCAGGCAATATTTGCTTGGCAACTCAGATAAGTCATGTATGCACTGCTAAAGGCAAACCTTCACTTCTGTCTCCTCTAATATCTCAGTGATTTGGAGAGTCCAGATGAATTTTCTACTAGTCAAAGTAACCCAGCCAGAAAAGGACAAACTTCTCACAGGAACTGTTTGCACAAGGTGGGTGATGGATCACAAATACATTTTCATCAATCTCAAGTGTCCTTCTGCACCATTCTTTGGCCCTTTACTGTCTTTATGCTGACTTCCCAGGACACTGAAAGGATGTATGGCTCTTGGTGAGCACTCTCTAAATACGCACATAAACAACCTGACACCAACACAGGTGAGACCACTTCTAATTTCTGTCCTAGTGTCTAAATGTAACTATCCAGTAAGGACTAACCAGCAGTGAGCCCAGATCCCTCCAAATACTGCTGCACTCATCTTCGTTATGCCCAAATAGCTGTTCTAAATAGCGGAAAACTGTGACAGTGGAGAAAGAAGGAAGAATTCTGCCTCTGTCTCCTGTTTCATCTCTCTCACAGGGGCATGATGCTGTCATATTGATTGCAAACAGCACCTGCACCAAAAGGTGGTGCTCTGGGTAAATGGTTGTTTGTGTCATGGTTACTGGTTGGGGAGGTGAGAGGTGAGTCCTGACTTCGTGGATTTGCACTGTCCTTGTGCACCCTCTCAATTCATTAACTATGGCAGTATCAGCATTCAACAGATGCCACCACACATTTATGTTTATGAAGAGCCATAGCCATTTTCATCTCTTTCAGCTCCAAGCATTTCCTTCCTCCTTTTGTATGTAGGTGGTCCAAGTACAGTTTTATGTGTGTTTTAACAATCCAAGAACATCTGTAAAATGTTTATGCCATGCTTGGAAACAGAGGAAGGGAGAAGTCTGAAACATAAAAAGTTCTCAATACCATTTCAGGATACCCTGTACTTCATCAAAGCCTCCTGAGCTTTCTTTGGAGCAGTTTAGGAGATCAACCACCCCACATCAGAATGTATCCCAACATGGAGGAAAATTCCTGAAAACTAAACTTATTCCTGTGCATAGTGCCAAATTCAAACTGATAGACAGGGAACTTCCTTCCTCTTGGTGAAGATAGAGGTTATTTCACTTCAAAGAAATTAAGTTCAAGTCAAAGGACAAAGATGAGCTGGGCAGTGTCCCATTCTAATCTGAGAGCTCACCCTGTGCCAGGCAGACTGATTCCCTGCTGCCTTTGGAGATAAGGTATCATTGTAAACCAAAAGAATAAATGAGTGAGGTGTGCCTAATATACCATTTCATATAGTATCTCACCAGTGTGGTCAATAAAATATAAAATAAGTCACCTTTCTCCAAGCTCATGTATCCTCAGTGTAGGAGTGCAGCATGTAAATGTACTGCCTACATAGATTTACATACAGATGGCATACAGTTTGCTATTTCAAAATACTGAATGCTGTATTTCCCACAGATTTAAGCTGGACAGGCAGCTCTCATACTCCGTTCTACATGGGGGTGGAATAAATGACACCTCTCTGTTTTCCCTGCATTCCCAGAGTACCATGCCTCGTTGCAGAGACAGGCAGTACAAAATCCTTTCACCAAAATGCCACAGGCTATAAAACCCTTCTCTCTGCCTCATAAAAGAAATGAAAGGGGCCTCCACTGACTTTTGTAAATGGCAGCCTCCCATCAAAGGCATAGACTAGGGATTGGCCAGAAGATGCTTCTCACTTTGTTCTTCTCCACACAGGTAAAATGAAGTCAATGGAGCCAATCTACTCCTTTTGACCATTCTGAACTTAAACCAGCAAGAGGCAAATGCAAGACTATGTTCAATACAAATTTATGGGTTTATTCACACTGAGAGGCATTTCATGCTCAAATTTTGAGAAAGTAATCCACAGCAAACAGCCACAAAGTAGAATGAAATATATAGAGCAGGATTATCCAGCAGCTGGAAATTTTACTTTTGTTTATAGAAACAATATCTTATAGGAATTACTGAAATCCATAGAGTTCACGATTATTATTAATGGCATTAAGCAATACATTCTGTACATTGTAGATTGTAAAACTGGCCTTTTGCCAACCAGTTACCTACTGGAACACTCATTAGAACACAGGATTAATTCAGTTCTTTGGAAAAGAGCTCAGGCAAGTGAGTTTTCAGACAGCAGGATAAAAAAAAATAAATGGATTGCATTAAGCAAAATATTTCTGTTTTTCCAAAGAAGGCTGGGGTTTTTTTGTTGTTGTTGCTGTTGGTTTTCTATTCCCTTGGATTCCTACAACTGAAAAGTGAAGGAAAATGTGGTTTAGGGTTCAGCTTATTTTGTGAGGGAGCCCACAAACTGTCAGGAAAACACTACATCACAGCAAAGTTCCCAAGCCTTCTTTCTTTCTCTCTTTGAATTATCTTATAGATTATGTGTTCATGAAAGGAGATTAAAGGCAAAAACCCAAAATCACTTGTTATTTTTCTCTCCGCTTTTCTCAAAACCCATGAAGTCTGGCTCACAACTTTTAGGTGTTTGGGCTTGGCTGAATTGCAGACAGGCAGAAACTGAGTCCTCACAGAGCTGACCCAGGAACCCAGAAACAGAAACAAGGACCAGCCTTGCTGGTGCTTCAGGGTGTTCCTGTCTCTTGTGGTCTCCCCTCCCCTGTTCAGCCAGCGCTGACTTCCAGTTGTTTTCCAGTAAAATCAGAGAAGCAATTAAATGACAATAGCATGATACAGTCTCTTTGCCCTGTCCAGCTGGGATCACTCTCCTTGTTAATATCATTCCTGTAGCCAAGCACCGAATCTCTCCAAGGAAGTGTTTTAAGCCAACAAGGTGGCAGGGTGGCTTAAATTTACCTCTCAGTGGGCTCAGAGCTCAGAAAATATGTGTTTTGGCTCAACTGATGGGCAGAAACTCATGGGGCAGCAGTAATTTTCACAGGGGCCTTCAGTTTCATTGCTTTCATACTTCTATGTCTCTTTGTCTCTGATGCCTGCCTGGTCTACCTCTGCGTGTGGGAATCATGCTTTCATGTGTGTCTCTGAAAAATGCCCAGCTCTCTGCTGGTGACTCGATTTGTAATCCACAGTGACCTTTAGGCCAGCAGAATCATCAGCACAGCCACAGTTTTATTTGCATTAATGTTAAATAGTGTGTACAGAAGCAAAAGGAACCCTGCATATTTTTTTTTTCCCTTCCAAAAGGTTAAATTAGTATACATGCAATGGAATCTCCACGGTTTTCACTTTATCCGCTGCAGAGCTTGAACTTTATTTTTTTCGTCCAAAGGGAGAAAAATCAATAGTATCATACTGATACACAAGAAACTTTATTAAAGCAGCCATGGGCATCTCCACAACCTTACCCTATCAAGCTGGTTTGCTAATTGGTTTGCAACAGTGTGGTTGCCATGAAAATTTCCCATGTCTGTCTTATGAAAATCTGACTCTATCAGCATCAAGAACACAAACAGCCAGGGAAGCGGGCAAAGGTCACCTCCTTGTTGTTGGGAATGGAAAATGAAGCTTGTTAACATTCTGCTGCTGCTTCTTCTACTGAGAAAAACCCCACATCAGTGCTGCGGGGAGCTTTCCTCTGGAGGATTGAACAAGGATCATCGAACTTCTCCCTGCTCACTTCCACTCACCCATCAGGTTTTCACTGACAGGGAAGCCTGAAAACCCTCCCCCCTGCCAGACGTGTCATTTCATACCTGCCTGAAGTCTTTAGTTTGGAGTGCTTCCCTTATTTTTCCATCACAACATAGTCTTTTTCCCTTTTACACACTGTCTCTCCTCTTTGCTGAACCTTGCTTTGTTGCAGTGCTTAAACCAAAGCCAGATTCAAAATGACCAGAAAATCATCAGTGCATGAACAACAATGAATTAAAATGGTGTGAAGATTTTGCAAGAAATCCCAACTATGGCTGTAAGAGAGGAGAGATGGAGTATCTAAACCCCCTCTGCCCAAGAGCTCCCAGTGCAGGGGTTTACAGTTTTGTCTCTGAGGCAAAAAATATGACTTTAAGGGTGATGTTGTCTGAGTGAATCTGTGCCAAGCAAGAACATGTAGCAGATGCCAGTTCACCTGTCTAAGGAGCAGCTGCTGATGAGTAAGTTCAGTTCACATCACGTGTGTTAGCCACACAAAAATAACACCGAGGCTCTCTGGTTTGCACCAGAGCTTTTCCACAGCATTCTGTGATGGAAAACGTCCCCTGACATCTTGCTCAATCCATCTGAAAGGCCAGATGAACAATAGAATATGCTCAAACCTACTTTTTTCCCTCCCTTATACTTCTGTATATAATATATATATATATATATGTATATAAAATTCAGAATGTGTGGCCAAAAGTAAATAAATCAGTTGTACCCCTTAATGATGACAAGAGACTTCAGCTTCCAGCTGAAGCAGTGAACATTGGGCCACCGCACAAAAAATGAATATGCCCTTTTCTCCAGAAATTGAGACCTAAGTAGGAATTCTTTGTTACATGTGCAGTCTTCCATAATGAAAACTTTTTTGGGACCAACCATAACTCAGATATAAACCATTAATCAACCCATGGCCTAGAGTCTATCCACTGCAAATTCAAATATGTAGACGCTGAATATGGTTTACAGCCAGTTATGGGCCAGGCAAGTTCAATCTCCTGACCACTTTATCCTAATGATAGGGTCTGGATAGCTTGGAAGCATTCCCTGTTTGTGTGAGCATGCAGGCACCACGGACTTCTACGATCTCCCTCCCAGGACAGTGGATTTGGAGCCTGGCTGTTCACAGCAGCTCCCTCTAAACCACATTGAACCCCACTCAGAGAGGTTCTCAAGGTTAAACTGCCTTTAGGGCTGACAGGTGGCCATCCTGAACCTAAAGATCTAGTTTGTGGTCTCAAATTCAGCTAACTGCTTGTGTTGATACAGGATCCTGACATTTAACTATCTGTGTTGTTGTTGCTGCTAAAAAAAGAAGGCAAACAATTTGTTGCAGAAAGCATATGGAGGAATTATAGAAGGAAAAATGCCAAAATGACACCTTTTCATAGTTTACTACAGAGATATGTTTGATTTCTCCAACCAATTTTCTGAGGATGCTTTCAGCTTTCCCATATTGCAAGGGAAGGAAGTTAATTTAGAGATCATTTGTGCAAAGTCTTCTGTCCTGGTTGGTCCAAAATATTAAATTCCGAAGGGGAATGGATTAGGGAAAAAAACCACCAAAACACCTACAAAAGTGGGAAATTTGGTTTCATGAACCAGATTTGAAAAAAATGGAGGATTTCAACATGAAGCTTGATGTATAATCTCTTTCCTTAATATGGAGTGGTTTTGTCAAACTATGAGAGTCTCGTCTGTTTGTCCTATTCACTTTTCCCTTATCTTAGCCATACCAGTAGATGATCTTGAGTTTTCAGAAAGAGGAAAGATGAATTTTCTGTCATCATTAAAAGAAATAATATCTGTTTCCAAGGAGAAAAGCAGATTTATTTTTATTTTTCAGGTGAAATGGAGGACACTGGAAAGGAAAACAAATTGATTTGGAAAGATTTGCAATAGTTCATTATTATGCTACCAGAGTCTGCTAAAATGTCTCTTCCACCACCTCACACACAGATGCACACACTTTAAATACAATATTAAAGATACCCTTGACTAGTAAAGATCCTGTCAAAGTATGCTAATCAAATCCAGCTTTGATTTCATGCTTACTTTTCTGCTCATCCCAATTGTAAAGCTAAGCTGTAATTAATACATAAGAGGCTGGTGATTATATAGTATTAGGCTGAACATATAGAGTGAACATACAGCATTAGATTGCATTTCAGTAGATCAGACACTTTACAGAAATAAGATCAACTCACAAACTCTGGTATTAGCAGGCTGCTAACTTATCTTGGTGACAATCTTGAGTTCTTGCATTGATCTCCTGCTGCTGGTGACATCTTATGCATCATCTGTGTGTGTGTGTACTTATATGTGCTCATGTAGACTAAATAGATCCTCTCTCTCCTTTATTTTTTTTTTTTTAATTCATAGATTTATAGAGTTAGAGAATATTCTGAGTTGAAAAGATCAGCTCCTGGCCCTGCACAGGACGGGCTCAAAAATCTCACCACATGCTTGAGAGGATTGTCCAAACACTTCTCGTACTCTGCCAGGCTTGGAGCCATGACCACTACCCTGGGGAGCATGTTCCAGTGTCTGAACATCCTCTGGGTCTACATCACCAAGGGAAACCATTAGTATTTCACTGGAAATGGGCCTGATAGGTGACTGCCATGGCAGAACGATGTCCCTCCAGCAAGCAGACCTGCAATCTGTGCTCTCTCCCTGCCTGCTTGCTCAGGGAGAGCCCAGAAGAAGGCAAAAACATGTAAAGGAATAAACATTGCAGCATTACCAGGCACCCTACTGCCAGAGGGTACATGAAAACTACAGGAGTCCCTTCAGACAGCTCGTCAAAGCCCTGCTAAGGTCTTCTTTGTATCCCCCTGCCAGTAAAAAAAAAGAGCATTCCATAGTCTGAAATACTTAGAAATAGAAGAAAGGGCATATGACTCCAAGAGAAGTCCTGGGATTCATCATTCTGCTTTATAGCATAGGAAATCACACTAACTGTGATAAATAGTAAAAAGCTAAGATGAGGAAAAAGTAGCTCCCTATGACCCTGAACATACTTGTGCTTTCTCTGGGGTAAACCTGGAGCTGTTGTAGTGAAAAGAAACAACAGAGGTCCAGACTATCAAAGTCAACTTGGCACCATAAAAGTTTAAGCAGATCATTCTTTGAAGAGTTCTATGCCTCAAAACTATTTTTTATTTGAAAAAAAAAAAAACCACCCAGAAAAACAACGAAAAACAAAACCCACAAAAAACCCAACCAACCAAAAAAACCCAAACCAACACAAGGAAAAGAAGGTTCTGTTATAGAGGAAGCTTTATTCCACATGCATGGGCCAATTGTATCTTGCTGCAGAGCCACACCACAGCAATCTGAGCACAGCCATGCCATGGATGTTACGTGGCATTTCTCTGCACTGTAACAAGATCACATGTGAAAGCCTAAATTATGCAAATGAAAAGGCTCCACTAATACTGTTGAAATATTCCTGGAGTGTACACTTGACAACCTCAAAGTACATTTCACACCACTAATGACTTCATCACTAACACAATTGTCATGAGTCAAGCAGTTTCCATAGCAACGCCCTAGTACAGCTGTTTACCCATATAAAGTACTGCACCTACTTAGTTCCATATACAGACAGATCACTAGATTCCTAGGTACTGAAATTGAAATAATTCAATTTTCAGTGTCTCTCTTTATGAAGTGATTCTGCCAGCTATAGGTATTAGCATATCAATGTGACTTTGACAGGGTCTGCTGCAAAAGACATATTTTGCAGGCACTTCATGTCAATTAGAGCCCTAACTGTTTCATGGAATAATCATTCCTGCCAGATTAAGGTCAGGCTGCAAGGTAATTTAATTGGTGCCATTATATCTAGGGGGAAAAAATGCTCTAATAAAGTGCACACACTGTAGCTGCCAGTGAGGATGTTCTATGAGACATGAAAGGGACTGCCTTCCTAAAGTGTATGGGCAAACCATTTAGAGAGAAAGAAATAAGATGGAAACAACTTCAGATGCTTTGTTTCCAACAAAATTCCAATGTGTTTGACCAAGGGGGAAATTTTATTTCACTTGAAGTAGTACTACTCACAAGGGAGGAAGCACTGAAGAAAAATAAATAAGAATAAGAGAAAAAAAAAAATCCCCTCACTCTATGCACTTCTTCTTATCTTCAGTGGAATGATAAACACTTTAATTAAAAATCTGCAAAAATCAAAACAAAGTCTCTTTTTTCCCAGGGCTCTGGTGGCTGGGAAGTAGCAAGCCAGGCAGGAACTTCCCTGGCCTCCCCTGGGGAGCGGAACCTGCAGGATTACTCTTTCCTCCTGTGGAAACTTCCAGCCAACAACTTCTTTCATGAGCAGCATGAGTCCAGTTTCCTATGGAGTCAGGTAGATTATCCTCTAAATTTTCTCCTACTTATCCATAATTCAGCTTCTCACACTTTATCCGGAGTCTCCTTTCCCCCTGCATGAGTCAAGTCCTGGGATGCCCAGTCAAAAGAGGAATGGCATGACCATGTGCCAGTGTGGGTGTGGAAATGACAACTGTGCACTCAGTTATTTGGGTCTGCTTCCTCCTAACCTGAAAAGGACAGTAGTTCAGATAGTTTTTATTTCTCCAGGTCTTGATTTTCAGAGAT
>VYXB01005998.1:451663-470851 GCA_013397135.1 Pachyramphus minor
TTGCTCCCAATCCATTCTCTGCCCAGCCTGTACCTATGCTTGGGTTTGCCTCAACCCAGGTGCAGCACCTGGCCCTTGGCCTTGTTGAACTTTGTGAGATTCACACAGTCTCACCTCTCAGGTCTACTCAGGTCCCCCTGGATGCCACATCCCTTCCCTCCACTGTGTGACAGC
Source organism: Pachyramphus minor (assembly GCA_013397135.1). NCBI lineage: Eukaryota > Metazoa > Chordata > Aves > Passeriformes > Tyrannidae > Pachyramphus > Pachyramphus minor. The sequence goes on from VYXB01005998.1 coordinate 451,838, forward strand.
ACCACACAGCTTTATGTTATTGGCAAATGGTTGAAGGTGACTCTATCCCACTGTCCATGCCACTGACAGAGCTGTTAAACAGCACCAGCCCCAGTCCTGACCCCTGAGGACACCACTCAACACTGGCCTCCACTTGCACAGTGAGCCATTGACCACAACACTTTGTGTCACCATCCATCTAATTCCTTATCCACCGAGTGCTGCATATACCAAATCCATGTCTCTCCAGTTTAGTAACAAGGATGGTGTGTGGGATAGTGTCAAATGCTTTGCAGAAGTCTAGGCTGATGAAATCAGGCCCTCTTCCATCATCCACACTGTAAACCCAAAGGGAAGGCCACTGAAATTGTCAGGCATGATTTGCCCTTAGTGAATCCGTGTTGGCTGTCACCAGTCACCTCCTTATGTTCCATGTGCCCTGGCACAGTTTCCAGCGGAAGCTGCTTCATGATCTCGCCAGACACTGAGGTGAGACTGACTAGTCTGTAGTTTCCTGGGTCTTCTTTTTCTCCCTTTTTAATAATGAGGGTCAAGTTTCCCCTTTTCCAGTCTGTGGAAACTCCACCAGAGTTCTACAGCCTCTCAAATGTGATGGATAATGGCTTAGTAACTTATTCTACTCCATATCCAGTCTAAACCTACTCTTAGTTTGAAGTCATTTCCCTCTTGTCCTATCATTCCAGGCCCTCATAAATAGTCTTGCTTCATCTTTCCTCTAAATTCTCTTCAGGTACTGAAAGGTTGCAATTAGGTCACTCCAAAACCTACTGTTTCCAAGGTTGAACAACCCTGATTCTCTCTACCTCTCCTCATAGGAGAAGTGCTCCATCCCTCTGATGGTGTTCCTCCTCTGGACTCATTCCAACAGCTCCATGTCCTTCCTGTGCTGGGATCCCAGACCTGGAGGCAGCTCTGCAGGTGGGATGTCACCTGAGCAGGGCAGAGGGGCAGAATCCCTCCCTTGAGCTGCTGTCCTTGCTGTGGGATCAGTCCAGGATGCCACCCAGGCTGTTCTTGAGCTTCACATTCCCCACCAGCATATCCTTGGTGGGATCCAAGTTAAATGAAATGTATATAAATGCATGGGCATATGTAATAAGACGAAATTAGATGCATACTGTGTGTGCTCGTAGGTAAATTTAGAAAAATGACTTAGAATTAAACACAGGCAATGCACGGGAATGAAAGACAAAACAATTATGAAGGAATACTCTGAGGACAGAGGGAAGGAACCATGTGGCAGAAGAACAGGATGTACAAGGGGATGACACCTCAGCTGAAGGAAGAGAAATAGTAATTGAACATCACTGATGCTCTAGAGGGAGTTTCAGAGGTTCAGTCAGGAGTTACTCTATTTTGCTTTTAAGAAGAAATCTGAAACATTTTGAATTATCTGAGCATGACCTTAGAGTTTAATGCTGAAATATTAAATTCAAACCTCTTCACAAAAGGTCTATTAATTCCAGAAAGGATTCTTCTTTTTTTTTTTTTTTTTTTTTTTTTTTTTTTTAAATAATGAGATTTTATTGGTTTGTTTTGATTTCATTTTCTAGCTTCCATGGACAGAAAGGCAGAAAATGATGATCTATTGTATACAAGGTGTGTTGTCTGAATTTTTTTCCTGAAGGAGGATTAAACCACACATTTTTTAGAAAGATAGCTCAAAAATCATGAGTAACAGAAACTATGCCATGTTGGCTGATGAGCACATACAATATGCTGCAACGACAGGTAGCAGAAAATTTGGTATAGTTTAAATTTTCAATTTCTCTTGCCTTTAACTCTTGAGCATTCTTATACCTGGGTCTGGAAAATTATAATACCCATTTCTGTCCATTCTTCTGCTATCAATTTTCCCATACATCAGTAACTATGTACAGTACTCAGATCACATGGAGAGGTTTTTTTGGTCCAAACACAAGTTGATAATACTTGCCTTCCATCTGCTTTTTTTTTTCATGCTTCCAAGCAGCCACGAGAAATGTCTTAGCTTTTCTAAAAATGCTGAGTAATGATCAGATATGAATGATTGCTTTTTTGAATGACTACATTTGTTAGGAAAAAACCCCAAACCCAACAACAAAACACAGTTCCAGAGGGATGTGAGTTATTCATGAAGTGTTGTCAAAATCGACATAAATCTTCATGGTCAAAAGAGCTGAAAGAACATTTGAAAATACCTAATATTTTGTGTTGACATTTTCTGAAGAAAAGATAGCCAATTTTTTTTTCAAATGTCATTCTGTGAGAAAATTTGAAAAATATTTCCTTTAAAAAAATCCTGTAATTATATTACAATGACAATTTTACACTTTTCCATGATATTTCCCTTTTGGTATTTTCTGAGACCATATTTGTTCAAATATCACACTAAAATCCCACATTTGGACAATCATTGCCTTTTATTTCCTACTTTTGAGATTAATTTTCAGTTGCTTTTATTTTTCACTGAGCGTCTTCCACCTTATAAATTTGTTCCACAGTTTCTGCTGATGGGTGTTGCACATTTTGTTTTGTTTGTGAACTTAAACTCTATCAGATTTTGAACCTTAGGCATTTCCAAACACTCATTACTGCACTCGTTACGGGTCATCTTAAAACCATTGTGACATCTTCAGATTTTACTGGTAAAGATTTATCTCATTGATACAAATGGTGAAGAGAGCTGGATTAAGACTTTAATCCTTTGGAGTCTGCATTAGCAACAACTCAACTCATGGATTTCTCCTCATAAAAACTCTGTTTCAGACAGGGAGTTTTAATCCTTCTGAAGTGTGCCCTGTTAATTCAGTATAACGTGCTGTTTTTTTCATCTAAAAGTCGTGTGGTATTAAATCAAATTCATCAGATAAATGCAGATATATGATGTCAACAGCATTGTCTCGATCAACCAGATCTGTAACGTTGTCAAAAAAACCCACCAAAACACACTTGTTTGACAAGACCTACTTCTGTGCAAACATGCTGTCTAATATTAATTATATTTTCAGCATCTAATTCTTTGTTGACAGAGTCCTGAAATAACTGTTCCAATAGTTTGGCCAGACTGACATCTGACTAACTAGTTTACTGAGTCATCTCTTCTGCTCTGTTCAAATGCAGGGATTTCACTGGCAGCCACCCAATCTTCAGGATCTTTCCTCAACTTCTCAAAAACTTGTTAAAAACCTGGTTTGGAGGACAACCAGCTACTTCATTTTGGATCACCATATCAGCTATATGTGTCTGACAATTTAACAGTCATATTTTTCTCTAAACTAGAGGACCATGACTGTATCGCTGCTTTATCTCTGAGGATCATTATCCTGCTTCACATCACTGACAACACAGAACCAAACATTCTCATAGGACTTTTTATACCTAAAACATTTTTCATATGTTCTGGAAACACTTTCTGGTATTGCTACATGCACACTGAGCAATTAACAACAACCACTGAGGGTTTTTTTGTCCCTAATATGTTATATTGTTGCATTTTTATACATTTTCACATATCTTAACCCCTCCACACTATGTTAATTTTTTTTTTTTTTCAGATGTCCTACAACTTCTTTCACAATTCCTTTTGGCACATATCTCAAACCCATATTTTGGAAGTCATCTGATTATGAAAAATATTTCTCAAAATAGATGAGAAATTAATCAGCAAGGTGGAGAATGGGTTTCTTTTTCTTTGCCTCCTGATGTACAAATTCTATTGCATCTCCATAAAACATGAAAAATTCAATTGGAAATGGAAAAGTACTTCTTTACTCACGATGAAAACACAAATTTCTCAGGCAATGGTGTTCAATTTACAGTGCTTCAGGACCTCTTTATTATTATTCAGAAAACACTAAATCACAAAGTCTATCTGCAACAGAGAAAAAATCTCTGTGTTATTTCTATGCAATTAATTCTGTAATGATAAAGAATCTTTCAAAGAGACAAACTGGAGTAAGTCAGGTCTCTGTGAGCTTTGCTGATTTAGGATACACCAGTTAATGCAAAAAAAAATTAAGAATGACACCAGGTCTCTTCCTTTCCGTTTCTTACCTTGAAAAATATCTATGGAACCATCACATGTCTCATACTCCCTGGACTCGAAAATTTTTTGGTCCCATTTGCTTGGAAGGAGTGAAGGATGACAAACCACAAAAAGTGAAAAGTCCTCTGGGCAAGTCAGCTCCAATGCACATGACAGATACAGACTAAGTCTTGGAAGCTGGACTCTTATACCTAAGCCTTGAGTACAAGAGCACTGATTCTCCTTCAGTCCTCTGAAAAAGTAACTCTGAATTCAAGATTTTTGAAAAGTTTGAAACCATTCACACTCAAGATCAACAAAGTGTCAATTTTATGCTTTGTCATCCTGCAAAGACCTGTCCAGGATGGACAATTGTAGTGAATATATAAATAATAAACTTACTCTTTAAAACATGCTTTGACTGGCAGTTTGTGACTGCCTTCAACAACCTTTATATTGCTTTTTGCAATGGTGCCTTATCTATAAAAGAGGAAAATATGCCCAGAGCCTGGTTAGAGGGAACGAAAGTGAGAGATATGTTCCCATAATTCTCCGATTTTCATTTTCCCTTTCCTATGGTTATAAGCAAACTTCTCTCCAGTCCGTTTCTGTAGATTACTTCCATTTATTCTTTTGTTCCTGTTTCCAAGAATACATCTTCACAGTCAATTCAAGCTTTAATGCATGGCAATTACTAATGAAATAAAATACTACTACCCCATGTCTTTGAGCATTTTGGCCATATTCTTCTTGGCTTTTTTCTTTTCAATATCTAAAATGCAGCACTCCTTGAGTGCCCTTGAAAAAGTACTTGTTACATTACTGGATACATTATTCTATAGAAGAAGAAGGGATGAAAATATCATCTTCAATTTATGAATCATTCTTATCTTTACTCTTCACCTTTAGCTCTCTTTGTGCTTCCTTCTCTCATGGTCTTCTAAATTATTTCTGGACAAGTACAGTGCCACTAAATTGGAGCATTTTATTTTGCTACTACTTTTATCAATGTTTTTGCTCTTGCCATCTTTAGGAATTGCATCTTCACTTTTTTTAAAATTCAATGACCTTATTTTTTCTCCAGAAACTGATTTCTTTTCCTTTTTTTTCCTTTCTTTTTTTTTTTTTCCCCTCCACGCACTGCAGGGCTGCATATTATTTTTTTCTTATTATTATTGTTATTATTTTATATTTTTTCCATAGGCCATTGCTTTGGCTTAAATGCATTTTTAAACTAATGTACATTGGCACTTATCAGAGGCACATAGTTCTCTGACCCTGATTTCCTCAAAAACTGTATCATAGAAATGAAACCAAAGGACATCATTCACGAGAGACTCTCTTATCTACATAGGAAATGAGTAACAGGGATGCTTGTAGAATTAAATAGTAGAGCAGCATTTTAATGTGCTCCAAAGAAGGCAAAGAACTATTGATGCCTCAAGGATCAAATACTTCTTCCTAATCACTCTGCCCAAAATCAGTTATGAGCATAATTTATATCGCTACTCTTGGCAGTGGAAGAAGATTAATTCTTTCTGATCAAGGAAACAACAAACGTGCAGACATCGACTCTGCTAAATAAAACAACATCAATTGCAATGGGTCCCATTTTACACTTTTTTTTTTATACCTGTAATTTTACGTGTTTAGTGCACATGAGTAATGTTCATGCACGTAGCATGGCCACAGTGGCAAACTTAAAAGGTAGCAGGATCATAGAATCACAGAATCAATTGGGTTGGAAAAGACCTCAGAGATCATGGAGTCCAACCCTTGGTCCAAGTCCAGTCCCTTTACTAGATCATGGCACTAAGTGCCATGTCCAATCTCAGTTTAGAAACCTCCAGGGATGGTGAATCCACCACCTCCCTGGGCAGGCCATTCCAATACCTGACCACTCTCTCTGGAAAGAATTTCTTTATAAGAAAGATTTTAGCAATGGACATTATCAACTTATTAACGTAGCCCAGACCTACCAGGCAAGGGGATTAGTATTGTGAGATGAATATTAAAATACAGGGAGTTATGAAGGTTACTAACCAAGACAAGAAGCCAGGACAAGCCTACTGGTCTTCACAGCCTGGGTGGGCAAAGAGTTACTTCAAACCACAGCACCTGAGAAACCTCTGCAATAAGTAGATGTGCTTCAGTTCCCCATCCAGCTGCAGATATAAAATGTGCAAGCTGACTTCCCTGAGGGGGAAGCACACACCATTACAATGAGTCCCCCAGAGCAGTCACACAGACAAGATAGAATGTCTGGGCAGCGTTTCAGTGGTATTCTCTGCTTTTATAGCGTTGTTCCACTTTGGGCAGCTCTCCCAAATGTTAACCAGAACCACATGGCTGGCAAGTCACAGATATGCGAGCCACGGGAACCCCCACAAAAGCCCCACCACCTCTATTGTACTCCCTGAAGTATGACAAGGTTTCTCAGTATGGCTCAAAGCTCTGTTGACTCCAAATTGAATTTCAGAAGGAACTTGCAGTAGGCAGGACACAGGTACATTACACAAGAGTTATGATTTGATATTTCCAGTTTCCTGAGTAGTTTGTTGCTGCGATAAAAATGCTGATACAATTATTTTGAAAGTCAGAACATACTTAATGCATTTGTTAGCCACACATGGCCGCCCTTGGGACGACACAACTCTCAGAGTTACAAGCACAGTGTTTCTCTCCACCTTTATTCCAGCTTTGCTGAAGTCAAATATAGTTAAGGCCCTGAACACAGGAAGCGACTTCAAGTTGCACCAAAGGAGGTCCTGATGAAGCATCAGGAAAAATTTCTTCACAGCAAGGGTGGCCAGGTGCTGGAGTCACCATACCTGGAAGTGTTCAAAAAATGTGTGCATATGGCACTTGAGGACATGATTTAGTGGTGAACGTGGAAGTGGTGCCGGGTTGATGGTTGGACTCAATGGTCTAAGAGGTCTTTTCCAACCTTAAAGGTTCTATGATTCTGCAGAGCTGGGTTTTGGTCTGCCCTGCAGCCTTGAAGCTGTTGACTCTGGTCTGTGAGAGAGTTTATAGACCACATGGACAGCAAATATACATAAATCAGCACAGAGTAATTTATTCATAAATTCTCCAAAACTGTCTGCTGTGGAACTCCTAATGCACGTCTGTGTTACAACTGTGTTATGCAGTGAAGTGATGGAAAGTTCAGTTGCAAGGAAGTACAATACAGACATTCCCATTTTACATGGGGAACTGAGGCACAAAGAAGTCAACAACTGGAAGCTCAACTGTAAAAGGACTTCTGAATGTCTTTGAGGATCCACACTGAACTACGTTGCCCATGATCACTCCTAAACATTGTGGTAGCGAATTTCCCTGAGCCTGGGGGGAAAAAAACCCCAACAACCTAGTACCAGGAATGGAAAATAGGGTGTTGCAATTAATTTTCTCATTTTTCAATCTTATTTCTCACTCGGTTTCAAATATACATTTTAACAGCTTTTTCTTTTCAATTTTAGGAAGGAAAGGAAATGAGAGTACTGGAAGAGAAAAGGAAAAAAAGAAGAAAATAAATGAAACAGTCAGCACTGAGTGACACTTTTTTTAAACCTTAGGCCTCTGTTCATTCAAGGGCAGGTTGGATGGAGCATTGAGCAACCTGGTCTAGTGGAGAGTGTCCCTGTCCATGGCAGGGAGCTGGAACAAGATGAGCTTTAATGCCCTTCCAACCCAAACCATTTTTATGATTCTATGGTTGTAAGACCTTTGCTGCGAGCTGACTCTGTAATGTGCAAAATTAATATCTTAACATTTTACTAGATTTCTAGTGAATATTACCATGTGTCACTTGATTTAAACAAACACTTTCTCCAAGTAGTGGCTTGCAGACTGATTCAACACTAGGAAAAGAAGGAAGCTGGAAAGCTGTCTGGAAAACCACCTTGACGAACACTTTGTGACAAGGCACCTTAAATATATATCTTAGTTTTAACATGTATGTTCCTATGATGTATAGTTAAGTGCCTAGGACACAAGATTTAGTGTGTTTTATATGGCCATTAGCATAGGTGAAGATCACTTATGGAACATATGTATATGAATATATGCCTATATACTTGTAAAGCACCATGACTGCCCCAATACCTGACGTAAAGCTGAGTCTAAAAATCAGAGGATTTCAGCTCAGTGTTTGGGGAGAATATAGATATATATATTGTGTGTGTGTGTGTGTGTGTGTGTGTGTGCACATATATATGTGTGTGTATGGCTGATGCCACAAGTATTTGAAATGTTTTTGGAGGAAGACACTCTCAGAGCTGTTGCATGTCTGTTGTGGAAATAGAATGACCATGATGTGACCCACTGGCGTGTGCCACTGCTGCAGAAAATAAGTGTGTGATAAGAAGCAATCTGTACAAATGACATGGCTAAGAAATGAAAAATGTAGATATTTAAGGATATCAACCCTGTGTAAGTGGATGGTTGGGCTGAGCAGGTTGGAAATTTAAAAATCAGGGCTGAGCATCCTTAAGCTTTGCAGCTATGTGCTCTCAACACAACTCTCATCCTATCTGGTTTCACACCCAGAACACACCAGGATGGTGGAGTTACGCCTGATTTACACCATCAGGAAAGTGCTTGCTGTCTCCTGCCCGTAAATGACAAAACTCTCAGCAAAACTTTGTCCAGGACTATTTCCAGGTGAAGCTAGTGAGGGGCTTGTGTTAATAAAGAGTCGTTGCATTTTAAACCCTTTACTTGAAGAAAGGCTCTAGGGAAAAATTTTACCTGTTTTGCTAAACAAGAGGGGGAAGGAAAAAAAAAAGAAGATAATCTAGGTTTGTGTGAGTGAAAGCATTGGTAAGAGAGCGAGATGTGGAAGGGGAGACCATTTGCTCAAATTGGATAGCATTACTAATACACAGCAACTCTGCCAGCGAGGCACTGCACAGCTGGAATTAATCTGAGGGAATGTGTGTTGCTGCAAAGACAAGCGCAGAAAACTTTCCCCGTGTGAAGGCAGCGTGAAGCCCTGCCCTGTGGCTTGGAAGCAGTTCATCAGGCCCTGACAGCACCAACATCTTCTTTAGACCTTCGGGTTGGGGAGAAGGCGGGCGGGAAATGCACTCCACCCTGCTCAAATGAGCATCCGGGAGGGACTTTTTTTTTTTTTTTTTTCATGGTACTTTGCAGATAAAAACAACCTCTCCGCTCCCTGTTTTGTTTGTTTGTTTGTTTTTAATTACCTGGTCAGTTTTGTTCTTCTCTTGCCTTACTGTGTTGGCTCCGAACCCTGCTGAAAAACTGACATGGCTTTATTTACACTGAACAGCTATTCTGGCCAAAAGCAGCTGCTCCATTTAGCCAAGCACCTCTGTGCTACCCAGTTTCTCTGCTTGTTATAATAAGGTGCTTTCTTTTAGATCCATGCTGTGAGGAGGTAGCAGTGGAATGTATGCAGCAGATGATGGTTCTCTCTGAAAGAGTGTTTTGAAAACTCTGCGAGCCCTTGGTCACTATTGGTAAACAATTTTCCAGTAAAAGGCAGGTCTGTCCAGAAGTGCAGTACAACCACAGCTGATTTTAAGGAGATTCATACCTATGTGTGGTTCTCTCTCTCTAAGCCCCTCTTTATTCCAGTCTGGACCTGGGAGATTTCTGATTTGCATCAATGAGTGATTTACCCTGAAGATTTCAGCTGGGCAGTGTTTCCTAGTCTCCTTTTGTCGTGGAGCAGGACTCCCTTCCTCCACAAATGTAGCCACAAGGAATTGAGGGAAATTAAAAAAAGTGCTTTGAAAGGGAAATGATGTGTGTTTAGTGAAGAAAATGAGACAAAATGCACATTTTCAGAAGGAGGAAAAAAATATGACTTTGAAAGTTTTGTCCTGTTTCTGAGTGAAAGGAAAACTAGACATGCTCATACACACATACACAATGCAAACATTGATTTAATGTTCATGTCACCCCTAATTATCTTTCTAAAAGCTATCAGAAGTCTCACATAGTCACCGAATTGAAAATAACTAGCTGTGCATGGCTGTCCTGCCAGTTACTGCAGGAATTATGGCTTTATTGCCATTTTCAACTTTCCCCAGCAATAATGTATGCCTGGCCTTGAATTACCCCACTGTAGGAGCCAGTGACTCCAGCATGGTTTGTAAAACTGTTTTCTTGGTTTCCACTTCCCTCCAGCTCTTCTTTCCAGCCTGACTCTGCAGCATCAGCCCCTAAGTATTGTTCCTGCATTTAATGCCACTCTTCCTCTGACTTTCACTTTTTCCTGATTTCTGTAGAATTTCCCTTCCTTCCTTTTAGACTCCTTTCTCCTCTTCTCAAGATCTTGAAGTAATTCTTTGGTCCCTGAATGACTGGTCAAAATTTCCCAAGTCTCAGGAGATTCCCTCAGGTAGTATATATCAAGCATATCTACCTCTAAAGAAACTTGTTCCCATTTGGCTGGACAGGGACTGTACCAGGCCCATCACAGATGAAAAAGAGCTGCTGAACAAGCCAGAAGTTGGCTGCAAGAGCCAGCAGAATGTCACAGACCTCCACCAGCTCATCATGCATTTCCATGAGGTATCTGAGCTGAATTGTGGAGTTGGTTTTTGGTCTAACGCATAGTTTGTGCTTATTGAATACACATCTTCCAGAAATGCATCCAGTTAGTCTGCATACAGACTAAGCTCTTCCTATGATCTAAACTGTGCTGGTGGAGTCAGTGTTTCATCTGTCAGTTTGGCCTTCCTGGTTGAAAAAAACCCCCAGAAAATAAAAAAGAAAATTAATTTTAATGTGTCCCCCCCCCCAAGAAAAAACAAAACAAAACGACACACATACAAAAAAAAACCCACAAAAACAAAACCAAAAAAAACCCAAATCAGCAAAAACCCACCCAACCAACCAAAAAAACCAAACCCCCAACAGCAACCAATTCTGTGCCTAATTTGTCATTTGAGTTTGTCTGGTATCAGCTTTTAGGCTTGCTAAACCTTTCTCACTGGTATTTGAGTCTTGGTATTTTCTTCTTCTGAAGGTACTCAGTTACCCCTCCCTACTCTTTTTGATAAATTAAGCAGATTGTATACCCAAAGTCTCTGACTAGGAAGCATTTTTTTGCCAGCTCTTAAATAACTGACTTCCTTCTGCAATTGCAGCTTTTCAACACGAAGCTTTTCTCTTAAGTGCCTGATCTGGATACAGGATCCCAGCTCTGCAGTATAAATGCATAAATCATGAGTTAGTGGTGAAGAGAGGAGATCTGCAGTTCCTTTCCCACCAAGGTAATCCACACCTGTGTTGGTCGTTCATCTTCATCACTTCTGCTTGCCTGACAGCCTGTTTGAGGGCTCCTATAACCCTCATCCACTGACAGTAGACCCAGTGTTCATTCTAGCTCACCTGTGGGCTGCAAACCAAGGTTCATTGCCTCTTCAATAACAAGAGATAGACACTGACCAGAGGACATTCAGCATTAGCTGGGTACTCACTTCTTTCCCAACCAGTTAAGAAGAAGCTTTAGGTAACTATTTCCCCTCTGGCTGCATCCATTAGGTGTCTGTCACATAGTGGACTTTTTATTCTGGTCTAAATGTGTTTCTGGGCTGAGAACCAGGTTCCTCATCCTGTTGTTGAGGATAATATTGAAGGATTGATACTGCAATGCCAAACACATGTTTCTTAAATATGAGAAGCTTCAGGAGAACGAGCTGATTAAAGATATGTTTCTAAAGAACCTTACCTTTCAAGGGCAGGTTGGACAGGGCTTCAAGGTCACATTGGCTGGGAGGACTCTGAGAAATCTGGTTTAGTGTAAGGTGTCCCTGCCCATGGTATGGGTGTTGGACTAGATGGTCTTTAAATGGTCCATTCCAACCCAAACTATTCTATGATTTCAATGTATAATACAGATACTATCAAGTATGCAATTAGAGTGTGTGGTTAATTGCAGTGTAGGCATAGATATGACAAAGTCTCCATGCTGGGACTGGTTCTGGTAGGACAGGGAGACTAAAGGACATGATGTGCACATGTCTGGGTGGCTACACATCCTCTCTAGAAGGGAACTGCTGCTCTGCACATCCCTTCATAGAGAGTCTGAGTAATAGTTCTCTACCAGAGGGGGTTTTAAAGGCCATGGGATGGAGAGGAACGATTAATAACAGCAATTCATAAATGCTATGTTTGCATGTCATCATTCATCAGAAGGCTCCAAATGGTATCTGAAGTCTCTAAATGTGAACTGAAATGGGGAGATTTGAAACGACTGTAGCCAAAAGTTTCATCATGGACTTGAGGGCTTGTGGGATTTCACTGTCAGAAGCATGTCCAAAAGTTCCAGATATTTTTCCAGCAATTTGAATCACCATGCATTTCTGGAAGTCCCACACTGGTCCCTTCTTGCCCATAAATAGCACATTGTATCACCACACCTACCAATTCTCTTGGGAAGACAAAACTGAATTTCAGAGATGCCTAAAGGCTTCTTTTTGTGTTTTTTTTTTTTTTTCTTCCTGGTTTTTATGTTCCCTTCCAAAAAATGCAGAAAAAAACCCACCCTGAACTTTTCTTAAAAGGCATCTATGTATTTATAGGCACATAAACAAATGAGAGAACGAGTAGAGAGAGTGCCCTTCCCCTGAAATTCATCCATACATTAGGTGGACTGTGATTGCTAACTAGAAGTTAAAAGCAGTGTATGCAATAACTGAAATTAGCATATCAAGAAAAAGGATATGGTTTAGAGGGGAGAACTTGGAGCTTTTACAGAGTTTGAATACCTGTTCTCTATACTCAAAGCTGGTGACTTTGAGGATACCTCACTGTAAGTGTACAGTTAGTAAACCCTTCCCTTGGGTTATACATTAATTGCTAGGGTAAGTCTACTGCAGGGACAACAGTTTCACTAGATTTACTATAGATATACTTTAGAAAATCAGGTCTAGCATTAATTTTGTATTGTGCTTTTTGTTAGTGGTGCATTAGTCACTCGAATGGTACTGTGCTTATACAAAGCATTCTATAAGTGCTTTGAGATAAACCACACAACCACCACTTAGAAATCAAAGTTTTTCTCTACAAACACACATCTGTTCGCAATGGATTCTCTCCTTCATCCTCCTGCCCCAGCATCCTTCTCTCAGCTGGTTCATCACCAAAGCACAGAGAGTTTGTTTTGTGGGAAACATATTGACTGAATTTCTTACCTATGAAATCAAACTGTGTAATGAATCAGTCTGCAAGTAGTGCTCCCTGACAAACATCAACCCTGCCAAACACAAGAACAGGCCAGAAATCAAATTTCTAGGTGTTACTGTTTACTAGGGAAAAATCAGCAGATCATCTTTATTCCCAAAAGATTCTCTAAGGCCTCAGTTTGATTTCTGTTTAATAAACACAAGATGGTGGGGGTCAGGAGAAAAGAATTCAAATCTCCTAATGTTGTTTGGGCTTACTGGTTTTGAATGGAATTGATTTCAATTTCTATCTTTGCACTTCACTTATTATAATATATCAGGAAATAAACACCGGGTAGTAATTTATTCATACTGTTAAACATATTTTTAATTGTCAAGTGGTCAAATAATATTTTGTCTAAAAGAAGACTTATGTGTAAATAAATACAACCAGTTTGTTCCAACCATATTCAATAGCTCAAATCCAAATCCCATCTTTTTAGATATATAAGGGATTTTTTACTACTGCTCTTACTTTTTCCTAACCTAAGCCCCTTACATTCATTAAGTTTACACTTTTCTAACCTAACACCACCTCTAAAGAGTATTGAAGAAATATTCTCTGTATTTTTATCTGTTGGAAATAAAATCTCCAACAGGTTGTAGCCCAGAACCTCAAGACAATTTTGGTAGTTAAATCCCTTAGATTTTAGGGGATTTAGTTGAGGAGTTCTATCCAGGTGATTTGTGCAATCATACAGGAAATATTTGATGAAGAAGCAGCTGAACTGTAGCTACCTTAGATCTGTAATCATTTCCTAACTGAGGGTGATCCTTTTCTTGACTGCTAAATAATGCTTTTCTCAAAGGACCAAAATCACAATGGAACGAAGCACTTTCCCCCTCCGGCCCCCAAGTGAGAAATAATTATATACCTTTGATTTGGATGTTTGTGAATGGAAAAAGCAACTACCAAACCTTGCTAAGGTTTTTTCAGGTCTCCTTTTGGTGCTTAGAGGAGGAGTTTGAGGATGGTCATGACTGAAGGCATTGTTTTTCCTGGGATATGAGTTTGCTTCCAGACTTGGGTGTTATGCTCTTCAGTCAAAAGCAGTATAACAGTAATCTGCATGATTAAGGAGCAATATAAATAATTTCATTTTTATTTATTTCATGTATTCCTGCCACCTATGTAACCATAGACTATCCTGAGTTGAAAGGGACCCACAAGGATCATTAAGCCCAGCTCCTGACTCTCACAGCACAGCTTAAACAATCCCACCCTGTCCCTGAGAGCATAGTCCAAATGTTCCTTGAGCTCTGTCAGCCCTGGGCTGTGCCCACTGCCCTGGGGAGCCTGTTCAGTGCCCCACCACCCTCTGGGGTGAGATCCAACCTAAACCTCTCCTGACACAGCTTCAGCTATTCCCTTGGGTCCTGTCACAGGTCAACAGAGAGAAAAGATCAGTGCCTGCCCCTCCTCTTCCCCTCATGATGAAGTTACAGATTTCAGTGTCTCCTCTCAGTCTCCTCTTCTCCAGGGTGAACAAACCAAGTGTCCTCAGACACTGGTGAGTGTGGCTTCCCCACCAGACTTCAACATCATCGTAGCCCTATAACCTATAACCACATGTGTTTTCCTACAAGTGCCCTTTGGAAGACATCCAGAAATCCTGGGACAGCTCTGGAAGTCCAGCTTTTTGTGGTACTGAGCCCAAACGAAAATTCCCAGGAATTAGCTCCCCTGCTCCAGGATGGACACACACGCACACAGAGTGTGCAGGTAGGGAACTTGCAGGGGAAGTGCAGCTGCAGCATAAATCCAGTCAGTTGGAAACTACTACGATCTCAAGGGCTTCACGTCCTTTAAGGTCTATTTGTGCTGTGTCTCTTGTAAGCAAATAGATTTGGTTTAATGGCAAAGCTAAGGGATGCTGAACGACTGTATGTACTCAGCAGGCTGCTTCTCAAACTGCTCATCTCGTTGTACTGCCTGTAAATGGCAGAATCCTTCTTCATCAGCTCAATCCCACAAAACCTTACCTACGTGCTTAACTTTCTGAACTCTGAGCAGTCCCTCTGACTTCAGCACAGCCACCCCTGGTGCAAAATTAAGTGTGGACATAAATCACTGCAGGACTGAGCCTGGAATACATCTTGGTGAATAGGTTCTCTTCAGGAAAACATTTATTTCCTAAAGGCATAATTTCAGCTTAAAGGTTTCACATATTTGTGTTGTACTTAGTGAGTCAGATGGGAAGCAGTGTTGAAGGACAACTAGAAATGTCCAAAATATACATTACTAAATACAGTAATTTCAATTGGAGAGACAGATCCATAAAGGAATTCACATGCCACAATAACATCTAAATAAGAAGTGTCAAAGAAATTTGTACTTTTCTATCTCAGCTCAAATGACCAGGGTAATTATCTGGGAAGAAGGAGACTGGAATTTGAATTTCCTCCTTTTCTGAAAGCATGAACTGGAATTTAAGTTTTGAACACCTTGAGAAAATTATGTCTTAAGCAATGGACTGTGAAATATGGAAAGGTTACACAAGGCCAGGTTTGTGAACCCCATTCTCTTGTGATTTTAGTGCCCACTTCTAAATGTTACATATGCATTGAAAGTTACCAATTTAAAAAGAAAGGGAAAAAAAGCAAAGAAATAAAGGAAGAAAAATTTAAAAGGTTAAAAAAAGGAGAAAAAAGTGTCGTGTTCAGAGTGTTTAAAAGCAATGTCGTGGCACAACTGTGGTTGTAGCAAAAATTAAGAAACTTTTCCCAAAGATCCAGATATGACACTGGTGACTCACAAGCAGGCTTTTAAAGTACTGCCAGTGTCTAAATATTAAATATTTACTATAGTTCTATAAAATTTTACATTCATTGTACTGCTTGCTTGTTTTACCAGTTGTCAAGGGACAGTGAGGATCCTGTATTTTCTTTCCCTTTCCAGCACATCAAACCTTTTTCCATAATACTCCTGTTAAGCCACCCACCTCCCCAGTTTCCTGTGGGTTGTCACTAAGTCATATTGGTGTTCGTGCAGAAACTCCAGCTGATTCTCACTGATATCAGACAGAAAAGGGATGGGAGGGGAAAAAAAAAAGCAAAACCCCACAATTCTTATAAATACTGTATTTAGCAAGACAGTGCTTAGTCAAGTTGCTCACGTTGAATTGTAACTTCCTTTTCTGCCTTTGCATATTGATTGTCAATGCTTTCTTATCTGCCTCTATAGCATCATGCATATTGCCAGCATGACACAAATAAACGAGCTAATGAATAAATAATGGCAATCAATAGAAACAAACACAGAATTGACTGACCTCCTCATCGTTCTCACTGAATGAGGTGCCAAGAGTAATCAAGCAGCATAAATTATAAAATATAAGTTCAACGCTAGAAAGTCATTGTTTCAATGTTTTAAGGAACCTGCAATGTGAATAAGGCAACATGCTGGATATAAAACATTTAGACAGGTTTATCTTGCTTTCAGAAAGTGCCCATCCTTGCTCCCACTGAAGAGAAAAATAAGATTCCTGGTACAGAATGGCCTCCAAAATCTTTCAAAACAGCTTCTGCAAAATTAAGTGTTCGCGGGTTTTTTAACATACTGAAGCTCTCCTCTGTGAGGGGATGGTGTGTCACAGAAAACCAGTTTAACCCATTTTGCCAAGGACCTGAGGACTTAAGACATATATGCTTGTCACCAGAGACTTTCTGCAAATGGTGAAAAGTGAAATACTCCTATGGAAGTAATTGTTTTTGAAATAACACTGGAAGAACTGTTTTCAACAGATGCACTACTTCTTCACTACGTGCTTTTTTAAGCATTCCCACCCCTCTTGAATCTTCATATCACCTCTTTCTTTTGTCCCTTCCATATAAATACACAGAGAAGCCCTGCTTCCATTTGCAGTGCTTGGCACAAACCAGCTTTAACTCCACCACACTGGTACTGATCAAAGTTTCTTTGTCTTACTCCTATCACTGATGACCCATTGGTCATATGTTTACAAGTAAGGAGAAACCCCACTGAGAACCACAATAGCAGTAGACCATTTTTGCAACATCCAGTGCTAAGGTACCATGATGCCCAACCTTACCATAGCACAGATGCATTAAGAAACCACAAACAAACAAAGAAGTAAAATTAGAAAACCCAACCAATCAAAAAAAACCCAAACAAACCAAACACAAAAAACCCACCAAAAAACCAAACAGCAACAACCCCCCTCAAAAATCTCCAAACTCAACAGCATTGTGTGAGTAGGAACAATAATCACCTGTAATGTAGAGGGTTCCTTGCACCTCCTTTTCACCACTGGAGGTCAAATTGTGTTTTATTAGCCAAAGAAGGCTCCAGTAGACAAAACCCAAAAGATTACAAGAGCCCGTGTTGTAGCCATGTTCTGTAGTGCCATGTGATAATATACAATCCATGTGTATGGGGATAATACCACGGGGTATTTTTCTCTAGTAGAATGCATATCTGTTGTTAAGTAACTGATGACAAAGGCTGGCACATTATTAAAGGCTGGACTGAGTTCAGAATTTAATATTCCCCTCGCATTTCAAGTAATTTTCAATGTCCACAACTGTCATCCAACATTGTTTCCAAGTCGCAATTCAGTGGGAGAAAAATAGCGATCCTTGTAGGGCTTCACAGTGACACATCTGTTACGTTATTTATCTTAAGTGTGAAGACAGGAATGAACCAACTTCCAGCCTCGTAATTCAGAACTGAACATAATAGAAACTAAAGGGAGAAAAGAAAGGGACAGCATCTTTGTGTGAATGTAGGTTAATGGAATATCATGTGAAACTGCTTTTGCCAGAATTTCTGTGCTTGCTTCCAAGTCTGCTTATCATGATGTAAATCAGGAGGAGTTCCATTAAGTGAGTTGACTCACATTGGCCCAAACCACTGTAGAAGAGATCTAAATGAGTCACAGCATCACTGTGAGGGGTCAGTTATCTGAAGTCTTTTCACAATTAAAATGATGGGAGGAACACCTTAACCTTTCAGACCTGAAACATCCTACAAGGCAGCTGCCCTATACTATTTTTTAAGCCATACCCCCTTTGAAAGTCTGTATTTTAGGGCTTGCCCCTCCCACCCCTTGCCAGCACTCACCACACACAATTTCATGGAACTTCCAAACATTTCCTGTGGAGAAAAAACCCCAAACTTTCTGAACTCTATTTTGCTTCAGGGCATCTAATCTTGAAAGTTATGTGTGCTGTTAAAAACTGGCTTTCAAATCATGGAACGAGGCCTTCAGGGATACTTTTTTTCTCTTATTATTTTTTTTTCCTCTTCATAAGAAGTTTCAGAGCTGCAGAGCCTCAAGCCAAAAGAAATAGTTGTACAGGCAAGTTTTCTACAGAACAAGAGGCATGCTGGGGTGCTTGCTAGAGGCTATTTTACCCTCCCACATTTGCATGCCTCCCACAAGGATCCACGTAGCTGATATGAAAATGAGTACGTGAACTCCTGGGTGAACTTTTATATTGGCCTCATCTCCTCCTCTCATCTTGGCCATGTCTTAGGATCCTCAAATCCTGGAATCATTTGGGTTGGAAGGGAAAGGGACCTTAAAGATATCTACCTGCAATCCCTCTGTCATGGGCAGGGACAGGTTTTGCTGGACCAGGCTGCTCAGAGCTCCATTCCATCTGGTCTTGAACGCTTCCAGGGGTGAGGCAGCCACAGTTTCTCTGGGGAACCTGTTCCAGGACCTCATCACCCTCACAGGGAAGAATTTTTCCCTAATATCTAATCTAAATTTACTCTCTGTAAGCTTGAAACCATTCCACATTGTCCTGTCACTCCAGACTCTTGTAAATAGTCTCTCT
>VYXB01005998.1:471175-482646 GCA_013397135.1 Pachyramphus minor
CATTCCACATTGTCCTGTCACTCCAGACTCTTGTAAATAGTCTCTCTCCATTTTTCTTGTAGCTCCTTTTAGGTACTGAAAGTTTGCAATCAGGAGACCTTGAAGCCACCTCTTTTCCAGTCTGCCCCTGGCAGAGAGGTGGAAAGAGATGATCTTTAAGGTCCCTCCCAACCCAAACCATTGTGGGATTCTGAAGCCTCCAGAACAACAAGCTACCAGAATTTGATGGTGCCAAAACACTAGTTATCACAGCTGCTGTGCTAGCTTTATGCTTTTCATTTAACCAGGACTGCATTTTTTTTCAGAATGTATTGATATTTACGGGAATAATGTTGTCACCAGCCATTGCAATTCCTGACATGGTTTAACGTGGCAGTTACACCACACAGATGCTTGCTCACTTCTTCCCTCTCAAAAGGGTATGGGAGAGAATCATGGGGAAAAAAAAGAAAGTAGAATTAGTGTGTTGAGGTAAAGAAGAGATGGTGATAATAATAGTAATACAAATAATAATAATAAAAATAATAATGATGAATTAGATACCAAAAAAGTTATGCCCAATGCTGTTGCTCACCACCTGTCATCTCTTTACAGTTTAGTATTTAGAAAATAGAGTTCTTACCCTCAAGTTACCAGATAACTACTTTTTCTTGGTGTGCTGGCATATATGATAGAGGGCTTTGCTTCTGCTTGTGTCAGATTTTTTTTTTTTTTACAGAAGACACTGCACATATACAGAATATTCTCTTTCTTACATCTTAGGGCCAAAAGTGATCACTATTGTCTGGCATGACCTCCTGCATTAAAAATGAAGCCTTGAAATTTTGCATTGCAAGCCCTGAAATGGTAAAATTAAATTAGAGAAGATGAATGAATGCTGTCATATTTCACATTAAAAATGGCTTTTCAAAGATTCATGCACAAAGGGAAATGCTTAAATTAAGTGTTTCACACACCAAATAGGCTGTTAGATAGGAGACTTCTACTTTGGTACTATTATTATTATTTATTGTATATTGTGGAACTGCCCCCAGTTGTACCTTTGTAATAAAAGACAGATTCCCTTTCCCACTCCCTTCCTGAGTCTGAGTGATTGCAAACAAAGGCACTGACCATGCCAAGCTTCACACCCGTGGTGAATCTCACACACTGCAAGTGTTTCCTCTGAAAACTGTGACTGTACAGAGACCAATGAGGATGATGACACAGATATGTGCCTGTGCCTACACAAGCACAATGGTGGGGTTGGTGGGAAAGTTTAGGTACTTGCTCATTTCTTTCTATTTTTACATAGAGTTCACAAATTATTTGTTTCCCTGATAGTTAAACAGGGGAAATTCCCCAGTTGGCTGAGATCGCAGCGTTCACTGATCTGGGCACTGGAAAGCAAGTACACAGGTCAGGTGTGAGATATCTCTACATGTTTCCCCATTCTAATATCCCACAGGGGCAGGAGATAAACTTTATTTCATACACTGAGGAGCCCTGGCACAATGCAAATGCATTTCTTGCCCTCAGACTGCCAGTTAGCAGCACAACAATAGGGAAAATGCATTTCCTCACCTTCTGGGGTCACACTGTTTGCGTGGTGGTCTGTCCTGCATGAGTGAACAGGAGCACAAATATACCTTTTCCTCCTGTGTGCCAATCTCTGACTTTAGTTTACCTACGCAGAAGGTTTTTCAAATGCACTTAACGGGTATTAACTTGTAGTTTCCTTACAGCTCTCCTGTCAGATTGCTGAGCAATTAATTGAATACTTTCTGTTTTCAGAAACTCACATGTAGAGTCCAAGGACTAAATCAACCTAAGGTGCAGAAATTTGTTCTACCACAACTAATTATCCAATGAAAACTCTCAGTTCAGCAGTATATCTGAAAATAGAGTGTTTGGAAAGCCAGCCTAGCATTTCAGTCTATTTATAATATAAAGCTTCACTGTAGCCAACGTTGTTAAGAGGTTTTTATGGTATATAGCATGAAGTTTTGGTCTTTAATTGCTCCTTTAATCTTTACTGGGCTTGTTCCTGAGAATGAGTTGCACTCCTGCTTTTTACAGGATAAACAGCTTTCAGGAATGCATCAGACTGCCGCAGGGGTCATAGAGTGCATTTATTGAACACCACTCTATTTCAGCCTGAATCTTGACTGATCTGGTTTTGCTTAGTGGAAGTGTAATTAATATAACTAATTAAAACCTGACCACCCAAAAATTTTGATTTTTTTTACCCACCTTCCCCTGAGTGGAAGAATTTACACACATCCTCATTTGTTTCATGTGGTTCCTCTTCCACCTGGAAGGGTCAACTGGCTTTTAGAGTTGTTAAGTCCCTATATGTTCATAGGACAATTACAGTTAAATAATGTTAAGTATATGTTAATGTAGGCATTATGTTAAATTAAAAAATATATAATGATGTTACCCATTTGAGTTGTCAGACGGATGACTCATAGGACTACAGCATTTTTCTTTCTTTGTTAATTTTAGACCACATCCAGGGGTCCAGATGGCACTTTGACTCTTGTCACAAACTCATGGGAAATTCTCAAAGATAAGGTATTTTCTCTACTCTCCTGAAACATGACAGGGAGACAAAGGAGATGTTTGTTTCACAATGACAGGATGTGTTCCCAACTCCTGGAAAGTTATGGAGGATTGTCTGGATATCCTTAAAAATTGGCTTGAGATGCTGAGTAATGGGAGAACGACCCCTTGTTGCAATTATAGAGCTCCCCGTAACAACAGAACTCTTATTTAACATATATCCCCAAATCATCATTAGCAGAAGACTAACATTAAAGGAAAAATTGATATTTACTACCGTACATTTTTGGCATTTGATCCAGAAACAGATACCCCAGGTGACAATTGTCCATAACCTGGCTCCCTCCCTTTCAGATTCCAGTGTGCACTGTTTCCCTCATGGAAGAGGATTCTGATCTGGACATATATCCTTTTTTAGACTTAACCTTCCTTGATATTCAAATTAGATACTCTCCTCTTTCACGCGGATTTCTCAGAACTTCAGAAACGCAAGCAACCTTTAATCACAACAAATTAGAGATATCTCCTTGCTCACAACACAGTTGTTGGAAACTCCCACATTGGAAGAAAATAATTTTTTTCTTGCCTGAGAGAGGTTCAATCATTTGTACATAACTTTTGTTTTCTCAAAGTATTCAGTGACGGTTGACCTGCATTCATGTGTGCAAGTGAGACTTCGTGTGTGTGGTTAGCTTTTAATTCTTGGAGAAGGTTCTTGGACACAACTGTAGATGGATAAGGACTTGACAACTCGCTGGAGTGCTCACACTTCATCCAGTTTTGAGCAACATCTGCCAGTTTTAAAGTTACTGTGCAACTCTGGAGAGTTACTGTTTGGCCACCAAAGGCCTGTGGACCACATAGAACTGGATTAAGATTTTAAGTGGTGCACAGTCACTACACTGATTTTTTGGAACATGCTAAACTTCATGTTTAGAGAGAAGAAGAAAGGAAGAGTTATGGTGAAGTGATATGAGGTTCTTACTGAGAGGTGCCATACGATTAAAGGAAGGAAGGAACGACTGAACAGGAAGAACACTAGTGATACCACCCCGTAAGAAGCTGTGGACTAGAGCTGAAGGACTTTGGATTATGACTAAGAAAATAAGAAGAAAGAAAATAGAGAAAATGAACTTGAGGAAATCAAAGCAGAAATGTAAGGCGTGGAAGCACATATCACGAAAGTGTATGTTAATAGTTGATAGATGAATTGATTGGCTTAATGGTAGTGAAGGCAAAAACTGCTAAACCATGAGGATTAGGAGATGACACTTACTAATGCAATGATTCTGTAGTGGCATTCATCTGACTACACAAATTCACTCGGACTCTGGAAGCATATGACAAATGGTCTGTGCAACCACACTAAAGAACAAAGCACAGTAAGTTTATCTCATACAGCTGCACAAGTTGTCTGTGATCAGCTTATTTCAATTGCTGGGGGTAACGTAGCTCTTGAATGATTTGTATATTTGTTCAAATGAGTTTTTAACTCCCAGTGCAGCCTTCACCACAGGGCTATCTGAAATGTGGCTATCAGTACTTTGTGTAGATACTTTTATTCTCAGAAATTCTTTGCAAGCCAGGAACAATTTTTGAAAACTGATTAATTTTTAAACATTCACTAAACAACTGTGACCAACAGTTTTTGGACTATGAGGCCTTCATGAATGGCACCTACTCACTACAAAATGTACATGACGTGTTATGTTTTACTTCAGTCATAGGTCAGACTGGTCAGTTTAAATGCAACTAGTGACTGGATGACTGAAGCATAAAGACCCATCTTGAATCATGAATGACATATAAATATTCTGAAAAGCTTCATTTGGGGAACACAAGGGACCTGAAAACAGATTCAGAACTGACTGTGGTCATTCATATACTCATGAATAATCTTACGAGACCTCAGAGGAGTATATCCACATACTAATATGTGCCCAGCCTCATTTTGTTATTCCCAGGGCTCTAATCTAACTCAGAGGGAGATAATTTACATCAAAGAAAGTACATAAACAGCCTGTGAAAGAGAGGTGAACGCACAGGTCTACCTCCTTTCCAAAGCAGGCATCAGCCTTGCTAGGTTTGAGAGCTCTACGGTCAATTGATGTCTCTTTCAGACTTGAAAAAAATCTTGTATTGTTTTCTCATCAGCTTCATCATTTCTACCAGAAAAAAAAAAGAAGTCCTGAATTTAATGTCGTGTAATCTGGTGTCTGCTGAGATCCCTGTAGGAGCCACAAGGTCTATTTTAAATCTGATAAGGTAAACATGAACTCAGACCTAGGCTTCACATGGAGCCCTGTGCTCCAACAAATGTGACTGCTAGCTTCACCTATAAAGGATATGCAACATCAAGAGCCTTTTCTCCTCTACCCACCTCCTAAAGAATGAAAGGACTCTGGTGTGAGAAAACATTACTGTATTTTAGAACACCTGCAGAAAGAGAAAATTAGATACAGGGAAGAGTGTGGGGTTTTTTTCCTCAAAAAGTCATTGATGGAGTTCAGGTTTAGCCAATATTAGCTGACAGTTCAGACAATATTTTCAGAGTTGAAATTTTGACTCCGTTCTGAGGAAGGGCACAGCTCAGTATGATTGAGCAGATTCTTTCAAAACAGAGTGATACAGACAGCATTCAGCAGACTGCAAATGATGTCTCTGTCCAAATATCTGTGAAAAATGGCATTACACAGAAGCAGATATTTAAAAATCAGAGTCCTACCTAACGGGAGGCAATTGAGATCCATAATGTGTAGTCATCTGTTGAGTCATTTCCTCACCAGAAGCAATTGAGGACTAAATGGTAATTTTCTTATCAAATTGTGAAATCCAAAAAGCAAAACAAATCCCAAACAAACAAACAAACAAAAAAACCCCAAACCAACCAAACAAAAACAAAAGAAAAGAAAACCAAAAACCAATCAAAAAAGCACCAAATCCACCCCAAAACGCCACAGAAAACCCCAAAACAAATAAAAAAAACCCTAAAACCCCAAACAAAACAAAACAAAAATATCCCCAAGACCTAATGAAGAAAACAAAAAAACAACCAAACAAAAAAAAACCCCAAACCCAGAAACCAACACACATGACAGCACTGTTGGGGCCAAACTTCCCAAGGGTTGTGATGATAAGATTATGCTCAGGATATATAGAAAAGAAATAATCTAAACTAATGAGATTAAGCGGGGTGAGATCATCCACTGATGAATTTATCCCGTGATCAAGAACAATGTAATGGGATTAATGACGAGGATTTTTGATCACAATAAGATGTGGGCTGATGCCTGAGAGAAAGTTCAGTGGTTGCAACAACTGCAGCGAGTCCCATGTGTAAAGACAACACAACAATACCTAATTGCCAAAAAGCCTTGTAGTGAAGAGATGCTTTTGCTATAGTTTTATGGGAAAGCTCTGAAGAATTTAATAAATAATTGTAACCTTTCTTTTGTTATTTCTTCTTTCTGACTGGTCCATCTAAATGTAAATGTAAACCCTGCATCCATGGCAAAGCTTTTTATTCAACTACAGCATCTTCCCAAGTCACCTTGTTATGTGCTACTGGATATAATAGGTAGCACATTTAAGATTTTTGTCTCTTTGCCCACAGGGATGCTCTTTCCCCATAGGTGTTTGATATCAGCACATCATGGGTTTTTTACTCTCACTCTGTGACCTTGGTTTGGAAAAGGTAAGGCTGAGGAGTTATGAGGGCTTTGGATAGACTCCTTTACCCTAGCTTGGTGAGACTGACACAAACTTCATCACCTGGGGACGTTTCCAGGAGAAATTCCTTGGGGAACACCTGAAGGGCGTGTGTCACAGAGAAGTCCATCATGATCAGGACTATTCTGGTCTCAGAGTGCAATTCATCTCACCTGGACATGAGCTGGTCACCCTGGGTCCACCACCCATTTTGTGGCCAGTGAAGAGAAATGGGGTGTGTTGTGGAAGCTCATTTCACCAACATCAGAAGTTTGATTTAGCATGATACCAATCCTCTTTGAAAACATCCATCCTTCTGATCACAAAGTGAAAACAGAGGGATAGTTCAAGAAGCCAAATGTATTTATTCGGGTGATAATGAATAATACTATTCTGTATCATGACTAACCTCTTTTTCCCCAGTAAACTTGATCAATGTGATTGGTAGTGTTAGTGACTAAGTATAAGGGTTTTACTGAAAAAAACCCCACCCAAACTCTTAGGTTTCTGATTGTAACATTTGTTCTGGAACCCTATAAGAAATGAGACAACCTCTCAGAGGGTCTTTATATGAAAAAATGAAAGGCAGTATTTTGCACCAGAAAAAGAAAAATCGAGAAAAAAAATATTGACATAACTCTATAAAATCTATAAAATATTAACATAGCCTTAAAAATATTGGACAGCTGAACTCAGAGTGATCCTGTAATATAATTCTCCTATTTTATACATGGGGAAACACAGACATCAAAAGATGACATGGTGAGTGCTATGAAATTAATGGTAATAATTATTAAAAAGATTTTCTACAGGGACTCATTAGTTAGAAGATCATCAACATATAAAATATGTGGTCTCCAAAAGCAGGATGAGAAATTCCTAAAATCCTCAGTTTTAGTGGAATTCATTCAACAAAAAGGCACAGTTACAAGTAGCAGTCAGAGAGTGCATATACCTACATAGACAACAAAAGAAAAAAAAATCTTGCCAAGTGTGTGCTTTGAAATTTTCCACTTAACTACATTTGCTAAAAGAGAGGCCATGCAGACTCTATTAACCCAAATAGCTTGTCTGAAACATACAGAGAGCTCTCAGGGAATGTATTTGACTGTTTTCAATATTATATTTATCTTTATGTTCCTTACATGTACTTAAAGGTCCACATCTTTTTTTAATTGGCTTTTCTTGACTTAGACCAAACCCAATTCTTCAAATAATCAACATTTTTACAACTCAGAAATCCTGTATGCACGCTTGTTTGCAGCTGAATTTCAGCCTAATCATATCTAAAATAATCTCAATAATAATCCTGAAGTATTTGCCAATTCTATCATCCATTAACTTTTTATGGTATGCAAACACTTCATGTTTTACTGACATGTTCAGAAAACAGGTACAGAGGGACTAACTACATATGGGACCAAGGGAGTTATCCTTAATTTGCAATTTCCTGTTGTTGTAAATTATACCTGCTCTGCATCTTTATGGCCTCCTTCCATCTTGAAATGTTACTACATTACTTTTCTGTTAACTTATGCACCTTGAATGTTGTAAAAACTACCTTAAAAGTCAATAAAAATGCAATAACACTGTGTCAATCAACAACCCTATCTAGCAAACAATTGGAAAGCTACGGCTACAACACAACTGCACCATGTTGAGGTTGATTGAAAAATATGAATCAGAAAGTTAAAAGTTTGGCTGTTTTGGTTTGTGTTTTTCCCCCCTCCAGTTTTAGTTACTACCAGTAGCTTAACTTATAGAGCAGTTACTTGGATACTATCTGGAGTCCTGTAAAGAGGCTGCCAGTGCAAGCTTGAGTTGCTTTGAGTTGCTTTCAATACCATGGATTACCCATGATCATCCTAAATGTACAGACACTCAGCAAAGGTTGCCACAATCTAAGTCCACTTCTATTTATGTGAATGCATAGGTAAGAACACCCTTTTTTAAAAAAAATTTTGGTCAGGAACAACCAGGTCATTATTCCACACCTGTTCAGAGCCCTGCAGGAAAGCCCTGTGGAAGAGTGTGACAACAGGGGAAGCCTGAAGTCATCCCTCCCTGATACTTCTTATTGATTTGGCTCAGGAATCTGCTGACCCAGAGCTGCACCACTTTGTCTTTAACTGTCTTTGCTGTTTTTTTCTCCTCTGTGTTTGCTCAACAACTTCGTGGACCCAGTCTAGACTACAAGTGACCTCCCCAGCAAATAACTTGTGGAAAACTGTGTTGATTTCAGCCTCTATTGTAACTTCACATTTGAAGACAGAATTTTTGTAGAGAAGGTAAAATTTTGAAAATAATATTCACCACAGGGACATCAAAATGGACTAAAAATTGAACAGAGAGGAAGCCATCATGTCAATTATAAGGGTATCTAAGAATAGAGATTGTGTAACTTCAAGACCAGTGTGGGTATTTTTTTTCCATTTCTATTAAATTTTGGTATATGCCTGGGAATAAAATAGCTTCTTCAGGAATCCAGACGTCCTTTTAGTAAATAATATAACTTGATTCCAAGCTCATTTTACACACAGCAGATAAATAAGCAATCATAAAGTATGTCATCATAAATAAAAGCCTTATTAAGCTCAGGCTATGAAAGCCAATCAATAGAGGACACTCATCCCCAGTGAAAGCAGCAGCTAATGCTCTGTGGTTCCTGGTGGATATTCTGTCATTGTATTTTAAAACCACAAGGAATTCCCTGTGTCATCAGCAATGACCACTTTACTGCTGCTGAATTAGGAAATGAGTAGGGCTAAAGGTGCATTTGAATTCCATGGACTTCTAAATTTAGCCTGCCTTCCAATGCAGAAGACCATCTGGCTATCTTCAGGGTTTGGACAGATTCAGAGAAAGAAAATCAGACCCTTCCTCGAGTTTCAGCATACACATGATACCAGAGAATGGTGGGTTTTGTTCTTCCAACTATAATAAGGCAATTAAAAGTTAATTATCAGTGAGAAAAAAACCCAACAAACTACAACATGAAAAATCTGAGCTGATCAGCTATCACATATTTATGTCTATTCCTCCGGTTCTTTTACTCAAAAATTCAAACCCCAAGCAAAACTGCAATTTTTCCAGAAGCGTTACACTTCCTAACATTTCCTAGATTGACTATATCCCTTTCTTAAAGAGTAACATTTTCTATTTCAAAGCAGCTCCATTCATTTTTCATGAGACA
This sequence comes from Pachyramphus minor, assembly GCA_013397135.1. NCBI lineage: Eukaryota > Metazoa > Chordata > Aves > Passeriformes > Tyrannidae > Pachyramphus > Pachyramphus minor. The sequence goes on from VYXB01005998.1 coordinate 480,621, forward strand.
AGCTTTTTGAACATGAATGGCTCCAACTTGAAATGAATAATTTTATCTATATTTAAAGAAGCTATTTCATTCAGCTTGGAAAACCATATAATGCCCCTCCAACACCCTCACCCCTAGAATTTTTAATATAATGAAATAATTTTAATGAATAAGAAGTTTTAGCAAGCTGAAAAATATATATGATAATTGTGCATTTCCACTATTTATCACATGATGAATACTGTGCTAACTACTATTAGATGTATCAAATCCGACTCATTTAGCCCAAAAATGACCAAACTTCATTTAAACAATGCAATTCCTTTCGAAAGTGTTAGAGGGGAGAAGAACAACAAATTCAAATCATTCATTTCTCTCTTGCTTAATGAATTATTGATTTGTGCTTTCCTTTTAAATGATAGTGCTCTGATGTGATAAACATTGATTTGAATCCTTATACAAATATTGTATATCATCAGCTTGTTATGGCAACAGAATAATACATACTAAAATATACCTGAAGGGGTGACATACTATGAAACAAAAACAGTATGAGGTGTCACAACTGTGTGCACGTATGTGCAAAGGTTCATATGGAAAATAGCAAATGGAAATGAAAGTAATAAATAAATAATAAATAAACAAATGAAATCCAGGAGTATGATAACGATGCAGAACTATAGGAAGTTTACATTTGGGTTAACACTGAACAGACAACCTTGGAAATGAAAAATAATTGCTTTCTGCTACTAGTGATTCTTTTAGTTTGACATTTCTTGCAACCAGAAGTGCAAAGCTGTCACAGGTTTAAAGGGAGAGCTCACTCACACCCTGCTTGTGTTCAGCAGCTTTAGCTGCGTGCACAGCTATTCACACCAAGGGGAACTACACAGTCAAAAGACAAAAGAAAAGTGCTGAGACCAGTAAACACACAGATAATCCTGCCCACCAAACAATTTTGCATTTCCTTTATGCACCATTTATTTCGGACAAAAAAGCTGCTGAGAGATTTACGTCAAAGTGATTTCCACAGCTCAGCTGCTGGAAATATAATGCCCCTCAGGTCTGGGGGTATGATTGAAGCACTGAGCTACACTTTCCCAGGGACCATTGCATCCCCCTGTCCTGCCATGCCCAGGGCTGAGAGATCTCAGGTACCCTTCCTCAGACAAGTTAATTTCTAGCATTGGCTGGGTGTTTTTTTGGCAGCCTGGGTGAGGAGGAAGATCCTGTGGTTACTGAGAGACAAAGAGTCAAACATCTTTCAGTTTTCCTTTCTACAGCAGTGGGACCCCAGCACTGGTTTTCCTTCCTTTGGGTTGTCACTGCCAAGGTGGGCAGGCTGAGAAAGACATTCCACCATCCTTCTCCTGAGCTCTCTGCAAAGAAAGGAGCACCCCTCTCACATCCATGGTGGAGATAGCTGTGCTCAGGGCACACACAGGGCCAAAACAGTCAGATTTTTCATGACACAATCCAAAACGTCTGTATCCTGTTGGAAAACACTCATGCTTGTCATGCAAAAACCCTCAAATGAGTATGGCTGCACTGGGACAGCAAGTGCTCATGCTATCCTACACTTTCACAGCGAATTAGTCTTGCAACTAATGATCTATAACTATTACCCACCAGGGCTGCATTGAGACTTTGCCTGTAAGGCAACAAAGGATGAGGGCTAAATATCACTATTCAGGGACAAACCAGATCCAAACATACAATCTCATTTCAACAGATTGCAAAAGTGGGACCAGGGAGACACGGAAGCTGGGCTCCTTCTCTCTCTAGCATCACAAGTGTCACACCCAGTGCAGCTGGGTGGGTACTGTCATTTATCCTGCTGTGTCCCAGCAACAGCTTACGATCCCATAGGGTAGGAAACAATCTGGCTTTCATGTGACCACCACCTCACAGGCAACATTATTGTGTTTTAATCCCTGGCTCAGTGATGTACCTGTAGGTGGAAGCTATGATAAGGTAAATCAGCCTTGGCTAAGTGTGCAAATAAAGATATTAAAATAAATTTGCAAGCAGTATAAGTCACTTCCCT
>VYXB01005998.1:482690-521249 GCA_013397135.1 Pachyramphus minor
TTTGTGCATGGCAACACTCTTTTAAAAAAGTGTCTCTCAAGACTCAATGGACTCAATAGAATAAGATGCCCCTGAAATTTTTTGCATGAGACTGTTTCCCAGGAGTAGGTGGTTAATTCAGAGTTGAAACCTTATCTGCTTTTAGTCTCACCAGAATCAGGCATCATATTCCTGTTACTCAATAAAAATTATTTCCCCATTCCCAGGAAATAGTTCTAGAGTTAATTTAATTTAATGTAATTAATTTATTAATTTAAAGAATGAAACTTTTTTTTGTGGTTATCAGTAAAAAAAAACCCAAAAAAACAAAAAACCCCAACCCAAACAGTCCATTTAAAACCTATTAGCAAGCATAAGAAGGCTAAAGAGGGCATAATTAATGTAATTTTTTCCCCCATTTCCACAAATTTAACAGTGTTTTGGAACACGATCCATAACATACATAGCTCTGATTTTAAGGAGGTAGATCAACATCCTGCCCCAATGGTCTTACATACGGAGTGGGGAAATGAAACCTGAACCTTCAGTTTAGAAAGAGCTGGGGAAAAAATAACTATATCACAGGGCTGAAAACTTACAGTTAATATGGCGTTTGCATCATGACAAATTTAAAGCTGGTATTGCAGGTTACAGACAGGGCTATAAACTGGTATTCTACACTGTGCGTTGAAAGCTCATTTAAAATGTACTCTTCCACGACATGATGAGAACACAAATTATAATTAGGAAAGTAACCCAAGCAGAAAATTAGTCTGGAAGACTAGTCTGAATGTGCTCCTGCAGACAAAGCCATCCTGTGTCCTAACTTTACTGTCTCAGTACAGGGAAAGATTAATGCAGAAGATAAGGAGAGATATGGCTTTCCGGGAGAGGGATGGGGGGGAAAGGCTTTGTGAGTGTGATCTGTGGTGTTTCAGTTGTGCAAACACACACAAAGAGAAGCCCCAGCAGATCCCATCTTTGCAGAGTTACAGCCAAGGCTGTTACAGCTGCACAGTGCTGGTCTATACCTGGGTTTTTGTCCCCACGATCCTATTCATAGGCAAAAATTCACATTTATCAGGACAGATAAGGTCTGCTGACCCCATCCTGAACCCAAAGCCTACTTGCAACAAGTAAATGTACCTAACATTTGTAACCAACAAAGGGTTAGCTGTACAGGTAGTGATCTGGGGGAAAAAAAATAAAAATAAAAGGTTCGAAATTTCATTCTGAAACAAAAGGACTTAAAAAAAACAAGTGAAAAAATAAAAACTCTTTCTACTGTAAACTGATAAAGCAAATTAAAAAAAATCTATAAACAAGACATGTATTTGAAAACATTTGCATTTGAGGTTTTCTTTTCTGGGAATGTTTAGTGAGGTTTAAAAGCCAAATGGTTCTGTATAAATCAGTTGGTATGTCTGTACTTTATCTAGACAGACTGGAAGAAATCCAATGTTTGGAAAATTACACCTACCTTTCATGTGTCTCTCCTTGTGGAAAGGAGACCTGCATATTAAACAGTGATTACATTGTACTCAAAGGAAAGGATCATAATTTTCTATTAAAACCTATTTGCACAATTTTCTATTAAATCTTTCTTTCCATTTTCTGTAAGAGTGACTTTTCTTGAGGTAACTGTTGCTACTTCATTTTCAGGGTGCCCATGACTTCCCTGTACCTTATGAGATTTAGCAGATTTATACTTATTTAGAAAATTACAAAAAAAAAAAAAAAAAAAAAAACCCCAAAAAAACCCAACCCAAACCAACCCAAACCAAAAAACCCAAACAAACAAACAAACAAACAAACCACAAAAAACCACCACCACAACCACCAAAAAAAATTCCTCCAAACCAAACCAAAAAACACAAAACAAAACAAAAAAATTCACTGAGGTAGGGAGATAAAGCAACAGTTGTCATGAAAAAAAAAAAAAAGTGCTCTGCTGTAAGAGACTAGATTTTGGCAAAAAATGCAATGTTTGATGAGTGTGAAGATAATTGCCTACACACAGGATTTTAAAAAGTGAGAAATAAGAAGTGAGAAAACTTATTTTCTCCAGGGGTGGCCTGCTCCTTTCCCAACAGTGCAGGCAGCAAAGACTTCAGCAAAACAGGGATTTGTTGGAAGAATGTACAAAAATACTGAGAACACACAGTAGCCCCTGTGCTGTGCACTAAGTCATTGCTCTTCTCAGTGACCCTCCATCCTCATCTGGGGAATTCATCATGACTGCTGCAGGTGTTACCCAAAGTATTTGCCCTGAACACATCTTTGATCTCAAGTGTAGCTGCACAGGTTGGTGTTTGCTGTTGTCCTGATCCTTTTCTGTTCCCTGTCTCCCCTGCCTCTGGCCATACTGAGGTGTGAGTTGAAAGACACTCTCTGGGCACTATTTTTACTCTAGGTACCTTTAATACCCATTTTTAGCTCCCATTTAGATGAACAGGCTGTAAGTGAGAGCAAAAGAATTTGCTAGGGAAGAGTTGCCTTCCTGTTTTTTGCTGGGCAGAAGTTAGTTGGCACTTAGGGGAACATATAAACACACCAAAACACATCCAACCCAACACAGACTTATATCCAAATTATCTATGGCAGCTCTTGCTGGTCTCTGGGCCTCCATCAGATTTATCTAATCAGTAAATTTTGTTTCATCTCTCACTCACCAGCAAGTCAGAGCATCTCACTTCAGTGGTGGAATGGTGCAGAGATTCAGTTCCCTTGTTGGTAACAGAGATAAGAAATCCAAACCAGAAAAAGCTCCAGGAAGAGTTGCTTGGACCTGAATGAAAGAATAGATTGTTTAGGGTTACTTTTTCCCATTTTAAGGCTGGGGAGAATTTAGTTTATTCATTTCACATTATTTCACGTGCAAATTTAAAAATATTTTCTCTACCTCCCATATATCCAAGAGCTTGGGGAGAGGGAATTATGATTTCACATACAATGTATGGTCTGAGAGAGGGTGTGTCTGAGTCTAGTGTGTATTTAAATCCATCCTGGTCAGAATGTTTTCCAGGAGGAATGTTTAATACAGACTTCAATACCATGTTTCTGTTCATTTGGAAGTGATTTAAAACCATGTTTGGAGTAAACACATGTTTATTAGTTGTTGTTCAGGGCATAAATATTTCTTGAATTGGGCTTTTGAAGAAACCAGTAATTTTTGAAGCTAGAATTTTTCAAATCCAAAACCAAAAATTAAAGGAATACCTTAAATATGAAAAGCACATAAACTCTCCTGTGGCCAAAGCTCCTCCTTAAAACTTTATCACTGGGATATGTGTTGTGAATTTTTGGTGCCCATTTTGAAACTTCTAGACATAGCAGTTTGTTTTTTTTAAATTCAAAATATCAAAAACATTTATAAAAAGGCAGCACTTTCTGTAAAGATGAAATGGAGAAAGAAACACAAATACATTTTACTGCTTGTCAGAGCCTTCATGTAGGTTTTAGTTTTGAAGAAAAGAAAAAAAATACACAATCATCAAAACCAAAATATGCAGTGATGTTGTGGAAGGTCTGGGCAAGTTTTATTGTTGATTACTGATTCCTGATTTTTCATTCCTCCCCTGTATATTTTCAGATAAATTACTTTTGGAAAGTAGCTATATAAGCTAATTCAACTTCAAAACTCTGGTTTGCTGACATTTACAGAATATTTAACACTTTCCAAAACCGTGACAGAATTTATATTCATGGATATAGTTTTAGGAACCTAATTTCAAGTTTAAAAATACTGACTCATAGGCTCCTCGAGATGTGTGAGAAATGTCCTTTAGAACATACCCAAGATGACAAGAATAAAGGTGTTGGGCTAAAAAAACTGGTTGGTGAAATAAAAACCCACCAGGAGAGATATTAATCTGCTCATGTCAAACTGCACTGAGCATCCTGCAACCTCCTTCTCTTTTTCTTGGGATGTGCAAAGACTTGATGAGCTGGAATTCAGAAAGTCCAGCTTTATAAGCCCTCAGTAGGTCCAGTGTGAGGATGCACATGCTAAGACGTAGTCAGCAGGAGGGGAACTTGATTATTAACACTTCTGTATTGACCTAGGCAGTATCACTTTGTAAAAGTATAGTATTTCTATTCTTGGAGCCCCCTGAGTCCAAGAAGTGGGATATGCTTTCCTTGTGAAGAGGATTTGCCATGTTGGCAGCTTTCAGAGAACCTGGTGCTTGTCATACAGGCCTGGATTGAGGTGATCACACAATCTTTGGTTTTATTATGAACAAAAAAACTGAAATAAAACTCAAATAAAAATGCTTTAAGTACTAATTAGAATGGTTGAAAGTAAAAAAAAAAACGCCAAAACCTTAGAGTTGTGCTAGCAGAGGACAAGGCAGACCCAAACCCATTCTTTGCCAAAAAGTGGCAAAGAAAAAAAGTGGCATCATCTGAATTTCTTTGCAAGATTTGAGAAATTACTGGGTTACTCAATAGTTTCCTGAAAGCTTGAAAAATCACACTAGAAAATTTTTTTGGCGAATTTTCCATCACTTGGTTGGATTGAAGAAATTAGAAACCTTCTGCTTTCCTGGGGCTTTTCGGCACCTCCTCCTTTCCACCCTCCCACAGATTGAAAATGGTATGATATAACAAGAGCAGCCAGAAGAAAGAATATGCAGAAACACATCCTGGAGCCTCAGGCTTTCAGACTCCAGAAGACAGGGATGAAAGCTCCAGACACGTGTGCAGCCACGCTGCTGGAAGGTGTAGCCCCAAGATTATGTGTAGTGCCCAACTGAAAAAATCATCCCTTTAATTTCAAACCCACAAACTGCTCCCCTCTGCCTCCTCCCCTGCTGTCTGACTCCTCCAGTTTTCATTAATGACATTATCATGCACCTCAAGTGCAATACAAGACCTTGTACAGGCAGTGAGCATGAGCATTTTGAAGGAGCTCTCCAGACAAATGAGAACTGTGATTGCTCTTTCCGTGTTAAGTCTTCTTTAAAAAAATATGTGGACATATAGAGAGGTCACTATAAACTTCTTAAGTGAAATCTATGCCTGCATTAATGGTCTTCAGCAGCTTGAAGAGGACTAAGTACAAAAAAAAGTTCAGATTCATTTCTGTTCTTTCTTATCCAGCCTCTAACTACAGTTCCTCTAGTGCTTTGCCTATGAGTACTATTCAGTAGTCCCAGTGACTCACCAATGGTTCAAATCCTGAATTTGTATATATGTGTTTCCTTTTAATTGTTTTGCCCTTAATTAGTTGTTTTGCCCCCAACTATTTGTTTTAATTTTCACTAACCCTGAACTGGTCAGGCAGTTGGATTAGATGCTCATTGTAGGTCCCTTGCAACTAAAACTATCCTATCCTATCCTATCCTATCCTATCCTATCCTATCCTATCCTATCCTATCCTATCCTATCCTAATTGCTAACCCCAGACTCAGACTGGGATCTTATAAAAAGCTTCCCCTCACAGATGGGTGAAAAACTTCTTCTTCTGGAGCTCCTTACCTTGGAGGACAGCTCTGGGAATTCAGCTTTAAGAGCTAGGCTTTATAAATGTAGAAGTAAGGTACCCCAGCCTGATCTGAGAGGTTTTCTTGACATCCATCTGATATTGCCCCTTATCTCCATCTCCTGTACTGACATATAGATCTTGCTACATCATTTTGGACCCTGACTATCAGTAGGTTTCGATTTACCGATCGCCTTATCTCTGCCACAGCCTCATTAACCCAATACACCCTGCAAGTTTTAAACCTCTCCCACTCCCACAAGGATTTCTCAGGACAGTATGTGCTAGTCCAATGTCCAGGAATGGCTGGAAAGTCCCAGACATGTAGGAAAAGATTATTCTCTGGTCTGTGACACAATGTTATAACAAGCTACATTACTTATAGGAAAATTCATTTTGCCTTGCTGCACAGCAACTTCTGATTGCTTAAAGCTAAGACTTTTTTTTTTTTTCCCAAAGAAAAGGATGGGAAGCATGTCTGTAAACTGTTTTACTCTGCTTGTTTGCTGATCACCATCATGAATCAGATGGTTTTAACTAAAAAAACAAAGCATTACCACTGTGGCCGTTACAGCAGAGAGGGGAGATACGGGAATCTATAGCACAGTTCGTGACTGGATTATCACAGATCAATGCAAACCGAATTACTAAATGCTGTCTTTTAGTCTCTTTTGCTTCCTGTTGCTTTTGGTTGGTTGCTTGTGTTTTTTTTGGGTTGGTTTGGTTTTGGTTTTTTGTTTATTTATTTATTTATTTGTTGCTACCGTGGAGTTCAGGTGCAAGAGACAAATGAATAGAAAATCCCTACTGAAATGAAAAATGGGAGGATGAAGAGTGAAAAGAAAGGAAGAAATATTTCTAATGCTGATTTGTATAACACTGGTTTCCAGCATGTTGCAAATCTGCTGGTGTCCCTTTAAGAATACTCATATCTTACTTTATAAAAGCTAACAGCATTAAAAATACAGTAATTAGCATGTTCATAATGTAAATGCTAATAATTTAACATGTCAAGCATCTCATCCCCTACTGAATCAATATAAATTTTTAAACCTGACTCTTTAAGACCTTTAAAATCAGTTCTCAAAGCATGCACTAAACAACCACACCGTTGGCATACAGGAGCACCAAGTTACAAATTCATGTGTTAGACTGTCTGACACACTCATTCTCTTTGATGAAAAAGAACAAAAGTCATAAAATCTCCCCTCAAAATCTTATTTTTGGAACTGCATAATCTGCATGCATAAATGAAATGTTTGGGTCTTTTTTCTTTCAAAGATTTTCCAGTTTTCTAAGACATAAACCTTACTGAGAGGTTACAGAAAAAGTTTTTCCATAACAAAGTTGTTTGACAATCCAAAATATTCTTGAAGCAATACGTATATAAAGATAATAATAAAATAAATAAAAGTCAAACTTCATAGATTTAGACCAGTTTCTGTCAAGATTGTTTTCAGTCATGAAGAAAACATTCAGAAATTGATTTTAAATATAATAAGACTAGCTCTTAAAAGAAAGGTTATTCTCAGGTTTACTGTAGAAAAGGTAAGAAGGTTTGCAGTTTTATTTTCTTTTCCAAACATCTGCAAACTAGGGATGAAATTATTAGATGGATGCATCTTACCTCACTACCCGCTCACGACGCTTCAAGAAAGACACGTGAAGCATTTTTAGGTTTATATATGGAGAGACCGCCTAATGCCTGGAGCAGATGGCTGTTTCCTGGTCAACCCATTGAAAGAAGATGGCAGATATGACCTCTTTTATTTTTTAATTTGTTACAGATACAAAATAAATAAGTTTTGCAATTGAGCACAAAACCCATCACATCATCTGTGGGTCTCAAATACTTGTCCTATAAAATTGCACAATGCCTGTGTTGTTAACATCTTGTTCTACTTGAACAATCAGATAATGGGCTGGATGTCAATAGGCCAGAGGTTGTTCTTACTTTGGGAAAATCTTCTGTGCTCGTGAAGTTGAATGATAGGTGTTTCTCACTACAGCCATTCCAGATTTTCAGTGGGAAGAAAGAGCTCAGCTTCCCCCACACTCCATATATCTGGAATAATTACACCTGCTGGGAATTTAGCCCGTCTTTTCTATACCTTGATCCATCTGATCTCAGGTATAAGTTGAAGTTCTACCTGGGCAATACTAAAGCCTTTCTTTGTTATGAGAAAGGAGGAAACTAATTTCAGAGAGGTTAAAATTTTACAAAGTTTGTGTACTCAGAAATAATTTATGAGGGGTTATATGTCTGATAGGAGATAAGAGCTCATGTACCTTGCTTTCCTAGCATGAAAAAGAAGGTCTTAACCTCCTACTACCCCCCTCATAAAAAACAAAAAAACAAAAAACCAACCAAACAAAACCAAAAAAGCAACCACAACAACAAAAATCCAAACAAACCAAAAAAAACCTAACAACAAACCTAAAACCAGAACAAGCAATCAACTAGGAAAAAGTTCAGTACATGTCCTCAGATGCTTGAAGATCAGCACAAATTACAGTCAAATGGCAAACAGAAGATGGAGGATTCCAGATTTGGGGCAAAATAAGTCAGCTGCAGTTAGGGAGGTTTTTCACGCCTGTTGAAAGAAGTTACTTTATGTTCAGGGATGTGTCTTGCTGCCAGTCCCTTGTGTATGGTAAAAATGTTTCACAACAGGATGCAAAACAAGTATGAGAGACGTGGGCATGGTCTAGTGATTTCTAACTCACCCAATGAAAAACATTACTTAAAACCACACCTCGTAAGCTCTTAAACCATTCCAGCTACTTTTAAAGTATTTCTGAGAACTCAGAAGTATCATTATGGCAAGACCTTCTCCGAACTCCTATTTCAGTTTCACAAACAGTTTGTGAAGGCTACACAGTAACCAGCTAGATTTGGTCACTTGATGCTCTAATATGTGTCTCTGGAGATAAACACATGACAGACTTCAAAGTTCTGTAAGAGACGGGAAAGCTCAAACAAAAATCCTTTGGTCTTTCTCCAGCTTATCTCCTGAATGTGATATAACTTTTTTTTTTTTTTTTTTTTTAAAACTTGTACACTTTCAACTGGGGTTCCAGAATTCAGGGATACAGAGTCCAAAGCTTCACATGAATTCAAACAGAACTGCAGGAACGCCAAACATAGATGCAGCAGAATTTTAAGGCCATTAACTTTTGCAGGATGTTATTTCTACTGCTCTTTCACAATACAATGCTCAAAAAGAGCAAGCATTAGGGCATAAGTGTACTAAAGTAGACAGGGAAAGGACACAAAGGCAAGAAATCAAGGAGCAGGAGTAAAGCTTGGGGATAAACGTGAACCCCCTTGTTCTTGAGCAGTGCCAAGGGGCACAGCTAGATTTTTACTTTTCTTGCTGATGGGATTGGACAGCAGTCCAGGAGAGATTAAGGTGGGGCTGAAGCCATGAAGAATGTGAAGGAAGAAGAGAGACAAAGCAAGGAGATGTTACAGGTGAAGAGGGTGCACTCTGGAAGTGATGGCTGAGTTGGTCACTGTAAATGCAACCAAATAACATGATTCTTAAACCACTCCTGGACTGCAATTTTGTAATAGAAATAACAGTCCTGAAGGAGACAGTGAGTGCAGAAATCCCCCCAATGCAGGGAAACACAGATGTTGGCAACAAGAATCTTCTATAATGCATTACAAGTCCTCCAAAAAAAAAAAAAAAAAGGAGACCCTTGAGCCTGCCAGTATAACACTGATCAGGGTTTTGGTGGGATATATGAGACTGAATAAGAAAGGGTGCTTCAGTGGATTAATCTGCTCTTTTTAAGACTCCTGATATTGTGAGCTGTTGTCCCGTACTGACCCTCCCATGAGCTTATATCATGCTAATGTTGTTTTGCACTTGATGAAATGCTATGATTTAATTTTACAGAGATCTAAATGGGCACAGCAGCATCAGAACATGGTAAAAGGATTCTCATTTGGAAAATCTTACACTAATGGCATAAGAAGTGGACAGGATAGAAAACAAGGAGATATACAATAGACTTAGATGAGATTACTTGATCATTCATAAATCCAAACTGAGTGTCTTTAATGTAGGGAATTATTCTTTAGGGAAACAAGCACTGAGCAACAGAACATATTGTTCATTTAATGTCTGTAACTTCCCTCCCCCCCCCGCCCCAAGATTTGGTTTCTAAAATTACATCTTTCTATTCCATAATGATGGTGATTTGTTCATTACCACGTGGAAGGAAATTGGTCATAAAGCACAACCCTTAAGTATGCATGGCTATAATTTAAACAAATACAGTACCAAGGAAAGATATTAATATACATAAGAGCCTGGTAGTGTCCAAGTTCTGATTCTTCTATTCCTTCTTCTATACAAAGAAGGAACTAGAAAGAAAGCCTAGAAATTTCCTTATGATTTGCTGTCTTCTATGAGTATCTACTGACCTAGCAGAGCTATGGAAAATAGTTTGTTATTGCTGCAGGACAGGTACATTGAGTGACATTTCTATTAGGGATGCAGACACAGTGAACTATACTACATCTGAGTGAACTACACCACAGCTGATAAGGAAAATCATGTGGTTGTCATGCAGATCTGATCCTATAATTACACATGTGCACATAGACACTGTTAAAAGAAAGGGCTCCTCTAAGAGAGAATTCTTCCAGCAGGATTACACTTGAGAAGCTCTGCCCATTTTAGGGTATGAAAACAAATCTTAGAAGTTTAGCTAACAGAATGGTGTTGTATTTCTAGGGATGGGAAATTAAAAAGAGGAGACAGGGAAAGGAACTGACATCAAACAAAAACTTGTTTAGAAGACCAGAAAAAAAAAAAAGACCAGTGTCCTTCAAAGCTGGTGGCAGATCTGAAGTAGATTAGCATAGTGGGGGAACCCAGAAATTTGCAAATTTGACTTTCAGCCATCTTATTTCTGGCCATTGCAGAACTTTTGACGTCATTACCTTGGAATTTATTGTCAGCCAAAGAGGACCTGTCACATCTTAATATCAACCTCACTTTATTCCCTTCTTCTCTTCAAGATCCTGTGCACAAATTTGGCTTACCTCAGGTGTGACAGACCTCACTGGGCAGACATACAGAAAACCTAAATTCAAGATGTAAAGCTCTTCTGTTACAGTGAGCAAAAGAATCAAACTCTTGTCTCACCTCTAAGTTTTATACTTAAAATAGTTATTCACTGTGTGTTGTACAAGTGCTTTGTCATTAATATTGGGATGGAGGGACAGAAAGAAGAATATATTGCATCAGATTTGTGTGCCTCATGATTCTACCTTTCCTGGAAAAGCTCTCATCACCATCATCATCCTCACCATGAGGTGTGATGGTCACTCTTCCAGCATGTGACAGGGAAATCAGACTCATTCCTATATCTGATGCTGTTTGGACTATGGAAAAAGATATGAATAAGATCTTCCTATCATCCCTCCTGACAGATGTAAGGGAAGATACTTGATTTTTGAAAAATACTGCTGTTACAGAGGTTGGGACTGGATGACTGACAGGGTAGTCACTGCACTTAGACACTGGGAAAAAGGAGACATGGAGAAATGTCTGCTCCATTTGTTGAAATGCGTTTGAAAGACAGGGAACCATTCCTGTTTGAACCTAGGCTCAGCTGGGATTCCTTAGTCCCTTTCAGACATCAATGATTTTAGTACTTGTTTGTGTGAAAATAAAACTCAAATCCCTCCTGAGCTCTTTGACACTTTCCAGCTTATCATAGCAAGTCCAGGTATCCACATTTCCATCAGCAAGAGTTCAGTCCTCAATTCTTGCAGGCAGACCAGCCTGTAAAGCCCACTCTGGCTCCTCTCTGGTCCAGTCTAATGAGGAGTCAAGGGTGCCATGCCATGAAAAGTTGCGAGATGAGCACCAGAGAGCAGAAGAGTTTGGGGGCAGTTTTTAGTCCAGATTTGCAAACCCTTAGGGCTTTTGCACATGTGCTCTGAATACTCTGAGCTACTGGACTGTCATGACCTTGATCTTGCCCAAATCCACCACAGTCAGGTCTATAGCTGCACGTGTAAGAGGCAGTAATGGAAGCCAAACAAGAGGAGTTACACAGATTGAGGTCAGAGACCTGGTCCTGGGATGTCCATACGTTGCAGAGAAAAGAAACAGCACATATATCTGTTTGAGCCCATCATTACATGAAATATGTTGTGGTGCTGGGGTAAGATCTAGCAGGGGAGACTTTCTTGCTCCCTACAACTCCCTGACAGGAGATTGTAGCCAGGTGGGTGTTGGTCTCTTCTCCCAGGTAACAAGTGACAGGACCATTGGAAGCAAACTCAAGTTGTGCCAGGGGAAGTTTAGATTGGATATTCATAAAAATTTCTTCAATGAGTGGATTGTCAAGCCCTGCTACAGGCTTCCCAGGGCAGTAGTGGAGTCACCATCTCTGGAACTGTTCAGAAGCCATGTAGATGTGGCCCCTGGGGACATGGTTAGTGGTGAGCAGTGGTGCTGGGTCAATGCTTGGACTCGACGATCTTAGAGGGCTTTTCCAACCCTAATGATTCTGTGATTCTTTCATGCCTATTTTTCTTGGCCAAATGTGGTGGTAGTGAGAGACTTTTTGGACAAGGTTGCAGGAAGCATTGGAAATCACAGGTTTTTCAATTTTATGGAGCATCAGCAGGCAGAGTGGCAGCTCAAAACTGGAAGAAATGTACCATGCTGACACTCATCTGCCTCCTGTGAGCCAGACTCCTTTATTCTGTATGAAACAAATGTTCATTGTAGGATCAGACAGCAGGGCAAGGAGACATTAAATACCTCCTCCCGCTTCCCAGAAATACAAGCCTGACAAAGAGGGATCATCTCAAAATCACTCCTCCTGCATGGAAAATATTTCTCCCTGTGCTCATCTTTGTGGGTTTTTTCCCCTGTGGAAATACTGTTATTTGAAGAAGATGAGCCTGCATTAAACCATTTGTTCTGCTCTTACTGTGACAGAGTTTTATCTACCTGGCTTGCCACTTTTCATGCAAGTTTTCTGTCTACCTTGTCTTTAAATTCACAGCCCTTAACATGAACCTCACAGCTAGGAAGTAGCCAAAATGTAGGAATACAAAGTTATTGCATCTCTGACTGTAACCTGCTTCATCCTGACTCCCCTTCCCTAGCAATTCCACTTCCATCACCAAATCCTTTGATGAAATATGAGCCCTAAGGACATGGAGCCTTACACTGTAACAGAAAAACAGTGTGGTACTCTTGAGCCACCTGTGTGTGACCATTCTGGTGCTTCACTTCTGGGTGATTTTTTAGCTGAAAGTATCAGGCAAATAGTATCAATCTATTCAGGCTGTGATGATGCCTCCCACAAATATTATTTCTATACGAGACATTGGTACAAATTAAATGTGTGTGAATAGTGACTGAATAGACTTTGCCAAAACACAGTGTTGAGCTAAATTGATCATGTGTCTGCAGTTTTCTGGGAAAGTTTTGTTTTAATTTGGTTTGCTTAGAGTCATAGAATAGTTGGGGCTGGGAGGGACCCTAAAGACCAGCTCCCTGCAATGGGCAGAGCCACCTTTCACTAGTCCAGGTGTTCCAAGCCCTGTCCAAACTGGCCTTGTTGAAACATCTCTTTCACCTTTGCCTTTCATTTAACCTCCCAGAGTACCAATACAACACACATGGATGGATAAGGAACAAAATCTTTAGGACTTTGCCTGTCCTAAAACAAAAAAGGACAGTTTTCAACCAAAAGCTTATTGAGATTTAAGACTCCAACCCACATTTTCTGAATTTGGCTGGTGTCTATCCCAGCTGCATAGTTGGGAGTCTGGCACTAGCAGGATTTTATTTTCTGCTCAGCCTCCAGCAAAATTCTTCTCTTGACTATTTTAACACTTTTGTCTTCAGGGACTGCTGTATTGTTTTTGACCCTAAGGAAGGATGGGCAGTCTACAGAAGAGGGCCCCAGGGGATGTATGTTTGGCACCTTTGCTGCATCATAGTATTTGTTATGTGGATGCTACTATGAGGGGTAACATAGTTACCTGCCTACACCTTCTGTCTCCAAAACAGGAGACACGCAGCTGTCATCATTAAGCTGCAGAAGAGCTATCAATTAGAGCAAGTCATGGAATCTGTACAAGCACCTCACAGAAAGCTGGAACAAGCACACTTCTTCCAACATGCCATTCTGTTTCCATGAACAAACACGCTCCTTCCTATTTGCCATTCTGTTTCCACGTCCACCAACTACAGAGGTTACTGAGGAAAACAGAAACACAACTGTTCTCTCATTTCAAGTGAGATCATTCTATCCTGTAGGCAAAGGAAACAGACAGCTGAGAGAGCACTGAAGTGGAGGTGTGTGTTTCCTTTGGAGCTGCTGTTTGTAATGTGTATGCTGAGGAAGATGCTTATTTACCGCCTTTAGAGCAGCTCTTGCACTCAGGGTGGTTTTTGTTGTGTTGCTCTTACAGTCCTCAGAGAACAGCAGGGAGTATCTATTTCCTTTTCACACAAACCTTTTTGAGAAGCCCCTTGAGATTCAGGCCTTCTTTAACAGCCCCTCTCCCTCTCTCGGGTCCAGGAGGACATGTACCACCACTTCCCTCTCCTTAACATCTGTAAATTTGATGAATTAAGAAAAGCTCTATTTTTTTTTTTAAGTAACTATATATCCTCCTTATACTAGAACAACAGTTTAGTGGTTTCAAACAGTGGTTAAGACAGAACACTTGAGAGCTTTCATTATGTTGCATCCTCCTCTCCACCTCCCTCAAAGTTTCTTAGGCTTTAGGTGCACATAGCTACTCAAACATCTTTTACTGTTGTAAAATAAACCGATAGAAATATAGGGTCAAAAATAATCCCTCATGGGTATTAGTGGTCATGGCAACTCCTAGGTAGGTCTGTGGAAAGAGATGAACTAGATCATCTTGGGAAGTCTCATGCCATCTTGCTTCCCTTAAGCAACATGTTGCTTTGTATCTAGGCTTCATTTCCTGAGAGACAATATTACCAGGGCTCTTCCTAACCTGAATATCAAATCTGAGCTATAAGGAGATATTTTACCAGCTCATGTTGTCAGCCTTGTTAGCAACACTTTTCAGGACTTTCAAAAAATTTCTTGACTTAGCACAAATGCTTCCTCTTGTAACAGAGATATCCTTGTGTCTACACAGACAAGTGGCAAAGGATGTACTGTGCTGGCACATGTAGGGGAGAGCAAACTTGGCACTTAAACAAAGGTATCCCACAGCCTGGTTGGCATTCAGGAGTCTGATTAATCTGTCAGACATCAGAGGAGAAGATTGCTGTGTTGAATGCTCCGTGTATTGCTGAGGAGAAATACTTCCCTTAGAAATGTAGCCTGAATGGGAGGCATAGAGACTGCAAAAATTACTCCTGATGTCATTCTCCTTGTCTGATGTATGTTAACTTAGGCAGAACAGCTCCATTAACAAACTAAAAAGGAGGAGGATGCTTTGCCTTGCCCTGTAGTCATAACTATGGTGCAGCAGGGAATCAGAGCTGTGCCTCTGAGCACACCAAATGCTCTTTGTCATCAATTCCCTGCCAGCTTGTGTTTGAGCAGGTGAGACACAGGACTAATTTGAGAGGATGGACCGACTTAGGACAAGGTGGTTGATAGAACTCTTACCCTTTTCAAGAAAATATTTGACTGATTGGTGCAGCAGCTCTCCACCAAGTAGGGATTTTAGATGGTCCTGGAGATATCCCAGCTCAAACAGCCCGTGCTGTGCCCAGACCAATTCACAGACACCATTTGTATGCAACTTTACATAAATAAGGCACTTGTAAATTGTCAATAGAAACTCTTCCTACAGACACAGAAATTGGTACATAATGCAGACTTTTGCACATAGTTTGGAGACACAGTGTACATAGTTTCACCAAATCAACAGCAATGGATCTGGTGTGGTCATGTAGGACCATGGGCTGGCTGGGTACAAGGACTGAGAAAAGCAGCAATTTGGTCACCAAACTGCTTATCAGGGTCATCACTCCTGTGACGGTTAGAGTCACACTTAAAATCATGAAAAGTTTTTTCATTTTTCTTTTAGAGGGTGGCAAGCCACCAATCTCCTTTATCCAGCCTCAGGTTAATTCATCCAGCATATCTTTATCTTACAGATTGCAGGTACTGTTTTCTGTGTAGTGCTTTAGAAAGCAGGAAAGAAATGTGACAATTTTCAGACCTAAAGACTGAAGTTTCTTGCAAGGTACTATGAAAGTATACATGAATTTCCTGAAGCATCCTGTGTGTTAAAGAGGTTCTGTCAGTCTGATGGGAAAGGCAAGTGCACACGTGTGGATGTGGGGAGTACAAATGGTGAGAGATAATAATAATATATATGGGTAAAAAAAAGAGAAGGGGGATTCCTTTTCCTAGAAAAAGAGGTTCTGCACTTGATCAAGGCAGTGCTATTCCAGCTCAGAACAAGTTGCAGAACATGAAATCAGTAAAAAACTCCTTCTTATTATTTTTTTTTTTCTCTCCTTGGCCTGAAACCTTTCAAAAGTGTTTAGGAAATGCCAGGAAGGAATTTGCATGCATGGAGTTCTCTAAAAAGTGAGACGAGGTGCTTCATGCTGCCCTGTGAAGAAGGCTCTAGTGGTGATGGAATATGTAACACATACATTCCTGCAAGAGATGAAATTCATTTTAATTAATGGACACCTCAAAAATCAGATACCAGAGACATTAATCAGCTAAACATCTTTCCGTGGTGTTGGTTTTCCCACTAGCCAGTCCTCCTGTAATAATTCCATTTAGTGTGTGTAACATTTAACAGCTGGGATATCAGGACTCAAGTCAGAAAACTGCTGCCAATAGAAGGTGCTGGATCCTGTCATTAAATCAAAACATTGGTTCCATTCCTATTACCCAGAGGATGCTAAAAGATGCACTTTTTTTTTGACAGGGAAATATAAATAAAATAAATAAACTGTCAGAACTGACTTTCTTTCTTTCATGGTTTGTGTTAATATATGAAAGCAAGATGGAATTAAATGGAAATGTGGTTGTAACATGACACTCTGCCTCTGTCAGTCACAGGTAGTGTGTGAGGTAACATATTTATGAATATTTATTATATTTATGAGTTTAAGATGAATGAGGAATAATCTGAGAATCAGAACCCCCCGAATTCAAATTGCACAATTTTTTGTCTCCTACCCACTGGGTTAAATAATGTGTAATACTGAATGAATCCCTTCCTAGATACCATAGAATCCACACAATCCCTTTCAGTGAGCAAAGGCCTCTTTGTTGTCTTGAGTTTAGAGTGTTTCAGATTTTATTTTTTTTTTTAATATTTCTTCTAGATCTGAGTGTTGAATATATTGATTTTTTTCACTTTCAGGGAGTATTAATTTGGCACCTTCCGCTACTCAGCCACTTCTCCCCAAGAATGCAGTGAGGACTGAGTAGCTCTGTCAGCATCATCCTCTGTCAGATCTGCAGCTGATGAATGGATCCAGCAGTTATTAAGTGGAACTGACAGGCACAATGATCATTCAAGCCTCATTTCCTGAAGAAACCAGGCTAAAAATTGTTCAGTAATTATCCCTAATTGTCCAGGATGCATCTCTAGTATTCAATGAGGAATCCCAGGGGTTTTTTTTCAATAGTAAAAACATATTTTATCCCTACCTCACACCTCCACAGTGGTTCCTCCAAAGACCTGGCTCCCAAGAGCAGCCATCTAGGGTGAATCTCTGTCCAGAATCCTTGAACACGAGTACTCAGGGTCTTTTAAGACAATACTTATTGGATAAAAGGAAGTTAACTCATGGGTGATTCAGATAACTATCAGCTCCCAGCAATAACACAAGATTTTCTTCAGGTAGTTAAAATAACTGAGTAACTGACCCTCCTAACAACCCAAGTGAGAATGAACTTGATTCTCAAAGCCAGCAGAACCTGGACATGGAATTGTCTTTATCAATTCTTAAGTAAGCTGAAACCATTCACTCAAAAGTTTTGAGTTTCATTCTATTTCACTAGACCATGAAAAAAGACCATGAAAAAGAACAAGTTTCTCAGATATTAACAACTCAAACTTACTGGGATAGAAAGCAGTGAGCACATCTCTGCTTTTAGGAAACATTCTCTGAATAAGTCATGGTATCATAGAGGCAAAGAATTGCAGGATGGTTTTGGGTTGAAAGAGACCTCAAAGACCATTTAGTTTCAACCCACTGCCACAGGCAGGGACACCTTCCACTAGATCAGATTGCTCAGAGCCCCATCCAGCCTGGATTTGAGCACTGCCAGGGATGGGGCAGGCACAACTTCTCTGGGCAACCTGTGCCAGGGTCTCACCACCCTCATAGTCAAAAATATCTGGAGTTTGTCTAATCTATCCCTGCCTTCTGAGAGTATGAAGCCATTTGTTCTTGTCCAGTCAGTTCATGCCCTTGTCCTAAGGCCGTCTCCAGCTCTCTCAGAGCATCTTTTAGTGACCAGAAGATGCTTTAAAGTCTCCCCAGAACCTTCTCTTCTCCATGCTGAAGAAACCAATATAAATACTGAATCCAAATGAAGGCATCAGCAGTCTGCAGAGCAAACTCCAAGCAGATTTAGGTGCCCAGTGCCCACTGAGAGTCAATCCTCTCCTCTAGTGACTCATGGGTTGCAGGATCACTCATAAACTTCCTGTGTACATTTGTAAATTCAAATGTACTCAAATTACTTTTTATGGGGTGAAATTCAGTGGAGGCTGGACAGCTAACATCAGCTGCATGTTTCTGTGCATTGCCACTGTTTCAGAGAGTAAGGGGGAAAAACAATGAACAAGATTTTGTGATTGTAAAGTCTAAAATACATGACTCCATCAAGATCTCTGCTTAAAATATGAAAGGGAACAGAATGAAATCTCCCAGTCCAGTAATTTCCAATACCTTTGGAGATGACCATATATCTAGTGATGGGGAGGAGCAGCAGAGAGGGATAGTTATTCATGTGGGTGGAAGGGAAGACATGACCATTCAATGGGAAGCACTGCTACATGTGTACGTCTCAACTTTGTATAAAATGGGTTTCAAAAGTGATCTTAGGGTTAAACTCCGATCTTTGTTTGCATTTAGTCCATCATTTAACAGGTACTGACACAAAGATTTCATGCTACAAAGACAATGACTTTCTATGGCTTGATTGCACTGCAAATGACCTCAATAGGACTCTAAAAGTTCCAATTCTCTGATATTCTGTTCGGTAAATTTAAAGAACTCTTGAAGACTAAAGAGTTATTTCCTTGGGGAAACGAGAAGGGAAACAGAGGGGTTAAAGATATTTGATGATAAAGGAGGAGACTGCAGAATAATCTCTTTCAAAGGGACTGTTCCAGGACAGCAGTGCTTCACCACAGTCAAACTGAAGTGGCCAAGGTTGCAAAGAACATGTGGGAGAGATTTTTAATAAAAAAATAAATATATATGCATATGTACATAAATTTTTTTTGGTCTTGCAAAGAAGAAGACATGGCAGAGATTTAATATGGTAAAAGAGAAGGGAATTAGAGAGAAATTGCTTTTTTGTGGGCCTGTTTTGGTTGTTCAGTTGATTACAAGGCTAATGTTTCCAGGAGAGGATTCCTGGCTATGACAAAACTATACTTCATCATATTCTCTGGATTTCAGCCTAGCTCAAAGCAAACAAAAGTGCTGAATACTGAAGAGAAGTACATATTTTAAGTGTAATTTTACCATTTCTACATTTCTTTTATTTCTAAAAAGATAAGAGTCCAACAAGCAACCTATTATTTTCTTTGAGAGACTTGGCTTATGGCATTTTCATATAACTCAAAATTTTCAACATCTGTCTCTAATTAAGAAGCATTTTTCTAGTAGGAACAACGATTACAGTGTCTGAAAGTGCTGTTATGTAGATATGATTCATATCTCCCTCCTAAGAAGCTCGTCTTATGTCCTGAAATTTGAGATTTGTAAATCCTTTAGCTAAACATTTATATCTGCTATGATTGTGCAGGTGCTTAACTTTGCAATGTTTTGCTGAGCTTCATCTGTAAATGCGTAACAGACGTCTGAGTGTTCTGCAAGCCTGGGAACTTTTCTGTCAAGGCTTTTCCAGTTTCAGGTACTGTATTGAATTCTGTCTCCTGTGCCGTACATTTCACAGAGGCAAAAAAAAAAAAAAAAAAAAGCCCCATGTCAAAAATTCACTTCCTTCACTGGCTGCCAACCACTCTCCTCAAATTATAAAATAAGCAAAGAAAGATGGTTGACAAAAAACAACAACAAAAAAATTAAAGATAACTGGTTGTTTAAATTTTAATTTTAGGTAAATATTAAGGTCTGCTGGTTTGGTTTTGGTCTTTTTTTTCAGGTACTAAAAAGCACCTTTTATCACATTTTATTTATGTATACGTATATGTGTATATCTATCAGGACTTTGCCTACATATATATATATATATACACATANGCCAACCACTCTCCTCAAATTATAAAATAAGCAAAGAAAGATGGTTGACAAAAAACAACAACAAAAAAATTAAAGATAACTGGTTGTTTAAATTTTAATTTTAGGTAAATATTAAGGTCTGCTGGTTTGGTTTTGGTCTTTTTTTTCAGGTACTAAAAAGCACCTTTTATCACATTTTATTTATGTATACGTATATGTGTATATCTATCAGGACTTTGCCTACATATATATATATATATACACATACAATGTGTATATATATATATATATATGAATATATTTCCTATATTTTCCTATATCATACTAAGGTCCCTTCCAGCCCAAGCCACTCTATGATTCTATGAGTCTATATTTCTATGGCTCAATGGTAATGATGTGTTGTGGACAACAGGATCAGGAATACAACCTGGGTTCTATTTATTTCTGCATACAATTCTCTGGGGTGAATTTATCTAGAGATTAAGATGACCTCTTCCCTGACAATCCAATGCTTCTTGTCAGAAATTTAATGGGACAATGATACATGACAGTCCTATGTCCTTCTCTCACCTAAGATAATACATAATCACCATATACAACCTTGGGAAGGACATTACTGTGCTTTAAATACATATTTGTACTATTTTAATTAAAGAGAAAGTCAAGTAAGTTCCTAGAGTGGTTTCATACAGTGGTTTAGTGCAGTGCTCTAAAAGGATTAAAAATAAAAAGGTAAAAGTCATTCATCATAATATACAAAACAAAGGGGAAAGCCACTGTTAATACAACCAAGAGTCCTCTACTTAACTCTGTGGGCTGGGTGGGCTTTATGCACCATTTTTATCCTGTTTGAGCACGTAACAAAAGCTACAGCACCGAACTACAAGTCAGTTTAGATTTATCGAGTGTTTCCTTTCTCATTCGGGAGCAGACAGGTTTGGTGCAGAGACTTGGAAGAAGCTGTGTTCCCTCACACCTGCATGTCTGCTAACACCATATCAACTTACAGCCACAAGCCCTGAAGCTCAGCAGAGGTTCACTATTAAGGAGCTTCTCTTTCCTTAGTTGTGTCTTATGTTGTGATGACTGAACCTTTTTTTCCCTGAAGACTTGGTGAGAAACAGAAAAGCAAATCTCTTACTCTTTCTCAGTGGGATGCTTACCTTTAAAATAGACTGAGAAAGAATGACTCTGAGGAGCACATTAAAATCAGAGAAAAATAGTAATATTTGGCCTTGCTGAACAAGAATTGCCAGCAGTCTTCTATATATAGCTTAGTATGACCAAGGGTGTTTTTTTCTGAACCAAAAGCAAATATTTGTTATCAGTGTTGTATTATCTTGCACAAAGCATAAAAAAAAGGTATTTGGTTTTGTTTTGACCTAAGAAATTGTTTCTTCCCATTCATCTTTGCTTTATAGGTGGGCTAAGTCACTGCAAGTTATCTCCAAAGAGATGAACTCTTCTTGTGGCTGTGTGACAATATTGGGTACTCAAAGGGGTTTATGAAATAACAGAATCAACTGCAGTGATTTCATTTCAAATAATTCCTACGGGGTCTATATATGTATAAAAAAAAAAAAAAGAAATACTAGGGAAAAGAGACATAAAAATATTTTAATATAAGGAGATTGAATTGTGCTTTGTGAACCTGTGGGAATCTGGGATCTTCTCAGCAGGCAGAATTTTCTATCCCTGGAACCTGAAGGGATTGTGAGTTAGTTTGAATTTGAGGTGGTTTTTTTCTAGTCAAATATTTAAACATTGTCAAAATACTCTATTGGACACTTACGGAAAAGAAACATTAGGAATTTTATTAACCTATATTTTTGCTTTGAAATTTGAATACATTTGTACTTTAAAACAATGTAAGAGAATGTCAAATTTTGGAGCTGTTAAAAGAAAATTCTTAATTTGAGGTGTACCGATGCATTTCTCATTTCAATTTGTAAATGTATTTGAGGTTTTGAGGGTTTTAGCCCTCTCTGGAATAAAAATAATGAAGAAAATAGCATTGATGCAGTTTCTCACCACCTCTATGCCTGACATCTAAGTGCAGATTAATTCACCTGAAGAATTTATGCTTTAAAGAAAACAAAAGGAGGTTCTTTTTGAGGAAAGATTTTTTTTTTAAATAGCTTTTTTTACCCCTCTGGTGAACATTCTTTCACTGCCTTCTCCCTCAAGTCTGATGGTTAACAAACACATTGTCCTCCAGGACTGTCAAAAGACAAGCACTCTTAAGTGAAGTCAAATAAGGGATGAGTTAAGGTGAAGAATTGTTTAATTTGTGGTGTTTTCTAGTTTTATGATCTTGCTGCAACTTTATGCCTGTCTTCTCTGTCCATTTACTTATTTTTCAAGCATATTAGGGAAAAAGAGAGAAAGAGGTACCCCTGGGCACCACTTTATAGTCTAAATAGCAACAAAATAAGGTTGCAAGGGAATAAATTTCCTCTTTAGAATATTAATATTGAAGAGGAAAGGTTTAGGAGTGTTTCAGAGCTGGCTACACCAAATGCAAATTCAGAAATGAAGTTTATACCTGTAGCAATCATTAAAACAGAAAAGATCTTTTCAAGACTTTTTTACATACTTAATCTAAAACTTAGAAAGTCGTTCTGTTGGTTCAAATCAAACTGATCATTTAGCTAAAACTAAGAGACGTGGTGGGAAGCATCAGTCATGATTATTAACCCTCTCCCATGAAAGAATGAAGCTGAAAGGTGGAAATCTGGACTATAAAACTAGCTGATGACATTTTAGGCTCAGTAACTTCCCTGTACTTACTTAACTGTGACCATTTCAATGTGACCATGCTCTAATATGATTATTGTCATTTAGGTTGGTTGGATGCACTTGTGAGTAGTCAAAATGTCTTCAGTGCTGTTCTCTTTTGGCCCCTACCAGGTACTGACCCACATCAAAGCCTTGAACATGGGTGCCAAAAGCTCCAGACGTGATAAAGTGTATGTGGAAAATATGCAAATCACCTCGAGGAAGAAATTTCCATTTCTGTTCTGGTAGTTTTCACTTTAATCCTTTCGCCTTGAAGATTTCATTTCCTTGGAAGAAGGGGGAGGAAGGGGATGGATAATCACTCTCCAGTTCCATTTCTGTTGTTGCACAGCCCTCATACTCAGATCCCATTTCTCAAGCTTTTCTGACTTTGATAAAAGCCTATGACTTGCTGAATTTGCTCCCGCTTCAGGTACAGCTATAGAATTATGGATTTCCTGTCACAATAATTAATTCTCTGTCTTGCTCTCTCTTTACATGTGTGTGGGAACCCAAGAAGCTCACTTATAAAATGTTTTTATGCAACTTCTGCCTAAAAACAGTATTGTCTTTTTGTCTCATAAACTTCCAGGAGAAATGGCCCAGATGATCTTTGCCTTGCTGTGATAGACACAAGAAGTCATCACAAGTTTTCCCATTGTACAAGTTACTCTAATTAATCTTTTGTAAGAGAGCTCAGCAGTGAGGCTGAGAAACAGACGGGCAACAGGAATCAGGTCTCTGTTTTGATAAAACAACTGATAACTGGAGAGGAACATATTCAGATTACACCTTAACCTTTTCCGATCCCTACTGTTACTTCATTTAGGGAAAGACTATAAAAACTTAGTTTAGAATCAAATATGAGATATAGTGAGACTGTAGTTCCATCCCTTCACTACTGTATTTGATGACCACGGTATATCTTTAAGAGGAAAGAAAGAATGACTTATGACCCTGATGCATTTATTATATTCTCTATCATAATTTAAAAATATATTGTGACCAAACACTGGATACAGATATTTCAGGTGGAAAGAAAATTGTATGGTAGCTGGAGAATCACTTAGTCATTTTAAGGACTTAGAAACTGTAACCAGATTTCCTGAGTCACATGGGAAAGCTGTGGTAAAACTGAGCAATGTATCTCTTGGTGAAATTTTATGAACTGGGAGTTTAAAGAACATACCACAGTTTAACAAATTTCTGTGGGTCAGCTGCGCTGTGGTTATTACCCACATTATTGTGTACAATTTTAACCCACATGCAATAAAAAGTAATTCAAGTTGTCCTAATGCTCTTCATTGCTGCCTAGATAGAGGATCCCACAGCAGCAGCAGACTAGGAGCATACACGAGGGTGGTCACTGTACAGTAACTCTGTAAGCCATGGAAAATTGGTTTTATGTCTGAACCCTCAGGCTGGTGAGCAGAGCGTGAGACTACTTCTCCTTTCTTTTACCAGGCACCCCCAAGGGAGATCTCTTAACTCTGGTGTTGTCATCACCTCTCAGAGCAGGGAAAGAATGTCCTGACGGCTGTTGACCCATGTGCAAAATAAAATC
This sequence comes from Pachyramphus minor, assembly GCA_013397135.1. Lineage (NCBI taxonomy): Eukaryota > Metazoa > Chordata > Aves > Passeriformes > Tyrannidae > Pachyramphus > Pachyramphus minor. The sequence continues at coordinate 506,929 of VYXB01005998.1, forward strand.
TAAACTGATATTGCAATAGTGAAATGCCAAGAGGTTTCAGTAACCATTCTGTGTCAATGTTCATTTTTTTCAGGCAGGGAAATGCTGCCCTTCAGAACTTGCAAGAACTCCCCTTCCCTCCCTTTACACACATACACAAGAAAACATTAGATATATGATGATATTATTGATAAACATTTTCTTTTTTTCGTTGGAAGTTGTGAATAACACAATAATGGTTGGATTCAGGAATTACAGAGGAAGGAATATCAACAAACATTAATGGCACAAATGCAATAGGTTCCCCTCCAATACCAGTGGTTCCCTTTACATAAAGGTCTAAATTTCAGTGCTTGAGGTACCAAGGTTAATAATCTCCTCAGCTAATCTGTTTCTCACAATTACAGAAGCAGGAAAGCAAGGACAGCAAAGGAGAAGAGCAGTACTATGCCAAGGAAATCAGAATACTTTGGACTTCTCCTGAGGAACCAATTTCCCAGTTTTTCTGTCTCTCTAGCACCCAGTCATCATTTTCCTTACTGTATCAGGTTGCCACATCCAGCTACATCACATTGTCTTTCTCCCCCTCCACTGTTAAACACCATTGTAAGGAGAACAAACCACAGAAAATGCTCTGACCTACACTGCCTGATCCCTTCTTCATCACCTTTTATCTGACAGAGTGTCTTCTGTTTACTAATTTATTTATTATCTCTCTGAGATCCTCTGGAGATTTGCAGTTTATGAGGATTTTTTTGATGCAGAAAGCCTTTGGGATGGGATTTTGGAGTAAATTTTGTGTCACCAAAAGAATGAAAGAATAGAATGAAGCCCATGCTAAAAGAAGCAAAAGGCTTGTGTGGAAAAGTTCCAGCTTTCTGTTTTGTGGCTATAGAGTTTTAACAAAAACACAGAAAAGATTAAACCAATGGACAAAAAAATTACATTTTTGAAGAAGACTTAAAAAATAAAACACAACCTTAGCAATAGTTTTTCATAGTCTGATATAACAACTGTACTGAAGATTTATTTGAGAGTTTAAACCTTTTAAATAACATTATGAATGACTGGATTGTACATAACCTCTGAACCAGACAAAATCCATAGTGATCTTATTGATATTAGAGAAAATAACTTTTTCAGCCCAGATCTAAGATGTCATCCTCACAGCCATGGTAGAACTTTATTGTATGTTTATTTTAAATTCTGGGTGTAAGCAGGCAGTTATAGATGCTCTTATCTACAAATGTCAGAAAGTAGCTACATAGAAAGAACAAATTTTAACTAACCCAGGGGCTGCTCCTCGTAGCTCCTGTTGTAGGAACTAGTAACTTGCCAAGTTGTACAGGGTAAGGTTCTCTTCAGGTCTAAGACACAGCTCTACGAAAGTTTATAGAATCTTCAAATACTTTGGGTTGGAAGGGATCTTAAAGATCACCTCCTTCCAACCCCACTGACATGGGCAGGGACATCTTCCTCTAGACCAGGTTGCTCCAAGTCCCATCCAATCTTGCCTTGGAGGATTATTCTTTTCCTTCCTCAGTGTCAAAGAGTCATCCACTGTACCCTGCAGTAGGGTCAAGTGTGAATTTCTCCTAGGGCAGTAAAATGACCTCCTGGATGGTTCTTATTGCAGTTCTTTCATGAAGTTTGAAGTCAGTGGAAAAATTCTGCTCTTTTAGTATCCTGTTCATCATGTCTCATGGGAGGGTGCACTCGCTAGTTTATATCTTTTTGTCTTGGGTTGGGTGGGAACGAAGTAATTGGAAGTTTGGATGATATAATCTCACTGCCTGTTATAGGTCAGAAGGTTGAGTTTGTATCAGTTCAAGCCCTTTAAATTGCTTTGCAATTTGTGGCTTGTCCTGGGGAAATAAGTCAATCCTAACAAAATCTCGAGGTACAGGCATGGAATAGTCTCTACAATTCAATGTTGAGAGCTGGAGTGGGCTTCTGTTAAAGAGTTCTACGAGTTCTCGTGTTGGCAAAATAGCAGTTTGATCTATCAAGATGATGGTTTAAGTACCAAGATGATGTGATTTAACTAAATTCTCACTCTCATGTAATTGACCTATCTCTCTGCCAATAAACTAGACTTTATTAAAATTTAATAGTTTGGTGTGCTTTGGATTCTCAAGTACTACATTGCTTCCCTTACAGTATCCCAGCAGTAATGTCTAGCAGTTCATCTATTTCCCACATGTCCAAGTGTTAGTGTATTTTTAATAACTTATAATGAAATGGTCCCTTCCCTGACCCGCTTCTGCTCATCTTCTGGGAGGTTTTGCATTTGAGATACCTCTTTTCTTTGCCTGCTCTCTTTTTGCCCAAGTACCCCCCTACTAACCAGATCTGTGATGTCCTTGGCCATATTCAGCCAGGATGTTGGTTTGGTAGACTCCTGTTTTGCATTCCCAAGATAGCTTCTGATTTCAGTGATCAGTGTTGTAATTCAACTGACTACACCTGCAGTACTATACTGGTACTATATATCCTTTATTCACACATCATGATGTTTCCAGCATTTCTGAGAGCTAACTTGGCCTTCTGTGTGACTGCCAGCTCCAACAGAAGAGTACATCAACAGTGTATTTCTTGGTAGAAAATAATAAATAATATCTTTCACACACAAGCCAGCTTGGCTGAGGATTTCCATATCTTTTCATGTTTTCTTTAATTTCCTTCAGTTGAGAATCTGACATGATGGTTTATTTTCATATTTTCAATGTGTACAGTTGTCTAGATGGGAAACCAACTTTGCATTGAATTCATGCTGAAATTGGCTTTTAGCTGTTTGATAGAATCACAGAATGGTTTGGCTTGGAAGGGACCTTAAAGCTCATCTTGTTCCACCCCCTGCCATGGGCAGGGACACCTTCCACGTGACCAGGTTGCTCCAAGCCCCGTTCAACCTGGCCTTGAACACTTCCAGGGAAGTGTTTTCCTTTCAGATGTTCCCTTTCCTGGAAAGAACACGCTTTCCTTGGGTTCAGACACAGTAACATCCATACAGCCTTACCAGTATTGCTTGGAGACCATAATATCACCTGTTTCATTCAGGCCATGCTGTGAATCTTCTTTCTCTATATCGTATTATCATGGATAGGAAGCCAGTAGTTCTTTTGAGATACGACTTAGGTGAATCAATTAACCTTTTCACAGACCACCTTTACTATTATTTATGGACATTACAAGGATTCAATGACGTTCAAGAAACTTAGAAGATGCACACTTAAAAAATCCTAAAATTAACAACAACTTAAAAGTATTTCTGAGAAGATATTAGTTACAAAGTCCTATATTTGGGGGAGTTTTGGAAGCTGCTGGAGCAGAGGAAGTGTTCAGTCTCCCATACCTCAGACAGCTTCACTCTTGTCTTAATTTTGTTTGTATTAAATTTCAAATGTATTCAGTGACTCGTTGTTGCGAACAGATGGGGTTGTGATTGTGACCTGCCACAGCTTCTGTCACGCTGCCTCTGCGGGTTATGCATGGATGTAGGTGGATTTACATACATACATAAGTGCTCAGCTAAGAGACAGTGATGAGTGACTCACAGCAACTCCCAGCCAGGGCTTCTACCCCCTGTTTTCTTGTGGAAACAAGCAGGAACCAACCTGTTGTAGGAGATTAACAGAGGTATGGAAATGTTTCTCTGATAAAGGTAGGGAAATACAAGTCATTAAAAGCCATTATAGGCAAAGACTTTGAGGGAGACATATCTGCAGCAGAGGGGGGAAGTATAGCTCTGCAGCACCCACAGCACACATGTAAGCAATGCATTTGCTTCTTGGACCCTCCAGCACTGCTTGTTAGTGAGATGATATCCCATTATTTCCTCCAGACAAAAGAAGGCAAAGAGAATAAGAACTAAAACATACCCCCAAGGAGAGATTTAGAATAAGGAAATGGAAATGGATCCTAAACCTGCAAAGCCAAGACTAGCCCTGAACAAGTCAAGGCACAGAAGATGAAAAAAAACCCAAAACCAAACCCTCAGCCTGTGCCTGCTTAAGTCTGCAAATAAGCAAGCCTTGGTGCACAAGAATGAGCTGTAAAAGGAGGCAAGAAAGAAAAAACCGAGACATGTACAAGCCCAGAGAGGAAACAGCACTGTCAAATTCAACACTGCAGTTTGAAAGAATTTAGAACTCATGGAATGGTGAAATCAAGTGCTATTTCTGAATAAGGTCGAGGTTATAGATTTTCTGTACTATTCTGGAAAAGTGGAAATTTTGAGATATTTATGCTTTGGAAGAAGTAAAATCATTGTCAGATGAAAAGCTAAGGGTAGCATAGGAAGAATTGAAAGAGTAATCAGTTTGAGGTGACTCAAGGGAGTCAACTTCCAGATGAAGCAGATTTAATGCAGGTATTTGTTTGAAGGTGTATACCTCTGACTTAGGTGCCTTAAGTCATTGGAAAGGGATTCAGTACATTCAACAGAGGCTTGTGCAAGATTCAGCTCATCATATGGGTGCACTGGTTGCATGAACAATGTTTGCTCAGCCAAGTACTGGTGAGAGCCTGGATTAACTTGGCAAAACACTGGTTTTTTGTGCCATGTGAGATGCCCTAGATTATTTGAGACATTCTCAGGGGCTGGCAGACATAACCCAGGACCTATGGAAGATACATGCTTCTCTAGATCAAAAATTAGAGACTATTTTATCCTCTAGAAAATCCCAGGCAAGCTCCTGTACCTACATTTAGTTCAATTGAACTGGGCTTTGGATTGTACAGAGATCTCATTTTACACACCTAAATGTACGTGTCCCAGCCTGTGATCTGAATCCTATCTTAAGTAATCAGTTATACTGAGATTAATTGGAACACTGGACTTCTCATGCAAGTGGGACTTGTACAAGGAGGAGCATTTAAGCCTCTCAACAGGATGTCTTTCTGCTCAGTTAGTCTGTGAGTCATAGCCACAGCACAACACATAAAGGAGAACAAAGAAAATGTGAGGTATCTGTGTCTTTGGAAAACAGAATTTGCATTGATGCTGCCTAATTTATTTATTTAGAAAGAAATCGTGAGATATGGACACTCAAGGAGACAGAAGTACCTAGGCAAGAACTAAATAATTTAGACAGCCTGAAAATCAGGAAAAGGGGTAAATGCTTATTTCAGTTTGGAAAAAAAAATCAAGTAAAACCCCCAGAAAAATGACAGGAAATTGTTGTCTATTCCTTTACACATTAAAATATTTTTTAAAGGGAACAAAAGTCATCTTGTTTACGTGAAAAATTTTAGATTTGTTGTAAAATTGATTTTCTCAAGAAAACTAAAATAAGGAAAATTGAAAATTGCCATATTCTTTTGAGACAGTTCTGATGTTTTCTTCTCTAGGTACAGGTAGTTTATGGAAGATTATTTCTACAAAATGAAAAATGACAACTGTGAGAATTTTTTTTCCCAACACAGCTTTGGGGAACTCCTCTCCCTTCTAAAAGAAATAAAACTAAGAACCTTTGTCTTGGGAGGAAAAAAAAATGGGCTTTTCTCTTTCTCAAACAGCTTTCCTGGCCAGTATTGTTGTCATTCTGTTTTGCCAGTGCTGTCAGATGGCAACAAGTGAAACATGATTTATATTTATAATTATTATGTGCTACTGCTGGGGAAGGAATAGTTAGATTCCTCCAGTTCATAATGTTCCCTGCCTGTGACATGTCCTGTCCCTTGGCTTCTCTTCAGCAGTTTTGAACAGGTTATTTTTAGTCTTATTATTTTTTTCTCTTGCTGCCTATGCTTTCAAGTTTCCTTCTGACTTTAATTAAAGTGTCCTTAGGCTTGTGCATGTAGAAAGCTAACAAGTTCACCCAGTCAAGATCTCTCCTAATTACAATGCAAAGTAGGAGTTCAAGTGAGGAGAACATCAAACAGCTTTTATGTGACATGTGAGAGCTTGACACTGTATTTTGACAGGCCTGTTGTAGAATACATGATGCCACTAAAATACTTTTTAAAAGTAATATCCCAGCTTACACATCATCCACAAAACAAGCCTATGGTGCAGAGAGCAAGTTGTACAAACATGCTGCACAGAGCAAAAGACAGTGTTTGGGGTGTTATTGATGTGTTATATAAACAGTGGTAAGATCCAAAATGCGGTAACTTTTGGTTTGGCTTCTTACACGAGGTGGTATTTATGGATTTACCAAATCTATAGGCCAGTTCTTCAGATATTGGTGCCTGTGATGTAGCTGCTTGATGAAAGACGAAGCATTTGACCCTCCTGCTTAACAAATGCAACCCTCCATAGCATGAGCTAAACTGTGCAGTCTTTCTGGGTATATTTTCTGTGGGTGTGGCACAGAGAAAAGACATACTACAACCTCATCAGACAGGGAATATATACACAAAAATAGATTCTTTTTACCCCAATTGCCTCTATGGAGTCGCAAAAACATTAAGGTTTCAAAAGAGCTCGTAGAAGATGAAGCCCAACCATCGGCACAGCACCACAACCTTGTTCACCACCAAATTATGTTCTCAAGTGACAGATCCACAAATCTTTTAAGTCCCTCCAAGAATTGTGACTCCGCCACCACCTTGGGCAGCCTTGGGACAACCCTTTCCACGATGAAATTTTCCCTAATATCCAATCTAAACCTCCCATGGTGCATCTTGAGGCTGTTTCCTCTTATTCTGCCACCTGTTATCTGGGAGAACAGATCTAGACCCACCTGGCTCCCCCTTCCTGTCAGGGAGTTACAGAGCCAGAAGTCCCCCCTGAGCCTCCTTTTCTCCAGGATGAGCCCCCCCAGCTCCCTCAGCTGCTCCTGCTGCTCCAGCCCCTTCCCAGCTCCGTTCCCTTCCCTGCACACGCTCCAGCCCCTCAGTGTCTCTCTTGTCTGAGGGGCCCAGAGCTGCCCCAGCACTGGAGGTGCCTCAGCAGTGCCAGCACAGGGACGGGCACTGCCCTGGTCCTGCTGCCACACCATGGCTGGGACAGCCCCGGGGCCATTGGCCTCCTGTCCCCATGGGCACAATACTGGCCATGATCACTGTAATCATGAATCACAATAACCTGTAGGTCTCACACTGCTTAGAGGCTGAGAACCCAGCACATGCCTTCCTTTCAGGCTGTAGTTTGTCCACTGTAGGCTGGGCCTAATCATACCAAAAGGTTTCATTTTTTCTCACTAGTTATACGGTGAACTAGCTTAGGTAATAATGCTGCAGACACAGAATCATAGAATTATATAATGGTTTGGGTTGGATGAGACATTATAGATCATCTTGTAATTACAACATGTGAACTATTTGAGAAAGAAGACAAGCTGGGACTGGGAGAAGGAAAGAAGGAAGGGTGAATATGATTAGTGTACATTATCAAAGCCAAAAAAATACATGCATTTTAGACTGAAAGGTTTCCCCTTTCCATTGAGTGTTTGTAGCTGTTCTTAAAATTGGAATTTTCTTGGGGAAAAATACTTTTTTTGGTTGGAGTTTTGAGATATTGCAAATGAGACTGAGAAACAAACTCAGACTTGTGAGGAAAACTTCAGTGAGAAGTACGAGAGGCTCATTTCCTGACCTAGAGCTCGAGTCATAACTCACCATCATCAGCACTGCTGTGAGTCCCCTGCAGTCAGAGCAGACACGACAAGAGCAGGAACAGGTGAGTCAAGCCCCGTGGGCGTGTGGATGGATGACTGTGCAGGACTCCTGCATGACAAGCACTTTTTATTTCACCATTCACGGCACCACTCAGCACTCAGCAGTGACTTTTTCAGTCGCAGGATCAATATCCTGAGTGAGAAGAGGTGGAGAAAGGAGAAATGAAAGAGAGAGAAAAAGCAGAAATGTGCAGAATAACAGAGAAGGGAAGGAACACCATCTACAATGTGAAAAAGAATGAATTGGCTTTTTTTAATAGTTGCACAGGGGTAGTCACACACCCTTTTGGTCATGGGTGACATTTCTGTGAGACTTACAGCACCTCAGCTGCAATTCCTGCAGGCCACTGTCAATATGAAAGCAACATTAACAGAAAAATTATTTCATATAGTATATTGAAGCTTAAATATTTAAAGCAGCTTAACTACAGAAGATCTGAACTGCCAAGCAGTCACTTGTCTGAGACAAATTTAGGACTGAGCAGCAGAAGTATTCTGCATGGTCTCACAATTCAGGCCAAAAGGAGGCAACAACCACCAAATTTTGCTTTCCGTTCAGCCCTGCCTGAGAAAAGCAACAATTTTGTTAGAATTGAATGGAAGTGCAAAATATGCTCGGAGGCAAAATAATGTGCAGAGACTAGAAACATAGTGTCTCATATCTTAGAATATCTTATCCATTATTAGAGCTGCATTTACCTAAAAGTATTTCAGCGTGAATTGTCTTGTAAGGAGAGTATGTAGAGAGTGTTGTAGTTATTGTAACAGCCACAGGGCCTCCCTGAATAGCACAGCACAACATACTGTACTTAATGTTGACACTGTTCAGTGAAACAATTATTACAATCAATTTGACTTCTAATGCGACTTCTCTTGTAAATCTCTGGGTCATTAACCTTAACAACATCAATGTACTGTCAGTATCCAGTTCCACCAAATTAGTGTCCGAGGTAATAGGAGAAGGAATGTATTAATGTGTTATTGGTGACTAATAAAGACAGCAATCCTCTAATGTGCTATGAAGAGCAGCTGAAGCATGCAAGGGAAGAGGAAATAGACAAAGTCAGGCACATTTGGTGGTATATGGCAGGCCATCTGAATAGGTGTTAAACAGCTTGACCTCTTCACCACTGAATAAGGCAGAGCAGGGATGGGGATAAGTCCCTGGCATATGGTCTGAGGCCAGTTGTGTGAGGTTCTACAAGACCAAGTGTTGGGTCCTGCACTTGGGTCACAACAGCCTCCTGCAGCAGTACAGGCCTGGGGTTGAGTGGCTGGAAAGCTGCCCAAGCAGGAAAGGCCCTGTGGGTGCTGGTGGCAGTGACTGGACACGAGCCCAGGGGTGCCCAGGGGGACAGGAGACCAATGGCCCCGGGGCTGTGCCAGCCATGGTGTGGCAGCAGGACCAGGGCAGTGCCCGTCCCTGTGCTGGCACTGCTGAGGCACCTCCAGTGCTGGGGCAGCTCTGGGCCCCTCAGACAAGAGAGACACTGAGGGGCTGGAGCGTGTGCAGGGAAGGGAACGGAGCTGGGAAGGGGCTGGAGCAGCAGGAGCAGCTGAGGGAGCTGGGGGGGCTCATCCTGGAGAAAAGGAGGCTCAGGGGGGACCTTCTCACTTCCTGCAGCTCCCTGATCGGTGGGGATTGAGCTATGCTCCCAGATAAGAGGTGGCAGAATGAGAGGAAACATATTCGAGTTATACCAGGGAAAGTTGAGATTCGATATTAAGGAAAATTTCTTCACTGTAAAGGTTGTCCAGCCCTGCCCAGGGCACTGGTGGAGTCACAATCCCTGAAGGGGATTCAAAGTCATGAAGATGTGGTATTTGGGGACAAGGGTTAGTGGTGGGCTCACCAGTGCCAGGATAGCAGTTGGATTTGATGATCTTAGGGACCTCTTCCAAGTTTAATGTTTCTGTTTTTCTGTGGTTCTATACAACAAATGAACAATGCAGTTCATTTTGGAGTGGTCAAACGAGCCCTTCTTCACAAAGAACTGCTCCATGTTCCAGCAGATAGAGAGCAGCATCACATAAAATCCTACAGTTTTACCGGAACGAGAGAGGTAACACTCGTAATTATGAAAGTATGTAATTTTTAGCCCCCACCACACACCACACTGTAGCCTGCACTTCAGAGAACCCAAGTTATGCTAGGCTGATATAAATAGACCAATGCATCCGTGCCATCCAGTTTATTTTCCAGCTGTCAGGCTCTAAGTTATGTCTGCTGGCATTGTTTGAGACTGCTCTTTGCTGAGACGAGGGGTGTCACAGCCCATCACATCCAGCACGGTGAAAGGAGCACCAAGGGTTCACAACCCAGTAGAAAGGGTAGAGGGAGGCTCCAGAGGGAGTGATGGAGTGAGTGCTGGAAATCCCACTGACATCCAGGTGTCGGGAGAAACACCCTGTTTGAGGGTGACTCCTACCATCTTGCATTAGCAAAGAATGGTGTGGGGGGTGGACATGGCATGACACAGGCACAGTTTGGATCCCCTCTAATGCCCTGAAATATTAGTCTCTACCTGTAATTACTGATGGTCAATACATTCCTCTCCCAAGAAAAGCTCTGTTAAGAGGGTTGGTGTAGCACAGAATAATGTTTCAACAGACATCGCTCAATAATAATAATAAAAAACTAAGATAAGATTGCATCCATCCTATATTCCCAATGATCTTATAGGTTATAAACAAAAGTTAGCAATTCCACACCAAAACAGAAATCCTTTCAAATCAAACTTTCAAGGCAGAACAAAGGGACGTGAAGAATTAATGACAAGTTTAATCACGAAGGCAGCATTTCTCGAACAAAATAAATTAGGCACTTCATTTGGGGATTGGCAGGATCACCAGGTTAATACCTTTTCCTATAGAAAATGTGCTACAGGATTTTAAATTGTATCCTATAATTAGGATTCTTGTCTTAAGGCTGATAAACTTCCTTCTGTCTTCTGGTAGGGCACTGTCCTTGCTGCTTAATTTCTATTTTTCAAATCCATACACAAAAGTGAAGAAAATCAATAGTACTAATAAAGTAATTCTTATATTTTGGTAAAGCTGATACTAACTGGGTAAAAATATACAAATGACTACAGCAAATTTTGTATTGCTGAGAACTTTTGTGCTGCACTGCTGGTCAAACCCCGTAGTTATTTATTTGCTAAAAATTCCAATTTTCTCCTAGCATGGAAACCTGATGAAACGTGTAATTGAAAACTCATAATGAATGAAATTTTAACCATCTCTAACTCTAAAAAAAAAAAATAAAAAAAAAATAGGTGAAACAAAAAACTGTGCTGTGATAACTCAATCCCAAATCTATCATATACTTCCCCAAAGTATTGATAAATTCTGTATGAGGCTTTTGTATGTGGTTAAGCTTATGACATCAGTCATCTAATCAGTTAGGTATCTCAACTGGGCTATCTAAATAATCCTCTTCTATAAGCAATAGTTTTAGATAAATCTCTTTGAGAGGGCAAAAGGGGTTGCAGTTACCTGAGGTTGGTAAGTAGCCTTGGGGAAAAGGACCAGGTAACTCTCGATGTTGATGGAAGAAGGAACTGAGATGCCTATTTTAAAGCTGGTTAAATCTTTTACTTTAGTATGACTAAATTCACCCGTGAGATGAGTCATAATCCTGATCAGTTACCTAGTGAGGTGTGCCAGCAGAATGCCACAAAAAATATGTGCACATAATTAAAAATAATACAGAAAGGAGAATAAAAGATGGGGCAACCTTTCTTGTTTTATTCTGCTGCCATGGGTTATCATTTTGATTTTCTTCCTTTCCTGGATGCTGAAGTAGCACAGAGTTTACCTCATCTTTGCCTTTCTTTCCCTGTGTTTTTTAATGCTGCATGAACACGGAGTTTGACACTTGTATTGTTTTGCCTTGGGCTCTGTCTGTGAGAGAAAATGGAGGCAATAGTTCTGCTTTCAGCAATCGGTACAATAGGAACTCTTTTTATTCAGGAGAATCTGATGATGCAGAAAGCTGAGGTTTTTTTAAGGTCATGTTCATGGCATGAATTAGTAAATACCAGGGAAATGTTTGAGAACATGTTACTGCATAAGACCCAAAAGTGGGGAGAGGGAGTATGATACTCAGTTTTAAATTATGTGAAGAGAGTGAATTTTCAACATGTGTACAGACCATTGCTTTGGTTTGTATTTCTGTCATTTAGACATAACAATTTAGTTTTGTTTCATGAAAACATACAGGATATCTTATCTATTAATTAATTGGCATGCCAAATGTCATAATACCCAGCATGTGATAGCAGTTCCCCTTAATACAATACTTTTTGAACATTGGGTGGCATTTCCTCTTGAGATTCAGCCTCTTTGCACCACTGAGCTGCAAAAAGACCTGAAACCAGTAGAAAAGGGCAAATAATGCAAAACAGCAGATTCGCACATGCCAACCTAAACTGGCATAAACCAACACTGTTGTTGAAAGAGCTAGTCACATCTCCCATCATTTATTCCTACCCAGGCAGTACAACCCAGCCAACAAAAACCCAAGCATTGAATTGATTTAATTTTAATCATCTCCCTTAACCTGCTCAGCATGTGGTTGCACAATGCTTGTGTTGGCGTATGGAAGGAGGTGCCACAGGGACAGGGGAGGATCAGAATCACTCCTGAATTTCTGTGTTGGCTCATGCTGAGTTAAAGCTGAACAAGAAATTATGTCAGACTCGAGAGATCCACCAACAGTGGGCACTACACTTCCACCTCTACCACAGGGGTGGAAGCAGCTGGAAGGGAGCACTTCTCCCATCCTGTATATTGGCCAAGCTGCAATTTGCTGTCTGTTCAGAAGAGAAGTGGACTCTCCCAGTACTGAATCTTCAAGGCCAAGAAGGGCTGCTCTACTGAAATAACTCTCAGTCAAACACAAATTAGTGAACTCCATGCAGCTGCAACTGAACACTTTTTTTATTGCCTGCGTTGTGCCAAAGGTCAGACTCAATGAGATAATCCTCTTTTATGGCCTTAAAGTGTATAAAAACAGATAAAATTAATCCAGAGGACACTCTTGTGCCTGTTGATGACTAGCAAGATATCTGCTCTATCTGACTTTTGGTATTTGGGGTCATTTTAATTCACAGGCTTTTATTTTTCTTCCATTATTGGATTTTCTGTCCTTGCAGCTCCCAGCCTTTATGGGCTCATAGGCAAAGAAATGAGTGAGTAATGTGAGCAGCATCTTTGCTCTCCCTGCCAACCTGGACTACAGCCACAGTCTCTACAGTTCTAAGAGATTTTAATTTTCTATGACCATGAGAAAGTCAGAACACTTTCTGGGCAGAACACATTCTACAACACACAGGTCAGGGGCAATTGCTCGAACATGCAGCTTCTCTGGAAGAAGGATCACACATAGGTATAGAGCCCAGACTTCCTTTCTTGGATTAATACAAAAGGAAGATTTTTCATCTCCATCATGGTCCAAGAAAAAATTCTGAATGGGCAGGTCTGAGACAATGGGAGTGTTCCAGAGGAAAATTGAGGAACATCACCATAGCACTTTTCAAGTTACTTCTTTTTTCACAGAGTAAAAATATTGGTTTAATCACAAAGTATATTTTTTTTAACATAGACTGAATGTGATATTTTGTTGCATACTTGCATCTCATTACAACAACATATGAATAATAATGCTTCTTGACAGGTATTAGTTATTTTTCCTTTCAGCTCCCAGGAGACATGAACAAGTTTTGTTTTGTTTTGTTTTGTTTTGTTTTGTTTTGTTTTGTTTTGTTTTGTTTTTTCCAGTTGCTTGTGACTTTTTTAATGGAAATCAAGGAATAGGTGTCTTCCCTCATCATACACTTTAAATCAGTCACAGAGTTGGGAACCAAACATAGGTGAACTTGACTCCCTGTCTGGATCTGTAATTAAAGCATCAACTGCCATTAAATTGAAATCTTAATAATACAAATATGTGTGAAAACATAGGTGTCTGGGAATGGATGAAGCAAAACGTATCTGGAAGTTTCTACTGCACCTGTTTTTTCTTCTCAATTTTAGATCTTTCCACTAGAAATGCATGACCACTTTCCCAAGTACAAAAAGAAACGAGGACAGTCAAAGAATACCAGCTCATGGAAATAAATGGGAGGGGAGTCTTGGCTCTCAATTACACAGGTCCTTTGTCACAGCTCAAGTGTGTTCTTTTGGCCTGAGAGTGAGATGGTTTTCTTACTAAGTCAGGCACTGGCAGAGTTTTTATCTTCATCACTTTAATGGAGCATGTCCATTATTCAATGAGTTAATTTCAGAAAGGGGGCCAAGTTTGGAAGGATTAACTGCCAGCTAAAGAAACAAAGCTTTCATGATCTCCTGTCTATATTGCTTGGGGAGGGGTGGGGGGAGGAAATTGATGCAGCTTTCTATGTGTGCACTCATTTCCAAGTGCCTTCATGAGACATGATGTGACACAGGTTGCCAAGTGTTTAGCACAATAAATGGAACCACATTTTAAACACAATAAAAACCTAATGAAACCAGCCTCTTTTAAAGCCACCCACCTTTAGCACAACACGTAAGAGATTTTGTAATAGAAAAGCAAAAGGAAAGAATAAAACCCCTTTTTTTTGTGTAAGTATTTATTTGAATATATAATCCTAATCTTCTACGTAGGCATGCAAACACAGGACCTTTAGTGGAAATAAAAAAACACAGTGAATTTAAAGCTATTACTTAAAA